>SJYA01000798.1:150458-320071 GCA_006410615.1 Neotragus moschatus | reverse complement strand
AAATATTTTTTTTTTTTTTTTTTTTTTCCTGTGTCTGTGTATGCGTACATAGTTAGGATAAGAAAAGAACTTCTGTTTAGGGCATGTTCCATTCTGCACTTCCAGAAAAGTGAAATATTTTGTTATATATATTTAAGCTTATGTTTTCATTTGCATATACAAATGATTGCCTCAGGTTAATGTTGAAGCTTACAAGAGGAACTTGGCAACACTGAAGAACATAACGAACTATGTAAATATGTATTGGTAGGACAGTTTTGCTGTTAAACGTTTGTTAGAAAGGCAAGTATAGTTCTATAAACTTAAAACTAAGAATAATGTACTGTTTGAACGTCTAATATTTTTTGTTCATTAGAATAACAGTCATGATTTAGAATTTAAGTTACTATGAAGATTGAATAAATAATGAATTCTATTACTGGGAGTCAACTAAAATCCTTTTAGATTTGTACATTTTAAACAAAATATTCAGGAAAAAAAAGTTTGAATACTTACGCCAAAGCCATCAAAGTTTGTTATTTCTTTAAATTGTGATTTGAATATTGATATTTAAAACTTTTTACTTGTTTTAGCACGTTTAGAAGGTGTCGAAAGTTAATTAGGAATAAACACACTAAATGTTTTTGTGATTTTCCTATTGATTCATTGATCAATTAGTTTATCTTTTGGATCATAATTACATTCCTGCCCCTTAAACTAAGCATATGCATACACACATAATGTCGAATTGTGGCTATTTACTTTCCTGGTGGCTCAGCGGAAAAGAATCCGCCTGCAATGCAGGAGATATATAGGAGACAGGGGTTTGATCCCTGAGTCGGGAAGATCCCATGGAGGAGGAAAGGGCAACACATTCCGGTATTCTTGCCAGGGAAATTCCATGGACAGAGAAGCCTAGCAGCCTACAGTCCATGGGATTGCAAAGGGTTGGACACACCTGAGCATGCACACACACACACACACACAACCTAGTGTTATATTGTGGATATTTATCCATTTCATTGTTCCTTAGAAGTATGTTTTTCAAAAATGATTGCATAATATTCGTTTTGTGAAAATATCCTAAATTATCAAATGTTCTTGAAATACATTTTTAAGCGGCCACAAAATATCAGTGTTTTTAATAAGAATGTACTGTGACTTTCCTTATTGAACATTTTGTTCATTTTGCATTTCTCTATTATAAATAAAGCTACAGTGAACATTTTGTACATGAATCACAGTCTATATCTTGTTTCTTTGAAATTGCTGTTTCGAAGGGCTTTTAAAGTAATTCACAAAATAGATAAAAACTTAGTTTTTGTGAAAAGCATTTCCCATGCCACCATGATTTTGGTGGTTGAGAAATAGTAGCTTATTTACTTTTTTTCCTGGTAACTAGTGAAATTGAACTTCTAAGTATTTAATATATATGCAACTTTCTCATTTTTCTTGACTTTGCTGTTTGAGGATATTTTGTGCATCTTTTTTTGTGGTAAATGCTAATATTTCTCTTATTTGTTTGTAACAGTTATTTGTGAATATGAAAATTCCTTTTCATATTTTTTGCAGGTTTTTTTTTTTTTTTCCAGTTAAATTTTTAAAACAATTGCTATGGGCTTCCAGGTGGAACAGTGGTAAAGAATCCACTTGCCAAGCAGGAGACACAAGGGATATGGGTTTGATTCCTGGATTGGGAAGATCCCTTGGAGTAGCAGTGGCAACCCACTCCACTATTTCTTGCCTAGAACGTTACATGGATGGAAGAACCTGGCTGTCTACCATCTATTTGTTCGCAGATTTGGACATGGTTTTACCTACTTAGTACTGTTATATTTTAATGTAGTGATGTGCACTGCTTTTTCATTTATTATTTTTCCAGGACTTCTCTGCATAAAAAATATTACCTGTTATAAGATGAACTAAATGATTGTTCTGTTATTTTTTCCAGGTGTTTTAATTATCTTAAAAAATAGGTTTGCATCTACATAGAATTTATTTTGACATTGAGTAAAGATGGGTTGCTAGTTTCAATCTTTTCCAAATATCTAATTTTCTTTGAATTTTGTGTTGGTGATTGATTTCTTATTGCTTTAAGATGCTTCTTTGACCATAGCTTACTAGGTTTGAGCTATCAGTTCTGCTTCATTTACTAGGCCTATTTAATTAGGCCCATTGACCTTTGGGGGATCTATAGATAGGTTTGAAAACTTGCATGGGTTCCATGATATACACAGTTTTATGTGAGTGAACATAATTTGCAAGTTTTTCTAGGGAGAGAGTTAGTTTTATCAGCTTCTCACAGAAATATTTTATGTAAAATTTAAAAGCAGGTTAACAACACTGTAACTGGGACTTGTTTATGTAACAGTAGTGCTTTGTTTTATCCGCTGTAGTGCTATAGACTATATAAATATATGAAGGGACAATACATAGCATTCCTTTTCATAATTTTCTAAGTGAGTTTTCCCTGCCTTTGTAATAAACTTGGCAAAGTTTTAAAACAGCCAAATATTTGAAGATTTGTTTAGAGTTGCATGAAGCCTAAATTAGGATAATTTACATCTTTATACAGTTTTGTTTTTAATTCATGAATATGATGCATTTCCTGTAGATCCCACAAAAATATACTGTTTTTAGGAACTCTAGGAAAAATTGTGGTACTTGTTACTTTTTATTAAGGTGTTACTTTACTGGTTTCCTATAATGGTATAATGTTAATAGGGATGATAAGGTAGAGTATGTAGGATTTCATTTTCATTTTTAATCTGCTTTAGGATATAACATCATGTTAATAGTGCCAGTATAAAGTTAGAAGTAAAAGAAATAGCTTGCTGAGGTAAAGTATTCTATAATATTTAAAAATAATTTTTCTTCTTTGTTTAACAGACTTTTTTTTTTAGTGGGAAAATTTTGAAACATTATCTGATTCATTTTTGGGTCAGTGTGGAGCCTAGTAAATAATATGTAATAAAGATTAAAATTTTTTCTTTTAAATCTCTTTGGTAACATTAAATATTTCTCCCATAAGGATGTTTCCCTAATTATTACTATAAATTCTCTATTAAATCTACTCTTTCTACTGATTGCAGTGAAAAATATAATCTTGATTAATTGTGTATTTCAGTTGTAATTCTACTTTTAAAAATATTTTTATAATAAGTACAGGACAGAATATAAATTAATTGCCAAAATATTTATGTTGAATATAGTGAAACTTGAAAATTCGTGTCATATGTGTAAAGAAGAAATCAAGGAAATAGAGATAAAAATCAAATGGTAAAATAACCGCTTTATAAAAATGAATCTAGGACTAGTTAGAAATCAAGATACTAAATTACTTTTCTTCAGTGTTTTCTTTTTAATGAGAAATTTTGTCTTTGGGTATTTTTCAAGCAAATCCACTTATAGAAGTTTGCATATTTTTACTTTTTTGTGTATGACCTTTGCCCTTACTTGAGAATTTTTCCTAGTTCTCAATATTATGATTCTTATGTTTCCAGACTATAATAGATAAGTTGCAATAAATTAAAGAGTCTGCCTACAATGCAGGAGACGCAGGAGACATGGATTTGATCTCTGGGTCAGGAAGATTCCCTGGAGAAGGCACTGGCAACCCACGCCAGTATTCTTGCCTGAAAAATCTCATGGACAGAGCAGCCTGATTGGCTACAGGCCACGAGGTCTCAAAGAGTTGGGTGCAACTGAGCAACAAAGCACACAGCACAGTAGTAAATTAGGGAGCGGAGAGAAACACTACTGGAAAAATGCATATGGATAGGGTCAGGAAGTGATGGCTGGCATTTTGGTTGTGAATTGGGGTTAGGTATCCAAGTGTGAGAACAAAAATTTGCAAAGTTAGTTTTGAGGTTATTTCGCTTGGGAATTGTTACTCCTAGAGGCAAATCAGTATTTATAGAATGTTCATTATGGTAACTGAGGATCTTATTAACAATTCTGAATTATAGAGGATATCTAATGATGTTAAATTTGTTCAAGAAGGCAAAGAGGTTTAGATGTTATTTGGCTTAAAAAGACTTCTATTACTTTCAGTTTTGAGGTATAGGGAAAATTCATATATTATCATACCTAGTTGTTCAAAGGAGTCACATGCAGAAAGAAGTTTGAGAGTAAAGATCTTAGTTTTGAGTTCCTAACAGCTGTGAGGCATTATAGGGAGAAATTGGGTGATGTTTTAACAGTAAATTGTACATATTATTGAGTAATTCTGGGGAGTATTGTCCTTAGTTTCCTGTTGTACACAGAAATTATTTATCCATTAGTGGAGCTTCTCTTTTCAAATTCTTGCCCATTTGATCTTGTTATGTTCTTTAGAGATTGCAAGAGTAGAAATTACTTCTCAGTATTCTTTCTCAGACTCTCATGCCAGCTAGGGAGTAACTCAGTGGTCTTTTCTGTCGTTATAGCTTCAAAACAGAAAAGTGAATTTCAAAGTTAAACTATGTTTATATATGCTTCAAGTTGTATGGTGAAATCCATTTTGTACTGGAGACAGTATGAGTGCTAGGCAGCATTTTCAGTGTTTTTAAGTGCTGCAAAATGAGAAAACCAGGGTGTTAGTATTGATTTATAATGGAATGTTTCCAGGTTTGAATTTTGATCTTTGGGTTTTTTAATCTTTTTTTTTTTTTTTTTTTTAATTTTTAATTTTTTTCCATCTCAGGTGTACATGAGTTCCCAATCTTGAACCTCCCCCCCCACCTCCCACCCCATATCAACTCTGGATCATCCCCGTGCACCAGTCCCAAGCATCCTGTATCCTATATTGAATATAGACTGATGATTTGTTTCTTATATGATAGTATACATGTTTCAGTGCCATTCTCCCAAATCTTCCCACCCTCTCCCTCTCCCTCAAAGTCCAAAAGTCCATTCTATACTGGATTTTTTAATCTTTAAGAGAATGACTAGGACATCTCGATGGTCCCCCTCCTAAAAAATGTGGCTGGCCTAAGGGTACAGTTGATTGTGTCTGCTTGACAGTCTTTATATAATAATTGGACTTATATAAACATAAATGTCTGGGAAATGAAGATGATCTATTAACTTTACTGTTAGAAATACTTTATTCGCATCTGCAATTTTTCATTGTTCAGAATATTATTAAAAATTTTTGTGTTATTTTGTATCAGATAACTATGAATAACTGGCTTTATCCCTTTTAGTTTGGGAAGGAGGGAGAGCCCCTTTCTGTGATGATGATGTGAGGTACTAGTGTCATTATGTCAAACTGTATAATCCTTTCTCCCTTTCTTTGTTGTTTGCTGCTTTGTGAAACATTGTTTTGGTAGGTACTCAGGAATTCTGTGTATGGCACTTTTACATTCTAATAGCTTGAATGGGATGTAAAAATGGAGGTTCTTAGAACTGAAAGAGCTGTGAAAGAATCTCTCCTTGAGTCAGTAATTGTCAAAGATGCTGCTCTTTTGAGGACTAGAGACAAAAGAAAAAGAGATTGGTGAAACAATAATGAATGACGTTACTGCTTCAGCTCTTTCTCAGTTAAGACTTTTCAGCTTAGGTGTATGCCTGCCCTGTTACCCTTATTAGATTAAATGTCTCAAGAAAAGGAATAAATGGGGAAATGAATGGAAAAGAGGCTGGTTTTGAATGTCCTTTGTTTTCTTTTGGGGCTTCCCTGGTGGCTCAGAGGTTAAAGTGTCTGCCTGCAATGTGGGAGACCTGGGTTCTATCCCTGGGTCGGGAATATCCCCTGGAGAAGGAAATGGCAACCCACTCGAGTATTCTTGCCTGGAGAATCCCATAGATGGAGGAACCTGGTGGGCTACAGTCCACGGGGTTGCAAAGAGTCGGACATGGCTGAGCAACTTCACTTTCACTTTTGTTTTCTTTTAGGTAGTAAATCTGAGGAGCTGTTGGAGTATATAGTACAGTTTCTCAGAAACTGTTAGTAATTATTAAAGATAATGACTGTTTATTTCTCTTATAAAGTAATACAGAGGAAAACTCTTCAGGTGTGTAAGTGGCTTTGGCTTAATATTTGTGTTTTTCGTATGTTGAACATGATTTCTAGGTTGAACATGGATGATTTCACCAGCCAAGAACAAGGGAGAAAGAATAATGGGAGTGCACAATCTTTTGAGAGCCTCATATGGATGTGGCATATATCGGTTTGAGTCATGTTTTATGGATCTGTGTGTAATCATTGGAACATACATAGCTGGGAGAGGAAGGCTGGGAAATGTAGTATCTGGCTGGACAGCCATTCATTCAGCTAAAGTTAGAAAATTTTATAAAAGAAGGAAAGAAATGGATATTAGAGAAGTTAGCATTTTCTGCTACTAAAGGAAGCTGGAGAAATGGTCTCTGATTAATAATTTGATATTGAAAACTGACTCTCTGTTTTAAGACTTAAATCCAGTTATAACTCTCTATAGCTTCCTTTGAAGGGTTTCCCTGATTGTTCAGTGAGTAAAGAATCTACCTGTAATGCAGGAGATACAAGAAACATCGTTTGATCCATGGGTTGGGAAGATTCCCTGGAGGAGGGCCTGGTGACCCCCTCCAGTATTCTTGCTGAGAGAATCCCATGGACTGAGGAGGCTGGTGGACTGCAGTCCAAAGCTTCGCAGAGAGTCAGATGCATACACACACACATCTTCCTTTGAAATGAAATTTTGAGAGCTGTACAGTCATGATGCCTGACTGAAGTTCTAGTTACTATGAATATCTTATTAGGTAGAATTCTTTCTCTTTCTACTTGCCTCTGAAAACATTAAATCATGATGAGTTTTGCAAGAACTCAATGTAATATCTTTGAATCTTTCCAGTTAACTTTAAAAGGATGAAAGACTGTAGATAAACTGAGTGTTTGACTGTTTGAACTGCTTCTTTTAGCTTCAAAGTTGAGTTTATGTTTGAATTATCCAGATACTATTTTTCTTCCTTTATAACTATATAAGTAAACTATACTTTTTTCAAGATAGAAAATGTCATTTTTGAGGGCTTTGTAATATACACAGGTAAAAAAAAATTGTGGCCATAAATTCTTTGCTTTCAGGTAAAACTTAACTGGTAAGTAATAAGTAAGTAAGGAGAAGGCGATGCCACCCCACTCCAGTACCCTTGCCTGGAAAATCCCGTGGACAGAGGATCCTGGTGGGCTGTAGTCCATGGGGTCTCGAAGAGTTGGACATGACTGAGCAACTTCACTTTCACTTTTCACTTTCATGCATTGGAGAAGGAAATGGCAACCCACTCCAGTGTTCTTGCCTGGAGAATCCCAGGGACGGGGGAATCTGGTGGGCTTCCATCTATGGGGTCACACAGAGTTGGACACTACTGAAGCGACTTAGCAGCAGCAGCAGCAATAAATAAGTAAAAGTAGTTGTCTACAGATGATAAATATAACACAATAGATATTTGTGTGAGGCACAAAAAGTGGAATTCTGTTAGATGGAGGTCAAGGAAACCTTAGAAGAATTGTATTTTAAAGGAAGAATTAGAAGGATATTCTTAGTAAAGGGTATTCAAAATCTGAGAGGTGGGAAAGTAGTATGTTTAGAAGAATATACTCACAATGTGCCTAATAAAGGATATTGTTATCTTGAGCTAGGAGTCTCTAATTTCTCTTTTTACCTTGCTCTACTTTGTATCTATTTTAAAGGCTTTTACTCCTTTCAACTTTTATGTTTATAATTACTTGTGTAGAACTTTATAAGCATCTTGCAATGAGGAATTTTATCTTATTGATGTATTTGACAAGTATCACATTTTAAAGACAAACCCCTTTTAATTAGGTATAAGACTTTTATTAAAATTATAAAGTTGCTTTCCATAATACCTACCTTATTATTCACTAAATGTTTGCTTATTGAAAGAACAGAACCCTTTTGTTTTAGATGCCAAATAAAAAGGAGGTGGGGGAGTGGTGAAGAAGGTGTTTTAACTCCTTTCATTTAACTCATGATAATCCACAGATGTCAGAACATTTCAGAGAATAATTAACTATGAAGTTTCAAACCCACTGGATGAATTGTCAAAAGATTTGACAGACACTTTGCATCTGGAAACTTATAAATAGTGAAATAACTTTCAGAAAAAAAAATCTTCAGTTTCATTCATAAAGAAATAGAAAAAAATTAAGAAAACACTCTTGCTTACCTATTAGTAAGTTCTTAAAATATAAATCTGAAGGACAGATGTATGCAAATTAATAAGGGTTTGATGAAAAGGTGGAATGACTTAATTTTGTGTTGTTTGTGTGATTGTCTTCTTCCCTGCAAAACTTAAGTGATATAATAGTTGGAAGATTAAAAATATCAAGCAAATTAAGAAAAAGAAAAAGCAAAGAATTTTCCTAAAACCATTTAGTAATATAGTGAAATGGAACATATAGTAATTTTGTCTTGGAGCCTGGCCAGCTAGTGTCTCAGAGCAGTATTTCTTACACATAAAATGGTGATACCACCTACCAGGTAGGCTTATTTTGAGGATTAAATGAGGTTACTTATATAAAATGCTTAGCAATTGTTCCTGACATACTTTTCAGATTTGACTTCAATCAGTTTGATGAATCTTTTAGTAAGACATGAATATTTACTAAGAGGCAACCATGAGCAACTTTAGAGAGCCCATGGAAACAGTGTCAGACTTTATTTTGGGGGGCTCCAAAATCACTGCAGATGGTGATTGCAGCCATGAAATTAAAAGATGCTTATTCCTTGGAAGGAAAGTTATGACCAACCTAGATAGCATATTCAAAAGCAAGACATTACTTTGCCAACAAAGGTCCGTCTAGTCAAGGCTATGGTTTTTCCAGTAGGTATATATGGTTGTGAAAGTTGTACTATGAAGAAAGCTGAGCACCAAAGAATTGATGCTTTTGAACTGTGGTGTTGGAGAAGACTCTTGAGAGTCCTTTGTACTGCAAGGAGATCCAACCAGTTCATTCTAAAGGAGATTAGTCCTGGGATTTCTTTGGAAGGAATGATGCTAAAGCTGAAACTCCAGTACTTTGGCCGCCTCATGAGAAGAGTTGACTCATTGGAAAAGACTCTGATGCTAGGAGGGATTGGGGGCAGGAGGGGAAGGGGATGACAGAGGATAAGGTGGCTGGATGGCATCACTGACTCGATGGACGTGAGTTTGAATGAACTCTGGAAGTTGGTGATGGACAGGGAGGCCTGGCGTGCTGTGATTCATGGGGTCACAAAGAGTCAGACACGACTGAGCAACTGAACTGAACTGAAGTACAAGGAGGTATATAGAAAATGACAGTATTCTTGATTACTGGAGTTAGAACTTTAAATGTGTTTAAAAAATTACTTAAAAGAGTAAGTGTGATAATACCACTCCCTAGTAGGAGAAATATGCGTTCAGAAAAGTAGTTTATTTGCAAAGGTTTGTGAGAGTCCAGATTTAGGACTTATTCATTAAATTAAAACAAAAACAAAAAACAGAAAACACCACTAGACTAATTAGGGAATAAAAATCTTTCGGGGATATTGAATTCACCAGCCTCATGATGAAAAAGCAGCCATTTTCTCACATTAGTTATTTATCTTCAGGGTTTGTCATAATTCTTCAAACTGTTGTCATTGTCAAAGTTGGAAATGGAAGTCATTTATTTGGGGGGCTAGGTCCATACAGAATTATCCTGTTTTCTTTTTGTAATTTTAGGGTGCAGTGTGATCCCTCACCGCTTATTTACCTTGCTGGACATGCTAACTTAAAATTGAGGCAAAACAAAGTGTCAAGTTTTCTTCTATAACACTTCCTGTGACCAAGTTTCTACCCCATAAGGCATAGACTTAACCATATAAGTTTGTTTAATGATATTCTGATTATTTTATTTTGATGTTTTATTTAACTATTTTATTGATCTAACAAAGTACTGTTAAGTATAGAAGGGCTTCCTTTTATCTGCTTAACAAAACTATATATGTTTGATATGAATTAACTTGTCCAGTTTTATAAAGTATAATAATTTACTTATTTATCTGCTTGATTACAAGATTAGGAGCTAAGAGCCATCTAATTTATTTCAGTGAGTTTTCACCTGAAGTACTTAAAGCTGTACTGTGTCATGGTTCTTTAAGATTCCCACATTTTTCCTTGTCTGTCAACAAGTGATATTCTTTATTCCTCTGAGCTGGGAATCCATTAAGTTATAAAAGAAATACTGTAATGATTTCCTGTGAAGACCTACAAGTCATCATTTCTATGCTTGAGGTGCAGTCCTTGTTCCCTGTCATACCTAATTAAAAGAGATTTGTTTTTAAATATCACCTGTCTCTGTAGTCATGGTTACAAATTTGATTTATCCAGTTTTATCCTGGAAGGAAGGAAAACAAATTCTTATTGAAACTATGTATGTGAGTTCATAAAAAGTAGAGAGACTCAGTCACGTTACTTTATACAAGATTTAATCATTCTTCTAAGTANTCCACCTGATTGGTGGATTTTTTCCCCAAAAAACAACATTGTTGTCTCCTTAGAATAATCCTCCTGTAGCTCCCTCTTGTCACATCCCGGCCACATTAACGCTGCTCACCTCACTGTCTCCGCTCCTGCTGGCCCCTGCTAACGCTTGCCTCTCTGTCCTATGCTCCCCTCCCGCCCACGTCTCCTGACTTCGGCTCTCTGTCCTGACCTCTCTGACCAGACGCTGATTTTCTCAGTATTCCTTCCCTACATCATCCTCCTCTGCTTCCTCATCCGAGGTCTCTTCTTGGAAGGTGCAACCACCAGCCTCAGACGTATGGTGACCACAGAGGTGAGGCTGGGCACTCCAAACCTTCACCCTCCTTCTCTGAGTTTCCTTCCCCTGCATCCTCTCTCCTTCTGTCCCCTGCGTACCTCTTGTCCCTCCTGTTTCCACCCCAGCCTGCCCCCTTCGCCAGCCCACTGGTGGCTTTGCACTCTGAGCCCATTCCCAAACTCCTCTCGCCCACCACCCTGATCAACAGTTCTCTGCCTGGGCCTCACTGGACCTGTGGCGTCAAGCAGGAGGCCATGTGCTCTATTCCCTGGGCCTGGGCATGGGCACCATCATCTTATTCTCCTACAAGGCTGGAGATGACAACTATGCCCAGGTGGCCTCTTTGGTGATCCTGGTCAACCTGGTGACTTCATTGCTGACTACGTCCATCATCTTTATAGTGCTGGGGTTCTGGACCACCACCAGTGGACATGCCTGTATCAAACAGTGAGTAGTCGCAGCCTTGCAGATCCAAAAAGAGGTCCCCCTTCCTCTACTTCAGCAGTCCCCCAGACTCAGGGACCTTCAAACTCAAACCTCTCCAATAACAACAACAACAATAATAATATCACATTACTCTCAGAGAAAAACAGCTAGAAGGGAATAGTCTAATATCCATCACTTTGTAGATAAGAAAAGAGTCTCAGATATATGACTGTCCAAAGATTGGGCTTCCCTCGTGGCTTGGATGGTAAAGAATCTGCCTGCCATGCAGGGGACCCAAGTTCAACTCCTCGGTCAGGTAGATTCCATGACTGTCCAAAGGTTTCTATAAACTGCAAATGATGTAAAGAACTTTTCAGAATCAATTGTTTCAACTCAAAGAGAGGACCGTTAGAGCATTCTGAGCCACAGTCAGTGGTTGTGGCCCAGGCTGTACATTGGAATCATTTGGGAAGCCTTAGAAAATACTTGTGTCTGTGTGCTCCCACCCCACCCTCCACCCCCGCAGAAATTCTCATTTACTTTGTCTGGTGTGCATTCAGGCACTGGGATTTTTTAAAGCCTCAAAGTGGAATTTTTCTTCCAGTTAAGATATTGAAGGATGCAAAAGTCCATATTTGTACAGCAGCAGCATTTTTTAGTGGATAAAATAAAAATCATATTTTGCTGTACAGTTATTGAAGTGCAGTGGACCCAAGAAGATTTAAAGAACTAAATTTATACCAAGAGAATAAGAAAGGAAATTCTTTAGGCTGAAGGGAAGTATCCAATTTGTATTTAGATTTCATAGAAAGTACACAGAAGAAAAGTAATTTCACCTATCTAAGCTGTTCTGAACATACTTGCTAGTTTTTCAATAACTGAATAACCTAGCTTCTTTAGTTTAAATGAATTAAAATTAAATAAAATTTAAAATTCACTTTCTCAGTTGTATTAGCCATATTTCAAGTATTCAAACCACATCTCGTTAGTGGCCAGCTGTAGACGCACAGCTCTAGCATAATCATTGAAAACAAAACAATAAGAGATATATGTCAAACACTAGATTCCAAATATCAGTGCCCTCCCCTGCTTCAGATGTAACAACCA
This sequence comes from Neotragus moschatus, assembly GCA_006410615.1. Taxonomy (NCBI): domain Eukaryota; kingdom Metazoa; phylum Chordata; class Mammalia; order Artiodactyla; family Bovidae; genus Neotragus; species Neotragus moschatus. The sequence goes on along the minus strand of SJYA01000798.1, from coordinate 307,815 downwards.
AAACTGTCTCCAGATGTTGTTAAATGTCCCTGGGGAAGAAGATGGGGGTATCACCCTCCGTTGAAAACCATTGTGTTAAGAATATCAACAACAGAAAAACAGTTACCATCATCCTTTTAAAAAAATTTTATTTACTTTGTTTCATTTATGACTGCACTGGGTCTTCTTTGCTGCACACAGCCTTCTTTAGTTGTAGTGAGCAGGAGCTACTCTCTAGCTGCGGTGGGCTTCTCATTGCAGTGGCTTCTCCTGTTGCGGAGCGCAGGCTCTAGGGCGCCTGGGCTCAGTAGTGGAGACCCGCGGACTCCCGAGGAGCACAGGCTCAGTAGTCGTGGCGCACGGGCTCAGCTGTCCTGCAGCATGTAGAATCCTTCCGGGCCAGGGACCCCACCCATGCCCCCTGCATCGGCAGGGGAAAACTCAACCACTGCCAGGGAAGTCCAATGTCATTCTTAATGGTTAATTATTCAACATTTTCCTCTAATATTAAAGACAAGACAAGGGCATCTCTTTTCATCACATCTCTTCAATATTATAGTGAAGTTCCTAGCAGTGAAAGGAGGCAAAAAAGGAATATAAAAAGAATAGAGCACAGAAAGAACTAAAAGTGTCTTTATTCACAAATGGCATAGTATGTACTTAGAAAACCTAAAAGAATCTCCAAAAAAAAACCCCTAAAATAAATAAGTGCATTTAGTAAATCCACAAAAATAAAAGTCCCCATACAAAAACAAATTTTTCTACATGCTAATGGCAAACAGCAGTTAAATTAAAAATTAAAAAAGCAAAACCATTTACATTAGCTTCAAAACCCATCAAACACTAAGGCTAAACTTAAAAGAAGATGTGCAAGATCTCCATACTGAAAATTACAAAGCGTTGCTGAGAGAAATACCTAAATAAGTGATGGACTATATTATGTTCATGGATTTGAAGAATCATTGATGTTAGGATATAAGTTCTCCCCAAACTGCCAAGTGAAATGGCAGTTTCACATCCCAGCTAACTTTACTATAGAACTGACAAGATCACTCTTTAAGTGTATATGGAAATGCAAAGGATGTATATTAGTCAAAACGATCTTGAAAAAAAAACAAACGTTGGAGACATACTACTTGGAATGTAAATAAGTATTATGCAGTACAATCCAGCAGTCAAGAGCAATAAACTTGATGTACATTCAGCAACGTATAGCTATCAGCAAAAAAAAAAAAAAGGAGAAAAAGTAAGAAACCGAATGCTGTTTATTGCACAACACTTCAGTGATGACACACAAAACAACATATTTTTTCCACAAAGTAATATCCATACTCGAAACACATGAAAGTGAGTCGCTATAGAAGCAGAGGAAAGAGTGAAATCCAAAGATGAAGGCGGTCCAGTGGTGGTCCAGTGGTTGAGAGTCTCATGCAAGGGACTCAGGTTTGATCCCGGGCTGGGGAACTAAGATCCCACATGCTGTGGGGCAGCTAAGCCTGTGTGCCTCAGTGGAAGGGTCCATGTACTGCAACTAAGACCTGACACAGCCAGTCAAATAAATAGTTTAAAAAAAAGATGAAGGAGAAAAAAGATCAAGCACACCACTCCGCTCTGCCGGTTGAGGAAAACGTATCATGAACGGGCCTGATGAAGCCAGCACTCCAAACTTAAGGTCCACAGAGAGAAAATCCTGAGTGTGTTCATTTTCTGGGGCTACCATAACAAAGTTCCACAAACTGGGTGGCTAAAACAACAGAAATATATTGTCTCACAGCTTTGGAGGCCAGAAGTCTGAGCTCCATGCATTGGCAGGGCTATGTCCCGCCTTGGGCTGTAAGGAAGAGTTTGTCCCGAGCCTCTTCTGGTGATTTGCTGGCAATCTTTGGTGTTCTTGTCTTGTAGATCTCACTGGCATTCTCACAGGGTGTTCTTCTCCGTGTCGTGTGTGTGTATGTGTGTGTCTGTGTGTGTGTCCAAATTCCCTCTTGTTATAGAAAGATACCAGTCACAATGGATTAGGGCCCCTCACCACTGCAATACAGCCTCATCTTTCTACTTCCACAACAGTCTTGTTCCTAACTAAGTCCCCTTTCTGAGGTAGTTGGAGGGTTAGGACTTCCACCGGATGAATCTGGAAGGCGGGGACAGGCAGTTCGTAACACTGAGGAATTAGCTACCACAAATACAACATCTCCTGCTACTTAGGTGGGATCCCCAGGCCAACTGGTCTCAAGTCCATGTGGTTATCTTCTGGTCCCTGCCCTTGTTACTCAGCTGCACTCATCTCGGGCATCTCACTTTCCTCTTCAGTCCTTGACATCCCTGGTCTGCAGTCAGCTCTCCACCACCTTTCCTTTCCTCTCTCCCCGCTTCAGGAGCATCTCAAAGCTGATGCAGCTGATAGACGAGGGGGTGCTGCCTCAAAATGCCAAGCCCCCCAAAGACATCCTGCTGCTGCCCACCCTGGACTACATAAAATGGGTCAACAGTCTCCCGGGCCGTCTCCGGCAGCAGGTCATCCACTTATCCCCATCCTGCAGCGTCAAGGTGCAGAAGGAAATGGTGCGTGTTTGGGAACAGGAGGGAAGTTGGAGTCCTTAACGGCCCCAGAGGACCTAGGGATCTGCATTTCCTAGGGCCCTTGGCCGAGGTGGGGGGCCACCTAATCATCTTCTGAGGCAAGGTAACCATTATAATCACTTTTCCACCACCATTTCATATGTGCCCAGGCCTCTGGGGAAACTGTCCCTCTAATTCTCACATTGACCTCAGGATCCCCATGTATTAGAGATGGAAACCAAGGCCTCAAGAGATTAAGCTCTTGGATTTATGTAGTCCAGGGTGGGCAGCAACTCCTCAAACCAAGAAGGGCACTCGGACCATCCATCACCACCCTGGCCTCTTTCTTCCACCCAAGGCAGACATTGCTAATCGATCACTGCACCATTTCCCTCCCCGCATCCAGACCCACCACTGCCTCAGAGCCCTTCTCCCCCACAGTTCATGGAGGGCCCCGGCCTGGCACTCGCAGCCTTCTCCCAAGTCGTCTCGTTGTTCCCTGGCTCCTCTTTCTGGGCCATCCTCTTCTTCATGGCCCTGCTCATCATAGGCTTGAGCAACTTGATGAGGCTCTTGGAAAGCATTGTCTTTCCCCTCCAGAACTCCATCTCCATCTTCAGGAATTATCCCAGGATACTCTCAGGTACTATGGATTCTCACCCCAGTGACAGCCTTGCCTTTGGCCCCTCCTTATCTGGCCACCCCCAGTCTCCAGGGCTCACTTTGACCCCTGAACCCAGCCCTACACATAGACCTCAAGTGTGGCCAAACCTGCCCCTGCCTTAGCGATCGTCTGCTTGGGAGGTTTTCTGGGCAGCCTCATCTTCACCAGTCGTGCTGGCAGCTACATAATGTACTTGTTTGATGACCTCCTGGTCCCACTGACCCTCATCATCACCGTGGTCTTCCAGAACATGGCCCTGGCTTGGATCTACGGAGCTGGGAGGTGAACGCCCAAGCCCCCGGAGTCTGCCCAGCCAGGGAACCCTCCCCACAACCTGGGTCTCTGAGGAGAGTTGGGGGCTGGTCTGGTCCCTCAGTCCTTCCCACAGCAGGGGGGCGCGGCTGAGGGTGCAGGGGTATAGGAGGGAGTGATCTGAGGGAATAATCTGAGGCTGGGGGGCCCTAATGGGACAAGCAGTCAGGATCTAGGGGACTCAGGGACCCTGCCATTGGCCACATGGGCTATTCTGAAGACCAAAGGCTGGGAGCAATGCATTCCCCCAGGATTAGGGGTGAGGGGTGTTTGCCATGGGGAGACTAGATGCAAGAGCCAACCCCAAGGAGGCCCTGGCAGGACTCAGCAGCTCTTAAATGCTGAGAAATTGTGAGAGAACCAGACGCCTGGAAAGCCCACCCTCCTAAGAGCCCCAGGCCCTGGCGGCCAGAGGGCTCCCTTCCAGACATCCCTGACCGTTGTCCCCACCCCAGGTTCAGGGAAGAAATGTTCAGTGAGATGGGCCGCCCTCTGTGGCCCTTCTCCTCATTCCTGTGGTGCTACGTGACCTTGCCAGGGCTGCTGGCCCTCCTCACCATCTGCCTCATGCAGCTCTACCAGGGGGCACACCTCTACTACACTGCCTGGAATACCAGTGGGGTGAGACTTCCCCACTCTGCCCTCCCACGCCCACCTTGGGGACCCCTTGTCAGAGGACACCCTGCAGGACCCCAAGTCTGGGCTCCTATGGTCTCCAGGGACCCTTTGACCAGCTTGTCAGCCCCTGGGAAACCTGATCCCCAGCATTATGTGGACTGAGACTCCACCACCGCTGCCTCTTCCTCCCACCCTGGTCTCCTCTCTCTCTGCCCCCAGAGCCAGGAAGTGAAACATCTCTACCCGCAGACCAGCCTGGGCTGGGTCATCTTCCTCAGCATCCTCACCTTCCTGCCGATTCCAGTGCACCCACTCCACCAGTGGTGGTCCCTCCAGGACTACGTTGCCCCGGATCCCTTTGAAAAGCTAATGTCTAAAAAGACACCCATGCTGTCCTCCATGTCCTCACAGAGGCCGAAGCACCACTCGGTGAAGTCCCAGGAGAGAACCAGCAACACTTCAACCAGAGGGTTAAGCATGTCCTTACTCAGGTCGCTGAAACCTGAGTCAGGGTGTCTCAGCCAGGACTCAGAAAAGTATGAGAGCTCCTCCTGGTTCAGCCTGCCTCTACTGACCTCCCTGTCTTCTTCCTTGACCATAAGGAGTGCCAGCCTCCGTGTCTCAAGGCAGGTGAGCCCAGCCTCGACAACCACAGACAACAGCTACAAGGGCGGGGAGACCAAGGAAGAAAGCCCCAAAAGGAAATCTGTTCAGTAACTCACGACCCCGTCCACCTTTTCCAAGGCAGCAAATCTGTCCAATGACTGGCGGCATTTGTGAACATTTTTTCTACAGAAATAGCTGGTTCTGCCAAAAAGGAGGGGAAGGGGCACATGGAAAACTTGCCTAGCAATCAATCACATCAGTCATTTGACCTTGGAAGGAAATGGACAACTCAGAAGCTCTTTGCTCCCCTCCACCACTTTTGCTAAGTGGAACACTTTGCTTTGGGCTTAGGGAACTCAGAAGAAGAAGTCACCTCCATTGGTACCAGGCCTGGACCTGGCGCCCCTTTCCCCCTGCAAAGTGGGAGCACCATGCTGGCATGATGGCATGGGCATCACAGCACTTCCCAGGACCCAACTTTCAGTTACCATGGAAGACAGACAATGTTCTCTCCAACGCCCCCACCTCTTCCACCAGTCTGAACTGGTGGGGTGGCTGACCTCTCAGGGGCTGCTCTCTCAGAATGAGGCTGAGACAACAATGCTGTGAGTTAATAAATGGGTCCTCTGGGACCCCACGCCCCTATGCACAGGCCTCGGGCATAGTGTTCTTTGGGTGAACAGTCCAGATGTCAGCCTCTGCCCGCAAATACACCCTCCAAACTGCCAACCTCTGGCAAACTGAGCATCCAGTGTGGTGATCCCAGTTTCCCCCTGCCTTTGAGACCCCTTCTGTGTCCTGGCTGCTGCTGCTGCTGCTGCTGCTGCTAAGTCGCTTCAGTTGTGTCTGACTCTATGTGACCCCAGAGATGGCAGCCCACAAGGCTCCCCTGTCCCTGGGATTCTCCAGGCAAAACACTGGAGTGGGTTGCCATTGCCTTCTCCAATGCATGAAAATGAAAAGTGAAAGTGAAGTTGCTCAGTCGTGTTCAACTCCTAGCGACCCCATGAACTGCAGCCTACCAGGCTCCTCCGTCCATGGGATTTTCCAAGCAAGAGTACTGGAGTGGGTTGCCATTGCCTTCTCCTCTGTGTCCTGGAGTTGAGCCAAACTGTGGGGAACTTTGCAGCCACCAATGTCACTCAATCCAGAACGTGTGTTAATCCCTAAAGCTAATTTGGTAATTGGTAGCCATACTGAATCTATCCCATAGCTCTCCTCTCACAACTCCTACCAAGAGGGAAGTATGCCTAGAACATTCCGATCCTCGCTAGCTGGCTGTTATGCTTCATTCTTACTTGGGATATAGGCCTTTAGCCATAATAGGGTCACCAGGTTTCCATGAGATCAGGAAGAGGGAATCATAGAGAACATGGCCTTATTAGGGTTTTCTGTGGGAGCTAAATAACACTGCCCTGCCTCCTGAATGGGCTTCTCTGGTGGCTCAGATGGTAAAGAATCCACCCGCAATGCAGGAGACCTGGGTTCCATCCCTGGGTTGGGAAGATGCCCTGGAGAAGGGCATGGCAACTCACTCCAGTATTCTTGCCTGGAGAATCTGCATGGACATTGGAGGCTGGTGGGCTACAGTCCATGGGGTCGCAAAGAGTGGGACACGACTGAGAATCTAAGCACAGCACGACCTCTGAATGTCACATGGAGTTAAGGCAGCTGGGGCGCAGGGGTGGAGGACCTAGGCCCTTTCTGGAAGCCACACCCCTTAGTCGACTTCCTAGGCAAAAACCCTTCTCTCCCACTGCCTACCCCCAAAGGTCATGACCTTGAGAATCAATGCCAGCTTCCATCATCCCCAACTCTGGTTCCCAATCATTTCTCAAATCTTCATGTGCACCTTTTATTTATCTCAAACATGTCTAAACATCTTTTATGACACTCCTTTTTCAGTGCCCACTTTCTGAAAAAACATCCCCAACCTAGGTAGAAAATTTACCTGTTCAGTTCAGTTCAGTTGCTCAGTCATGTTCGACTCTTTGCGACCCCATGAATCGCAGCACGCCAGGCCTCCCTGTCCATCACCAACTCCCTGAGTTCACTCAGACTCACATCCATCGAATCAGTGATGCCATCCAGCCATCTCATCCTCGGTCGTCCCCTTCTCCTCCTGCCCCCAATCCTTCCTTTTCCAATGAGTCAACTCTTTGCATGAGGTGGCCAAAGTACTGGAGTTTCAGCTTTAGCATCATTCCTTCTAAAGAAATCCCAGGGCTGATCTCCTTTAGAATGGACTGGTTCCTTGCAGTCCAAGTAATTCTCAAGATTCTTCTCCAACACCACAGTTGGAAAGCATCAATTCTTCGGCGCTCAGCTTTCTTCACAGTCCAGCTCTCACATCCATACATGACCACTGGAAAAACCATAGCCTTGACTAGACGGACCTTTGCTGGCAAAGTAATGTCTCTGCTTTTCAACATGCTATCTAGGTTGTGTTTTACCTGTGAACTCCCATTATTCTATCTATATACCTGATGTCAGTTAAGTTTCATTTGTTTTGCTCACTGGTTAAAAAAAAAAGTAGATGTAAGTAGAAATTCTAAATTTTTCTTCCTGCATTCCCAATGTAATGGCTTCTCTAACCCCGTTTGGAGAGCCCTGAAAGAGGCAGAGGCCCCCAGGCCCTTCCTGCCCCGAGACTCCCCTCGTGGCCTCCTGCCTCCTCCCTTACTCTCCATGGACCCTGGGTCTAGGATGACCCAGCTCTGGGAGCTGGAGGTGAGTGGAGTGGGTCTGGTCCCCCTTCCACCCTCACCTTCTCCTCTGTGTCTCTCCTCCCCTCTCAGAGTCAGGAAGGGCCACCGTGAATCAGTATTGCCAAGCATCTGGTGGGGTAAGAGAAAGGCCAGTGTAGACGATGAGTCTACACACAGGGCAGTAAACAGAAGGTGGTTTTATGTGAGGCTGAGGGTGAGTGAGAAGTCCTGGCATGGAGGACACGTTTCCAGATGCTGTGAGAAGTCCCCTGCCCCCGTCAATACTTGAACAAGGCATTAACAGACAGGCCTGTGGCCAGTCTCCCTCTCCCACCTCTCCTTTCAGGAAGTGGATATTGCAGGAGGCTCGGAGAAAGGAATGGACAGCCCTGTGGTCACATCAACCAGTCAGCGACCCAGGAGGAGAGAGAAGCGAGGTGGTCTCGCTCCCAGTCTGGGATCCTTTCATTTGTCATTTCCCCACCAGCTGGTTAAGTGCTTCTTGACCCTTGCATCTAGGATACCGGCATGCAACCGACGTTCCCTGGTCTGAGGGCCTCCCACAAGCTTGGGAGGGAATTGAGGACGTGCGAGCTGGCCTCTGTGTGTGGGGAGATTGGTGATCTTGGGAAATGTGGGGTAGGGACCTCAGGCCCCTCTGCAGTGGGCTGTGGAGGAAGAGGTGTCTTGGCTAGGATGATCTTGCAGTATGCATGTGGAGGGGTGAGTTTTGTTGACTGTGATCTGAATGACCATGACATTGGCTTGGGGAAGCCACGTGAGGAACTTCAGCAAGTAGTTTCTGCTAAGACAGTTCTGCAAGCTTTTCCTGTAAAGGGCCAGATGATATTTCTGGGCTTTCGGAACATGGTCTCTATGGCATACAATACTGCCCCTCAGGATTGCTTGCAGGACCCTCCTCCCCCACTCCCCAGATACCAAAATCTTCAGATGCTCAAGCCCCTTATATAAAATGATGTACTGTTTGCATATAACCTACACACATCCTCCCGTATGTTTTAAATCGTCTCCAGATTGCTTAATACCTAATATAACATAAATACTAGGTAAACAATACCTAGTGTGGGAAGTTTTGCGTTCTAAAAAATTTTTCACATATTTTTGATCACGTATGGTTGAACCCATGGATGGTGGAACATGTGGATGCGAAGGGGGCTGACTGTATTCTCTTTATTTGATTTTTACAACTCTTAAAAAATGTAAAGACCACTCTTAGCTCACAAGCCAGATTTATCCCACACACAACACATGTAGTGTGCCAACCGCTGATCTAGGGACATATGATGCCTACAAAAGAATGCTGGTGACTAAACCAGGAATCACTTTGAACTCTCTAGTTGGCCCACTTTGTGCCAGGCAGCCACCTGGAGGGTATGACCACCAGGCCGTCCAGCAGAAAGAAAGGTCACCGAAGAATGGTCAGGGGACAGAAGCCTAAATTCTCAAAATGGTCTATGTAAACTCCCTACCCCTTAAATCTCAGGAGATTAATTATCAGGAGGCAGCCAAGAAGAGACGCAGCCTCACTGGGAGGACCACATTCAGTGCCCAACCTGCCCAACTAAGCCGTGTGGACCAGGAGGAGAGGAAGAAGGTAAAGTCAGGAATCTTTCTGAGTTGATTACTTAGGAGATGGATCCAACAACCATTAACGCCAGATGCATGTGGACAGGAGGGAGAATAGGAAGTCCCACCTTAGCTTTGACTGCAGTATCTTCCAAATTTGACTCTGGGTTTGGATGACTGCTGTGAACCCTCCTCCACTTCTTATAAATTAAAAAAATTTTTGGCTACCTCGGGTGTTCGCTGCTGCAGGCAGGCTTGCTCTAGCTGTGACGAGCAGGGGCTATGCTTCCGTGAGGTACTCAGGCTTTTCATCATGATGGCTTCTCTTGTGGAGCACGCGCTCTAAGGTGTGGGCTCAGTACTTGCGGTACGTTGCCTGTGGCGTGTAAGAGCTTTCCAGGCCAAGGATGGAATCCATGGCCCCTGCATTGGCAGGCAGATTCTCAACCACTGGACCACCAACCACTAGCTTTTAACTCAGCTCAAAAAAGCAGTGATCCAGGCCTAGTCACTTTCGAGAACCTGTGTAAATCGAAGGCCTCACTAAACCAGCAGCTTTGCTTCAGGGAGTGTGTGTGTGTTTGGTGGGGTGGGGGGTGGGGGTTAAGTTTTCTCCAAATAGGAAGCCCCTACTTTTCAGTTGCAAAACTGAGATGACCTGGGGATCAGCCTAGCTGTGTCCTTGAACATGCCATTTACATTTAACCATTTAATACCTTAATAGTTGAGCTACCCCAAAATGGAGGCGTCAAGTCAGACAGTCATAAGGTCTCCATGGATCAGGCAGTCCCTTTCAGTGGAGCATCAGTTCAGTTCAGTCGCTCAGTCATGTCCGACTCTTTGTGACCCCATGGACTGCAGCACGCCAGGCTTCCCTGTCCATCATCACCTCCCACAGCTTGCTCAAACTCATGTCCATCAAGGTGGTGATGCCATCCAACCATCTCATCCTCTGTCATTCCCTTCTCCCACTTTCAATCTTTCCCAGCATCAAGGTCTTTTCTAATGAGTCGGTTCTTCACATCAGGTGGCCAAAAGTATTAGAGTTTCAGCTTCAGCATCAGTCCTTCCAATGAATATTCAGGACTGATTTCTTTTAGGATTGACTGGTTGGATTTCCTTGCAGTCCAAGGTTCTCTCAAGAGTCTTCTCCAGCACCACAGTTCAAAAGCATCAGTTCTTCGGTGCTCAGCTTTCTTTGTAGTCCACCACTCACATCCATACATGACTACTGGAAAAACCGTAGCTTTGACTGTACAGACCTTTGTCGGCAAAGCAATGTCTCTGCTTTTTAATATGTGTCTAGGTTGGTCATAGCTTTTCTTCCAAGGAGCAAATGTCTTTTAATTTCATGGCTGCAGTCACCATCTGCAGTGATTTTGGGGCCCCCCAAAATAAAGTCTCTCACTGTTTCCACTGTTTCTCCATCTATTTGTCATGAAATGATGGAACCAGATGCCATGATCTTAATTTTCTGAATGTTGAGTTTTAAGCCAGTTTTTTCACTCCTCTTTCACTTTCATCAAGAGGCTCTTTAGTTCCTCTTCACTTTCTGCCATAAGGGTGGTATCATCTGCGTATTTGAGGTTATTGATATTTCTCCTGGCAATCTTGATTCCAGCTTGTGCTTCCTCCAGCCCAGCATTTCTTATGATGTACTCTGCATATACATTAAATAAGCAGGGTGACAATATACAGCCTTGATGTACTCCTTTCCTGATTTGGAGCCAGTCTGTTGTTCCATGTCCAGTTCTAATTGTTGCTTCTTGACCTGCATACAGATTTCTCAGGAGGCAGGTCAGGTAGTCTGATATTCCCACCTCTTAAAGAATTTTCCACAGTTTGTTGTGGTCCACACAGTCAAAGGCTTTGGCTTAGTCAATAAAGCAAAAGTAGATGTTTTTCTGGAACTCTCTTGCTTTTCTATGATCCAGCAGATGTTGGCAATTTGATTTCTGGTTCCTCTGCCTTTTCTAAATCCACTTGAACATCTGGAAGTTCATGGTTCAAGTACTGTTGAAGCCTGGGTTGGAGAATTTTGAGCATCATTATGCTAGAGTGTGAGATGAGTGCAATTGTGCGGTAGTTTGAACGTTCTTTGGCAAAACAGCAATTAATAGTGGTGGCTCAGACGGTAAAGCATCTGTCTATAATGCGGGAGACCTGGGTTCGATCCCTGTGTTGGGAAGATCCCCTGGAGAAGGCAATGGCAATCCACTCCAGTACGATTGCCTGGAAAATCCCATGGACAGAGGAGCCTGGTAGGCTACAGTCCATGGGGTCATAAAGAGTCGGACACTACTGAACGACTTCATTTTCCGTGGTGGTTCAGACGGTAAAGCGTCTGTCCGTAATGCAGAAGACCCGGGCTCGATCCCTGGGTCAGGAAGATCTCCGGGAGAAGGAAATGGCAACCCAGTCTAGTAGTCTTGCCTGGAAAATTCCTTGGGTGGAGGAGCCTGGTGTGCCCCAGTCCTTGGGGTCGCCAAGAGTCGGACGCGAGTGAGCGACTTCATTTTCACTTTTCTTGAAAGGGGTGTATGTAGCAGATTTGTCCGGCAGGTGGCGCTCTTGTACTGGGAAATGGCTTCTGAGTGCCTCCGCAGCCATTAAGCAGTTAAAACTGTGACTTTCCTTTTTTCTTCTGGGCTTCCACGTGGTTTCTGTATCCTGCCATAAAGAGGGCGACACATGCTACAGTCCCTGGATGGCAGAACACCCTGACACTTGTGGGGCGATCACAGGATGAACACGTAAAACATCAGTTGCTCACTTACCCAGTCGTATCGGACTTTTCGAGACCCCATGGACTGAAGCCCACCAGGCTCCTCTGTCCATGGGATTTTCCAGGCAAGAATACTTGAGTGGGTTGCCATGCCCTCCTCCAGGAGATCTTCCCGACCCAGGGATCGAACCTGCGACTCTTGTGTCTCCTGCATTGGCAGACAGGTTCTTTACCACTGAGCCACCTGGGACTCCAAAACATCAGTACCAATTATATATTCAATAAAGGAAGACATAGCAGCACACTGAATTGGCCCAAATGCCCCTACTCTGCAAGGTCACTTCAGCTTCCCTTCCCTCACAGTGACCCTTATCAGTCGAATTCAAGTGCTCTTTCCTCCTTGAGGAATATGCATGAGTCAGGGACTACAACATCAACTTTAATGAAATTTCCACCTGGAGGATGTACTGTCTGCAGATTCCACAAAGACTGATCCTTGTCGAACATCCTTTGAAGTCTGGGAGTGCAGGACCAACAGTTTGTCTTTTCTAAGCTATGACATGTCTAAGCCTGCTAAGTCACTTCAGTCGTGTCCTACTCTGTGCGCCCCCATAGACGGCAGCCCACCAGGCTCCTCCGTCCCTGGAATTCTCCAGGCAAGAACGCTGGGGTGGGTTGCCATTTCCTTCTCCAGTGCATGAAAGTGAAAAGTGAAAGTGAAGTCGCTCAGTCATGTTTGACTTAGCGACCCTATGGACTGCAGCCCACCAGGCCCCTCCATCCATGGGATTTTCCAGGCAAGAGTACTAGAGTGGGGTGCCATTGCCTTCTCTGCTATTTAAGCCTAGATAATCCTTAAGATGATGACTTGGACAGTAGGGTCTGTTTTTGTCTTCCTTCAAGACCCCTCCATCCGTAGTTAACTGTGATTGGGTGGAGGGAAGTGCTATAGAAACAGTGAAGGTCATTACTAAAAAACCGTTTCTTCCAAAGATATACAAATGGCTAAAAAGCACATAAAAAGAAATTCAGTGTCATTAGTCATTATGGAAATACAAATCAAACTCACCGTGAAATGTCACACAGGATGTATGAAGTTGCTTCAGTCATATCTGACTCTGTGCAGCCCCACAGACTGTAGCCTGATCACCCCATAAGCGTCAGGGGATTCTTCCATCCAGGACTGTAACATGTCCTCTTCATGGCAGGCTACAGAAACCATGTAGAAGCCCTGAATAAGAAAGGGAAATCACAGTTTTAATGGGCTGGCTTAATGGCTATGCAGATACTTCTATGAGATTCTCCAGGCAAGAATACTTGAATGGTTGCCATGCCCTCCTCCAGGGGATCTTCCCAATCCAGGGATCAAACCAGTGTCTCTTATGTCTAACGTACATTGGCAGGGGGGATTCTTTACCACTAGCACCACCTGGGAAGCCCACCCACCAGGAGACCGAAACCGAAAAAAAAAAAAAGAAAATAACAAATGTTGGTGTGGATTTGAAGAATTTGGAACCTCATACACTGCTCGTGGGACTGTGAAATGGAGCAGCCACTGTGAAAATCAATTTGGCAAGTCTTCAAAAACTTTAATGTAGAATTCCCAGCAGTTCCACTCCTAGTTATATGCCCCCAGAAAACACTGAAAACAAGTGTTCAAACAAAAAGTCGTACCTGAACATTCATAGCAGCATTAGTCACAATATCTAAAAGTGCAAACAACCCAAATGTTCATCAGTGGGTTGATGGATTTTTTGAAGTTATATATCCATACGATGGATATTATTCAGCTATGGAAAGGATGATGTTATACTACAGCATCGATGAACCAGTGTGGTTAGTGGAAGAAGCCAGGCACAGAAGACCACATATTCCGTTTATGTGGAATCTACAGATTAGGGAAATCCATAGACATAAGAGCAGATTGCTGGTTGCCAAGGGGCTGGAGACAGAGGAGAACAAGTGAGTGCTTACTGGATGCAAGGTTACTGCGCAGGGTGGTGAAAACATGGAACTCAACAGTGGTAATGATTGCACAACGTTGTGAATGGTCTACATGCCACTGATTTGTACACTTAGAAAGGGTTAAAATGGTAAATCTTACATTATATGTATTTTACCACACACACAAAAATGCAAATTGGAAAGAATAAAATAAAATTGCCTCTGCTTACAGGCAACATGACATAGAAAATCCTAACCAATCTGAAAAAATAATACTAGAACTAGTAAAGTGAGTTCAGCAAAGTCATAGAATACAAGGTCAATATACAAAAAAATAGCAGTATTTCTGTATACTAGCAATAGGGAATTAGAAATTCTAAAAAAAATATCAACTACATCATCATTTTGTGTAGGAATACATCTAACAAAATAGATGCAAGGTTTGTATGCTGAAAACCACAGACGTTCATGCCAGAATCAAAGACGTAACCAAGTTAAGATATATATGCAATATTCATTGATTAGAAGATACAATACAAATAAGATGTCAATCACTTTGAATTGACCTGTTGATTCAACACAAATCCAAACAAAATCCCAACAAGTTTAGAGAAATTGACAACCAGATTCCAAAGTTTATATTTAAAAAAAAAATAAAAGGAATTAGGATAACTAAAACAATTTTGGAAAGACAAAGCAAAGCTGGAGGACTCACACTACCCAGTTTCAAGATTTACTGTAGTATGAAGCTACAGTAATCGAAACAGTATGGTATCGGTGAAAAGACTGACATAGATGTACTGAAAAGAATAGAGAGCTCAGAAATAGCCCCACACAGGGACTTCTGTGGTGGTCCAGTAGTCTCCACACTTCCACTGCAGTGGGCATGGGTTAAAAGATTGGTCGGGGGGCGGGGAGTGGGTGGGGGGAGACTAGGATCCCGCATGCCTCGTGGTGTGGCCAAAAAAAGAAAATAGACCTGTATACATCATCTACTGCCAACTGATCTTCAACAAAGGTGCCAGGATAATAGCGAAAAGAAGTCTTTTTAACCAATGATGCTGAACAAGTTACCCATGTGCAAAAATACACAACCTTGACTATATGTATGTATAAAACCTGTGTATTTAACCTATGTATAAAAATGAACTCAAAAGAGATTTCAGGGACTTCCCTGGTGGTCCACTGGTTAGTACTCTGTGCTTTCACTGCCAAGGGCACGAGTCCAGGAACTGAGATCCCACAAGGGACACTGCACGGCTGAAAAACAAAACCAAAACAGATTGCAGACCTAAATGTAGGGCCTAAAACTATAAAAGTCAAAGAGAATATCTTTGTGACTTGGGTTAGTCAAAGATCTCTCAGGACAAAAAGGCATCAACTGTAAAAGAAAATGCTGATAAAATTTCATTGTTAATTTAACAATTCTGCTCTCCAAAAGACGCTATTAAGAAAATGAAAAAGTAAGCTTTTGAGGGAAAATATTTGGAAAGTACATATCTGATATAGGTGTATCCATAATACATTAAATTTTATAATTTATTGATAAGAAAACAACTTATTTTTTAAATGGGTGAAAGATTTGAACTGGCACTTCACCAAAAACGCTATACAGATGGCAATAAGCACATGTGAAGATGCTCAACATCACTAATCATCTGGGAAAGGCAAATTAAAGCCACAATGAGACACCATTACAAACCTATTAGAATGGCTCATTTAAAAAGTACTGATAACAGCAAGTACTAGTGAGAAGGCAGAGAAATTGAAATTCTCTCATATATTGTTGGTGGAAATGCAAAAGGTACAACCACTTAGGAAAAGAGTTGAGTCAGTTCAGTTCAGTCACTCAGTCGTGTCCAACTCTTTGCGACCCCATGAATCGCAGCACGCCAGACCTNAGTACAAGGAGGTATATAGAAAATGACAGTATTCTTGATTACTGGAGTTAGAACTTTAAATGTGTTTAAAAAATTACTTAAAAGAGTAAGTGTGATAATACCACTCCCTAGTAGGAGAAATATGCGTTCAGAAAAGTAGTTTATTTGCAAAGGTTTGTGAGAGTCCAGATTTAGGACTTATTCATTAAATTAAAACAAAAACAAAAAACAGAAAACACCACTAGACTAATTAGGGAATAAAAATCTTTCGGGGATATTGAATTCACCAGCCTCATGATGAAAAAGCAGCCATTTTCTCACATTAGTTATTTATCTTCAGGGTTTGTCATAATTCTTCAAACTGTTGTCATTGTCAAAGTTGGAAATGGAAGTCATTTATTTGGGGGGCTAGGTCCATACAGAATTATCCTGTTTTCTTTTTGTAATTTTAGGGTGCAGTGTGATCCCTCACCGCTTATTTACCTTGCTGGACATGCTAACTTAAAATTGAGGCAAAACAAAGTGTCAAGTTTTCTTCTATAACACTTCCTGTGACCAAGTTTCTACCCCATAAGGCATAGACTTAACCATATAAGTTTGTTTAATGATATTCTGATTATTTTATTTTGATGTTTTATTTAACTATTTTATTGATCTAACAAAGTACTGTTAAGTATAGAAGGGCTTCCTTTTATCTGCTTAACAAAACTATATATGTTTGATATGAATTAACTTGTCCAGTTTTATAAAGTATAATAATTTACTTATTTATCTGCTTGATTACAAGATTAGGAGCTAAGAGCCATCTAATTTATTTCAGTGAGTTTTCACCTGAAGTACTTAAAGCTGTACTGTGTCATGGTTCTTTAAGATTCCCACATTTTTCCTTGTCTGTCAACAAGTGATATTCTTTATTCCTCTGAGCTGGGAATCCATTAAGTTATAAAAGAAATACTGTAATGATTTCCTGTGAAGACCTACAAGTCATCATTTCTATGCTTGAGGTGCAGTCCTTGTTCCCTGTCATACCTAATTAAAAGAGATTTGTTTTTAAATATCACCTGTCTCTGTAGTCATGGTTACAAATTTGATTTATCCAGTTTTATCCTGGAAGGAAGGAAAACAAATTCTTATTGAAACTATGTATGTGAGTTCATAAAAAGTAGAGAGACTCAGTCACGTTACTTTATACAAGATTTAATCATTCTTCTAAGTAGTTTTTAAATAAGGCCAATCAGTAGAATTGTGCTTAAAATAACCTGATGGTTTATTAACTTACAACCTATATTAAGATGTTTCATAGAATATTTTTTTCTCCTGAATTCTGAGGGTATTGGATCAAGAGACTATTTAGATAATGATTTCTACAAAATATATCTTAAATTAAGAGTTAAAGATAGATTAAGAAGATAGTGCTTTTCTTATATGACCATTAAAAATAAAATGTTAACTGCAATTAGTTAACTACAGTGTAGACTAAATTAAACTTTAGTCCTAGGTAATTCTTACTCTGTTCTAGGGTTAAGTAATCTACTTACATAAAGTTGTCTATATTGAACTAATAGAATTGTGGAAATCCTGACTCATTTTCTTGATATAGTTATGACAGAAGTTGATCATGAAGGTAACCTTATACTAGGATATGTGTATCCATGAATCTCATCTGTATAATAGTTGAGATGTAGTCCAGTCTAGCTCTGGGCAACCCAACAGACTGTAGCCTGCCAGGCTCCTCTGTCCATGGGATTCTCCAGGCAAGAATACTGAAGTGTGTCACTATTCCCTTTTCCAGGGGATCTTCCCCATCCAGACACTGAACCCACTTCTCTTGTGTCTCCTGCATTGGCAGGTGGGTTCTTTACCACTAGTGTCACGTGGGAAGCCTGATAGTACAGTTGGTACAGTTCTTTACTAAGGACTTTTTGATGTTTAAGAAGACACCTCCCCTCCCCTACCCATCCAACTTCAGTGGCTGGAAGGATCATGATTCATTTTTGTTTCTTAATTCTCATTGCTCTGGGCTGCCTACTCACTTTCTATATCTGGTACACTACTTTCATCCTTAAAAAATTTTATTTACCATTGTGGGGATTTCTCTCCTCTTTTGTGTAGGTCTTTTGTTTTCTGTGTGCTATATCTTTTTATTGACTTACTCTGTCATTAGGAAGAGTGGACCATATTCTCTAGTAGCTTTTTGAGAAAGTGTATATGGGAAATATGTTTTTTGAGACCGTGTATGTCTGAAAATTGTCATTTTATATTTTTAATGCTTGATTGATAGTTTGGCTAGGTATATAAGGCTAGGTTGGAAATCATTTTACTTTAGAATTCTAAAGGCACTCCATTATCGTCTTGCTTCTGTTACCACTGAGAAATCTGAGACCATTCTTATTTTTGATTTTTTTCCCTTCAATGGAAACATTTAGAATCTGTTATTACTTTCCAGGTGTTCTGAAATTTCACTTTAATTCCTTGATATTGATCTATTCATTATTGTGTCCTGGAATTCATCAGTCCCTTTCAGTTTAGCAGTCTTTCAATCCTGGAATTTTTCTTAAATTATTTTACTGGTGATATCTTCTGCTATGCTATCATCCCAAGGTGAATTTTCGGGTAGATACATTTTTTTTCTCTCTTGCTAATAACTTTGTCTTTTTGCTCAGGTAGTTTTTTTTTTTTATCATGAGGTCCTTCTGTTGAGTTTTTCTTTTTTCTTTTTATCATGTTCTTAATTTCTGTTGTTTATTCCTTGCCTGTAGTATTCTATTCTTGACACATAAATGCAGCATCTTTTAATGTATGTGGATATTAATTTATTTCTGAAGTGTTCTCCCTGTGTAGTCTCTGGCTATGTGTTCTATTTTTTGTTTGTTTGTCTTCCATAGTAGACTTTTCTTAGTTGTCTTTCTCTTCCTTGCCTGACTGTATAATATATTGTGGCAGAGTAAAAAGTTGATTAGAATATCTAAATTTGTCAGTTTTAGACTTCATTATGGGCTAGTCTGGGTGGGCTGTTTTTGGAGAGTTCCCAAGACCTAAGGTCTTGTGTCCTGTGCTTGTTAAATACCCTTAGAAAGTAGTCTTTCATTTTCATACATGGAGAGTAAGGATGTTATTGCCAGCATTCTGGAAGATAAATGGAGGAAGAGGATTGGGTTGTCTTCAATGAGCATTCAATCCCTCTCTTTTTTGTATGCTACTCTCAGTTTTTTTTAAAAAGTTTTTATTTTATGTTGCAGTATACCTGATTAACAATGGTGTGATAGTTTCAGGTGGACAGCAAAGGGACTCAACCATATATATACATGTATTCCTTCTCCCCCAAACTCCACTTCCATCTAGGCTGCCACATAACATTGGCTGTGCTATGCTGTGCTATGCTTAAGCTCAGTCATGCTTGACTCTTTGCGACCCTATGTACTGTCACCTGCCAGGCTCCTCTGTCCGTGGGGATTCTCCAGGCAAGAATACTAGAGTGGGTTGCCATGCTCTCCTCCAGGGGATTTTCCCAACCCAAGGATTGAGCCCAGGTCTCCTGCCTTGTGGACAGATTCTTTACCATCTGAGCCACCAGAGAAGCCCAAGAATACCAGAGTGAGTAGCCTGTCTCTTCTACAGGGAATCTTCTTGACCCAGGAGTCGAACTGGGGTCTCCTGCTTTGCAGGCAGATTCTTTACTAGTTGAGTTACTATTCTCCTTTTAAACTGTGGATGTTGTTTTCAGATCTTTACTAGGATTGGGGAGAGCAGGTATTCAGTAGAATGTGGGAAGGACATCTAGAGATTTCACTGCTTCACAAATAGCTTTCACTAATATTCTTGTTTTTAGTCATGCCATCCTACTATTTGCTTCCTTCACCTCAATTTCCAAAGTGCTTAGTTCTTCTAGTTTCTATGTCTTTTGAAGTTTCTGCCACGTAAATCAAACTGGTTCCTAACTTATTCCCTATGCAACTTAGAATGTGTTTTGGGAACTGCTTAGTTAGTTACCAGTGATGCTGCTTATTTTCCAGTTCCCAGAAGTCTTTGTAGTTATTGTCCCTCTTACTTTTCTCTTTGTTTTTGAGGATTCAGGCTTTCAAAAAAAAAAAAAAATTCAGGCCTTCAAAAAATATCTCCAGTGTAGGTTAGTGGGATTTGAGTGAGTGAAGATGTCTTCAGTTTACCATCTTAATAACCTTCTAATGTTACTTTTAATGTTGATAGTAACCTGTGTAATTAAAGTGTATTAACAAAATTAATAAAAATGTATTTTATACTTAATACAATGAAGCCATTTGTTTAGATTCCATGGAAGTTTCAACATTCTACATATGCAAACTTTTCTAATAGTGTGATATGTGATATGTTAAAAGTGTAGTAGTTGACTAAAGTTAATTCTCTTATGGTTCTTTTTCATTACTACTTGTGTGACCCCTGGCAAATGACTGTATTCTGTAGTCATAAAATGTTTGAGATTATAGCACCATTATTTTACATGGTCATAGTAAGAGTAAAATGAGAGTGCTAGTTTTACTTAGGAAAAGGGTAAAACATTGAGTAGTCATGGAGATGTTTACCTTACATTAGAAATGCCTTCCAAATGTGTTTGCTTTTACAAATTAACATTAATTGGGTTTATTAAGACTCACTCTACCTAAAACAAGTTGATTATAATCCCTGACATTATATAATCAAGCTGTACTCTTTCTTAGTAATATTGAAATTTTTTAAAGTAGATAATATGATTCTATTTGTAATTTTCTATAGACTTTTTTTTTTTTTTTCAGAATTCAGCTATTCTAAGCACATGTTATCTCCTGTATAGTGACTATTAAAAAAACACTTTAAAAACTGGAAAATGCTCTACAAAAGATATTTTTTCCACCTTGGATTTTGAAGTGCAGAGTTTTTTAAGTTGACAGTTAAAATCTTAGCTGACGTATTCTCCTTCCTAGAAAATAAGAGTTGAGATCCTAAAAATGAAGGTTTTTAAAGATGTAGAATTTTCAGAGAGTTTTGTGAAAGAAATGAAAACACAGGAAATTACCCTAGATATGTTCGAGTGCCTCCTGGTTTATAGTCTATGGGAACTTGAGTAGAATTTGTATCCTGCTGTTGTGTGTAACGTTGTGTAAGTCTTTTAATTTTGTTGAATTGGTTCATAGTGCTTGTCAGGTCTACTATATCCTACTTTTCTGCCTGTTCTATTAATTTTTGAGAATTTGATATTGAAACTCCAGCTAAAAATCTTCATTTACTTAAAATAATTATAATATATAGTGGAACTATATATAACTTATGTTCTGTATTTTCCAAGTCTCTTGTAAATGTGTTATAGTACTTTCATAATTTAAAAAACAAGAAAAGAGAAAGACAGGTACCATAAGATCACACTTGTATATGGGCTTTGAAATTTGACGCAGATGAATGTATCTACAAAACAGAAACAGATTCATAGATATTGAGAACAGACTTGTGGTTGCCAAGGGAGTAGGGTGGGGTGGGGGAGGGATTGGGAGTTTGGGGTTAGTAGATGCAGACTGCGTGTTATATAAGGAATGGATAACAACAAGGTCCTACTGTGTAGCACAGGAAACTATTCAGTATCCTGTGATAGACCATAATGGAAGAGAATATGAAAAGTTATATATGTGTATGACAGTCACTTTGCTGTACAGTAGAAATTAACACAATGCTGTCAATCAACTATTCTTCAATAAAATGCATTTTTTAAAAATTAAAAACACAAGGAATTCCAACTCACCAAATATTGAGCAAATAAAAACTGTGTTTCACACTATGGAAGTGAGTGAAAAATGAATTAGGTTGTGATTTCTGTCCTATAAGGACTCATTAGTAAGGTTGTCAATGACAAAAGATGCTGAGTATGTTGGTAGGTATAAAAGATCTTGAGAGAGCAAGTACACCTGGTTTGGGGTTTGTGCATAATAAGGGGAAAGGAGAGCAAAAAAAGGATTGTCAGTGATAAGATAATTTAGGTTGAATTACGAATAGGATTTATTGGGTAAACCAGCATAGTTTCTTTGGGATAAGGAGTGAAACTGGCAATGACACCAGTTCTCTGAGTAGCAGCCTAACCACTATTCTAACTTGTTTACGTGTTGCACAGAAACAGAACCAATGTGGGAAGGGATGGACAAAGCTCAAATAGGCATAGGCTGAGTGTGGTCTAGAATATATTTCAGCTATTAGCACTTTCATGAAGTTATTTAATCTCTGAGCCTGTTTCCTCAATCACGAATTGGAGAAAAACCTACTTTGTAGGGTTAGTGTGAGAATTACTTTAAACATTGTATATAAAACTTACATGAAATCTTGATTTATGTTAATATACTTTTCTACTCCTTTGTCTTCTAAAGCCCCTTGCATGTAGACAATCGATATATTTATTGATTCGACTCAAAGTGTCTCGGGATAATAGAGAGAATACAAATTGGTGGTAAGTTGGTTGTAGTGGCTGGAGGAGGATTGATATAAGGAGGGAACTTAGATTATGTTTCTTATTTTGAAATCTAAATTAGGTGAAAAGGTAGCTCTTAAAGGCAATAAGAGCTATTGGGAAGATCCCCTACAGGAGGGCATGGCAACCTGCTCCAGTGTTCTTAACCTGGAGAATCCCCCTGGACAGAGGAGTCTGGTGGGCTGCATACAGTCCCGGGGGTCTCAAAGAATGGGACACAAGTAAGTGACTAAGCACAAATAGCCAATAGCCAGCAGCTTAGCTTGCCCTGGAAAGCTTAGATTGAGAAACAAGTATTTAGTATTTCCATTGGAAAGGTATTTGGCAAGACATAGGAAGTTTAAGGAGTGCGGGGCAGCACCCTACACTTGAAGGTATGTTACATAATGTAAATCTTTGTAGAACAAGCTTCCAAAAGAATCTGCTGCTTGAATATCAACTCCTGTTCATCAGGCAGCTCAAAATGTTTTGGTTGTTTGTTTCACCATTAACCTTAGCCACATTCTGGTGCTACAGTAATTAATGTCTGTCCTGTTAGAATCTTTCCCAGTTTACCAATTTCTTGCTTTTAACAGATAGATCTGAGCCACCCTCTGAGAATCCATTATATTTTTGAAGAATTAATGTGGCTTGGATCAAATATTAATATCAACTTTTCTTCCCCTAATGCAGTACTTAAAGCAGTTTACATTGACTAATCTCATGGAAGATAAATAAGGACTTTTAAAAAGGAGAATTTTTGTTTTTAACCTTTATTATGGACAATTTCAAATGTATACAGAAATAGAATGAAATAATGAGCTCCATGTGCCCATCACTCAGCTTACGCAATCATTAGTTTTGGGGGCCAATCTCCTTTTGGCTAATCCTTACCACGCCCTTAGCAAGTTTTCATAAATAGCTACCTTTAGTGGTGGATAGAGACAAGAGAGCACAAGGCAGCTAAATTTAGGAAGGTAAACCAAGTAAGAGAAAAGGAAAAGATGGATTTCCTAGCTGATGTGAGTTATAAAGTAAACAGGTTCTTTTCTGTGCTTTTCTCCTTTTTCTTTTAATGGTTGGTTATGAGATGGCTGGATGGCATCACTGACTCGATGGACGTGAGTTTGAGTGTACGTGTACGCTGGGAGTCGGTGATGGACAGGGAGGCCTGGCGTGCTGCGATTCATGGGGTCGCAAAGAGTCTGACACGACTGAGCGANCTCCTTTTTCTTTTAATGGTTGGTTATGAGATGGCTGGATGGCATCACTGACTCGATGGACGTGAGTTTGAGTGTACGTGTACGCTGGGAGTCGGTGATGGACAGGGAGGCCTGGCGTGCTGCGATTCATGGGGTCGCAAAGAGTCTGACACGACTGAGCGACTGAACTGGACTGGAATGCTAAAAGTGAATTCTTGTTGTTAATACACCCACTTTCAGACTGAATTTTACCCTTTTGTTCTTCCTGTTTGTTTTTTCTCCTGAGGGTATCTACATTCTTTATTTTTATTTGCTTTTCACCCATGTCAAAATGTTGAGAGGTCTGTGCCAGGGCATGAAATTAAATTTGCCTTGGGACCAACCACTCACTGGAGATGTCTTTGTGACCATCTGGTCTATAGACTAGAAGAAATTTTTTTTACCTGTATTGCAGGTTACTCAAAATAAGCTTTGTTGCCATTTTAGCTGTAAAGTCTCTAGTCCTCCCCAGTACTTATTTAAAATTATTGTTAAGAGTCAAAAATCTGATTGCAAGGTTTAACCATTGGCTAGATTTGAGCACTTTGGAGCTTAGATTCTGTGGGTAAATCTTTAACTAGCTTTCTATAAATTGAAATTGATTATTAG
Organism: Neotragus moschatus; assembly: GCA_006410615.1. Lineage (NCBI taxonomy): Eukaryota > Metazoa > Chordata > Mammalia > Artiodactyla > Bovidae > Neotragus > Neotragus moschatus. The sequence goes on along the minus strand of SJYA01000798.1, from coordinate 283,941 downwards.
GATTTAAAAAACTTAATTTTCTAAAAATTATAAAAATTGGCACTCTTTTCATGTAAAAAGTACTATAAAAGAGTTAAAAAAAAAAAAGACCTTGAGCAGAGTTTGACTTTTTTTTTTTTTTTTCTGGACTGAAATGGAGGCTTGCTTTCAAGCGAATTCCCTGATGTTTGCTGTGTGTGATTTGGCTCTATCTCTGTAACTGCTAATATGTGGCATGGACTTTCAGCTGTTTGGGATCAGGATGTACCCAAACTCTGTATTGCAAGTCGGGATCCGAAGGCATTATGTTACACAACTGGCTTGCTGCCTTCTGTTCTCTGTGTTCTGAGTAGCTGCATTGTTTGTTGCAGTGTATGCATTAGCTGTTGTCAGTGTTCACTTTCCTGCAGGCTGACATAGTGGGAGGGGCTTTGTTTGATACATAGCTGAGTTTCCACTGTGTGAGTTCTTGAGTGCACACTGCAGCCATCTTAATTACACTTTAGTGCAACTGAGACAGTGCAGCTGTCTCAAAATGGCTGCTAACCTAGTCTTTGTAACTGCTTAGGCAGCCACTATGCCACTAAGGAGACCTGTCACTTGCATCAGGACCAGAGGTAAGAACCAATTACTCTTTATCTCTGAACATTTTAATTTAAAAAATTTGCATTTTATTAAGTTTATATAGGAAGGTGAACTTAGAGCTTGCTTGCTAAGAAGTTGAAATGTTTGGTAATAGAACCTGTAAGCCTCTTTTATGGAAACATTACATATCATGGTGAGGTCAAAGGTTAAATTCCTGTAATTTCTCACCATCTTATGCTCTGTCGTTACCAGAACATTTATCACCACAGTAGTGCTTTTCTGGCCCTGATTAAATTCATGTTCCTTTTATGTTGGAAAATTCAGTGTGCTTGTTATTTATTTGTAGAAACAAAGAACAGTATATTATCTCATACTTTTTTTTTTTAAAGAAGCCATAAATAAGTCTTGTTTTGGACGAAAATTGTGATTTTTCTAAGTTTGTATGTGTGTATCTGTATGTTTTGGAGGTATTGTTTGGTTGCTTTCTGGGAAGAATGTTAATTTTCTGGATATAAATCACAGTTACAAAAATTAAAAAAAATTTTTAGCACTGTTACTTTTTTTGTACTGTGCATGCCAGTTCTTTATTATTATGCTGCCTCCTCCCGGCCACCCAGTTCTTTCACAGTTTTGATGGAGCTAACTTTTTATCATTATATTTTTTGCTTAAATTGACATTCAGATTCAGATTTTGAATTTAGAAATAGCTCACATTTTCTAGGTCTGGATACCCTTTTAATTTGTATCTAATATATTCTTATGCCACAGGACTGAAGTAAATCTCAGTTTTTCAGTTAATTAAGTGATATTATGTGTGTCCAGTTTACCTTAGTTAAAATCTGTAGTATACTTAAACTAATGACTCAGTAACTTTGTTAATTTAGTTTCAAAAATTTCAAAAAGCTTTCTTAACGTTGTTCTGAAGTAGAAAACTTTATTGAGATATTGTAAGTCGATAGTGACCTGGAAAGTAGGAGAATTAAATTTTTGTTACTGTATTATTTCAAATAGCAGAACAGTTATTTATAATTAAAGCGCTGATACTTAAATTGCAGTACGTAAAATTTTTTTTTCTAAATGATATAGTGTATCCCTCTATCTTTATCAATAGGGTATTATGAATATATCCCTGACTAATATGACATAGAACAGTAAGTTTTGAACTTTCTAAATCAGCAGCTTCTAAAAAATGACAACTTTTTGCACCTTAAATTGTTATGAAGAATCCTAGCATATAAAAGGGATATATGAATGGTGTATTTATTGTGTATTTTATAATGTAAACTTATGACATTTACTTATTATAAACTTAATAAAATGAGAACAATTAGGCTGTTATGATAAAAATGAAAATTTGAAATCAGGTCATGTATGACAATTATGGTCTTTAGGATCTAGGTCACATGTTTGTAGATGTCTAGGTGCTAAGGGACTGTGGAATTCAGCTTGAAAAATACTCTAGAACATATATCTTTCATGTCTTTTCTGATATACAAATTTTCATGAAAGTAGTGTGTAAGACCTATATTTGCATGATTTAACAGTTTAAAATTGCTGCCTTGCCCTGAAATTGTTTTTACTTGTTCTTACTTTTAAACTTTTTTAGCAACATTATTGTTTTTCCTAACTTAATCAGTATTTATTTATTCAATGGCCTAAAATGTATTTGGGATCATTAGCTCAGTTTTATCAACAGCTGCAGTATGTTCATTTTATGTATTAATTTATTACTTTATAAAGTTATTAGGACTTTTTTGTGTGCCGTAATGAATTCTCATAATCTGAACATTTCTTTATGTAAATGTACATATGAGCTTGCCTGTGAAAAAGTAAAAGAACTACGAATCCAATATGTGTGACAAATCCAATAGATGTGAGCGATTCTATCCATTGTGCATTTTGTTTCAGTAAGGTTTTGCCCTAGAGTATGAAATAGGAAAGTGAATGTGCTGTGATTCTAATCACTCTTATTTTTTTGGCTTCTTATAGTACAAACAGCTCACTGTATTTCAAAAATTGCATATGATGTAAACCAGCTACTTGGTTTTATATTCTTTATTGCTGTAGAGAAACTGAGTAGGTTGAAATTATTGATCAATTTCTGTTAACCTTCAGAGTAGGGCCTCAGGGAAATTTTAATGATCCATTCTTCTTGCCTTCTATTGTGGACTATAAAATTTACATCCACCTTACCCTCTACAAGATGAATCCACTGATTATTACTTAGACAAGAGGAAACACCAATACACTATGGTTACTCATTTCTGATTCTTTCAGTGCCATGTTGCACTTTTGCAGCTATAAACATAAGCAACTATAAACATAAACTTGACCTCACTGGGATTATTACTTTTAGGACTGGTGACAGTTTTTAAATTTTCTATGCTGAATTCCATGTTAGCTTTTATGGTCAATAATTGAGGGCATAATAAATCTGGGTGCTGGGTAATTAACATGTTACATTATTATTTTGTCACTTTTTGCCCTCCTCATTTGTTTATCCCTTTTCACAAGCCATTTTACTAGCATAAATCTTCAAGAGAAATGTTGAGGTAGCAGAAAGAACATTGACCAAGAGTTCAAACCTATATTTGAATTATACTTTTGCTACCTTTTTCTTATATTGGCTAACATTTTCTAACTCTCATTTCCTTATCTATGAAATGGAGGAAAAAAGCCTATCTATTTGGCATGAATATGTTGGTGATTTACATAATGATTTTGAATAATACCTGAAAATACTCCACAAATATCTAGCATACTAATTTTCCTGTAGTACTTGGATGCTCTTCAGTTTTTTTTCTCAGATGTCATATACTATATCAAATACAATTGGATCAGGGAAAGTGTTATGTTTAGAAAGAATGGGAAATTTCTCATAGAACTCATGCTCAGAAGTGGTAACTAACACCATTATATCCACCTGGTAATTGATAATATTCATATTTGCACTCCTGGGTCCTCTCTGTTGAATAAATTCGCCTTCCTTTGCTGTATGTGGGTAGTGGCAGATGTATTTATTAAGTCAAGCCAATATAGAATGTTGTCATTGCAGAAATTAGAGTAGGAGAAATATTTCAGTTCCAGGCTGGCTGAGTAGTCCACACATGCGGTGAGAAAATGACTTCTTCTAAAGAGATAACTTGAATTCAGGGCCTAAGAGTTTTATATGTTTCAGTATAGATAAGAGTCCTTACAGTATAGTTCTCTTTTAGTGGCCACAAACTGGCAGCAAGCAAACTTCTTTAATGTTTTAACCACTGCTATATTTCTCTAATACTTAAAGTTGCCAGATTTTACACAAAAATCTGCATGTCTCATCTTTTAGAAAATAGAATATTGGGTAGTGCTAGAAAGGTATTTTGCTTGAGAAAAATAATCTACAGTTGAGTACATAGTCTCCTTCAGGTAGGCCTCCTCCTCACAGCTGGTCCTCTTCATTGATTCACATTACCTTCTGGGCTCCTGTGAGCTGTTCTTTTAAATCCCTATCCTGGTTACTTCACAGATTGTTGGCTGCCGTTAATATCTAAAATACAGCTTCTCATCCAGAAGAAAGTAAACATAAGTAAAATCTAACCTACTTCATATGGTAGGAGAGAGAGCATATGTAAAATCGCTTACTCTTTAGAAGATACGGCACATTTGTCTTGTCCTGGATTTTATATTAGAGTACCATGGTTACCGATTGAAGGAGATCCACTGACATCAGCAAAAAGTGACATTCATTTGAAAGTAAAGTGGTTAAAAAAATACAAACTAGGAACATTAAATTTCCTCAGTCTTTTGATGTGTTAATAAATTCTCTTTACATGTTATCACTGTATTAAATCTATTACTATATTGATTTGTTATATCATTATTGATGTTTTTAATGATGATATTGAATAAAAAATGTTAAATTATATTCATGATGTGCAATTTACTGAACAGGTAAATGGAATGAACTTTATAAAAGTTTTGCTTAAATTGATTAAGAAATATTAACACTTAAAATGAATAAGTTCCTAATAGAAAGTTCTCTTCACTGTACTAGACTAGATAATTTCATAGGCCATTATATATACTTGTTTTTGTTAATATTTCACTTCCATGTATAAAAGATTTACCATCTCAGCTATGTGAAGACTTCCTTGATGATCCATGAAACATGGTAGTGTATAATTGTGGTCTAATGTGAATTTGAATTCCACATTTTCCAGTGTAAGCCAGCTTCTTAGTGTTCATGTAATGCCATGACATTGGTAACTGCAGTGATGTGCTAGAAGAATGTCACTCATTTTTAGAAAGTGAGTTTAGAGTTAGAAAGCTTTAGGTAAAATTGAAAATCCAGTTAACTTGCACAGGAAACATTGATTGACTCCCTTGTTTTCCCACTTCCTACACTCCTGAAAGAGAAAGTCATTTGGAAGAAAGAGTAAAGTTTATTCACATAAGGGATTTTTAATAAATTGCTCAGGTTAGAACTTCCACTGAGCGTTCTCTGTCAGTAATTTGTAAGTCTGTTATTGGACATTAATGTGGTATGGAAGTAATGAAAATAGTGCTTACTCAATAAATCTTTGAGTTTAATGAGAAGGGGGAGTTTAACACCAGAAAAAAAGTTTAGAGTTGCTTCTGCATCTTCTTGAGGGCGTCTACCTTNAGGTTAGAACTTCCACTGAGCGTTCTCTGTCAGTAATTTGTAAGTCTGTTATTGGACATTAATGTGGTATGGAAGTAATGAAAATAGTGCTTACTCAATAAATCTTTGAGTTTAATGAGAAGGGGGAGTTTAACACCAGAAAAAAAGTTTAGAGTTGCTTCTGCATCTTCTTGAGGGCGTCTACCTTCTCTGCTGAAGTAAACCAGACAGTACTGCCCAGAGGAGTCATCTGACTGATCTTTTTTTTTTTTTTTTTTTGCTGACATACAAGCATCTTGGTATGAAGAGCGGAAAGTATTAGTGTAGAAGGCAGGAAGTGATTGTTTTGGTGCTGCTAGTGAGTAGTTGCATAGTTTGGATAAATTATTTAAGCTCTAGATGCCATTTTGTGACCATTAAATGAGGAAGGTGGTTGGACTACAGATAAGAATACAAACTTTAGAATCAAACAGGGTCAAGGTGAATTCATTTTCTTCCACTCATTTGTTAGAATAATGCTTAGAGTTCAATATAATGCCTATTTAGAGTAAGTGCTCAGTTGGTCCTATTCATTATTTTTTATGGTATGGAGGCTATTTGCTTATTTTCAGAATTTCAGTTTTCTTTAAAATGGGAATAAAATACCATATAGAGTTGATACTGGGATTTAAATGGACAAAACAAAGTACCTAGCGTAGTGTATGATACAAATAAAGTATGAGTAAGATTGGTTCCTTGTTCCTCACAAGGTTCCCTCCAGCATGAATTGTTTTGCTCTGTGTTTCTTTTTTTAATCATTAAGAAATTGAGAGGTCTGGGGTACTAGGTACTCTAGAAAAGGATTTAGGGAGAGAGGATTCTTAGGGCCCTGGCTGATACACAGTAGCAATGCCTAAGAGCAAGGTGTTTAAATCTCAGATTGAAGACCTTTAAGAGCCGGAAGGGGACAAAACAAAGAGGTTTCATTTGTGCTAGGGCAGCATGATACAGTGAAACAAAAATGTACTGTGAATTGATCAGTTGAATCAACAAATTTAATAAATATTTATTATGCCCCTCTTAATTTGCCAGGTACTGTTTTGATGGCTGGAATAAAAGATCCCTTGCTCTCAAGGAGTTTACATTAGGGCAGGGAAAAAAGGAACATAGATGTAAATATGAGATGCTCAACTGAAAATGCTGAAGGTGGGATGGGGTAGTGACCAGCTAGGTGAACCCTACTCAAAATGTGTTCTGTGGGTCAGTTCAGGGTCAGTTATCAGTTCATCTCTTCCTGGTCCTCCGTTAGATAACTAAAATTAAGAATGTCTAGAAAATTTTACATCAATCTAAGAAGATAATTTTATATCATATCAAAGAATAAAAGCTTCCCTCACCCCCAGATAACTCATCTTCATTGTGTTTTACAAGAGTACTAATCTGTCATGGATTGAAAATAAAACCTTGATTCTTTACCATTGTTAGTTTGAGAAACATTGTTTCTCAATTTTAATTTTAGTGTGGTAACTTCCATTCTTGGCACTTAGATAAGCAGGCTGCAGAAAATTTGAGCTTCTTACGATTAATTAATTCATTGTTGGATTAATTTATTTTGCTTTAAAAAACAGTCTCTACTTGTTATTAACATTATATTTTATGCTGGACTAAAGGACTTTAGGTCCTTTGATTTTAAAGTACATTTATTCCAAGAATTGGGTGTATAAAGAGGGAGGAATCAAAATTAAAACTGGAATGAATACAATACTTAGATGATTTCTGACTCTGAGATTTTATGATCAATTGTTCTTTTGGTATAAAATCTTTCCTCCCACCAAGTGTTAACTTGCACAGTGTCTACTACATGAAGTCACACGATCTTATATATTTGTCCCTGTCCCTTCATATGATGCTGGTGGAGCACAGATCCTAAGAAGAGAATATAGTTGTTTTTTTAGGAAATCTTTTGCTTATCAGAGATAATGTGAGTAGCATTTAGGATTATCTACATATTAGAGTCTACCAATTCCTGTTTTTATGTAGCTTTATCATTTCCTTTGGAGCCTTATTTATTGAACAGTAGGGATAATTTAAGACCTGTGTTTTAAGACAATTGAACATAAGATTAAAAAATAAGCAACATATTTTGGATAACCCTTAGTTAACATATTAAATGGACTTCTCTGGTGGCTCAGATGGTAAAGAATCTCCCTGCAGTGCAGGAGACCTGGGTTCGGTCGCTGGGTCAGGAAGATCCCTTGGAGAAGGGAATGGCAACCCATTCCCATATTCTTGCCTAGAGAATTACAGGGACAGAGGCTATGTAATCCATTGTGTCGCAGAGTCAGAGATGACTTGAGCAACTAACTCTTTCATAGATAATGACTCAATTCTTACCCAGTCAGATCTGATCCGTTAAAACAATTTAAGTGATTTAAGTTCGAAAAGAATATGTCACACAAAATATGTTCTTATGTAGATACTTGTAACATGCCTAAGTGTTGATATTGAGTGCATACTTTTGTGATATTCACCAGTGGTAAGTATGTCGAATAATTTAAACATCATAATAGTGACACTTGAAGATGTATTATCTTATTATCTGGTAAAACATAAAGCAATATGATTCTAAGAACACATCTATTTAATGATCATTTATTATTTAAGTGATTAATTAAAATTTGAAAGGCAGCTGTAGAGTAAAATAAGGACAGCTTTTAGCTAATATGAGTTATAATTTTTATTTTTAATGATTGTTAAAGTAGCAATCATTGGATTTTTGTAATCATGTTGATCTATGCCACAAATTAAGGCTTTTGGATATCTCTGGAGGTTAAAAATATTTTTGATGTAGTGGGGTTAGAATTTCAGTTATATAAGAACTCTAAGATGGTTTTTTCTTATTACTTGGATTTTAATCATGTTGGTAAATAGATAACTAGATATATTCTAGAACCAGTCAGTGCCTGTTGGGGAACAAATGGGGGAGGGTTTACTCAGCAGTATTCTTCAGTTTGGTCATGAAATGAGGACTGCTTTATGTAAATTGTTCTTACTGGCGCCAGCTAGCTGTAACTGCAGTCTGGCTGTGCTAGGGCAGCAAATAATATGTGTCATGGATTTCTGTTTGGAATGTATAAGAATGCAGCCTTTTGGACTGAAACAACAGAGTTGATGCATTAGAATAGGAGTACTGAGACCTCCACAATTGCCAGTGAATAAGTGAAATAGTAGGAAGCTATAAGCCTTTTAAGTTTCTGTTCTGCGTTTATAGATTTGTACCTATTGATACTATTGGGTAATATGTGGGAGGTACTTAACCGCACACAGTTGCTGCAGACCTAATAGTTGGCAGCATAGAAAGCTATACAAAAGAATTTTGATTCTAGGCATCTTCACTTGCAACAGTCCTTTGGAAGATGTACGTTGAATGTTCTCTGAGCTTCACTGAGATGCTGTCTGATGTTTTCTGGCTTTTGTGGTTGATAGGATGTTTGCTGCACAAACTACACAACAGATGTGAACCACTGAAAGGAGTTTTAATATGTAGCCAATCTACTGTATTCCTTTTTTTTTTTTAATGAATATGTACCAAACAAGGAATTTAGGCTCAAAAAAAGCTGATCTAGAAATCTGCATTAGCTTTTATGCTTATACAAATGAACTGAGTAGCAGTGGTTAACAGAAGAGGAAGTCTTTTTCACAGTATCAAGCTGCCCACAGGTAAGAGATTCAGGTCCTTTTTCTGTGATAACTCTTCTTCCTCCCCTACCTCCTCAGGCCTTATCTCTTGTCTCTCACCTTTGGGAAGTTTTTTTTGTTTTTAGTTTTATTAATACCAAGATTACTAGATTGTTTAATGTTAATTTTCAGGAGATTCTGAATGTCATGTTTGGATTTGATTTCTTAAAAATATTTTCGTCTTCTCTAATTTATCTCAGGTTTAAATTGAAATTAACAGTAGGCTTCATATATGAGTATTATTCATGCATACAATATGTTCTTATTACATAGAAATCAGTTTTAGGTCTCTTCATAGTCCTGTTACTGTGTTCTCAGTTGTAGTGACACCAACTGGTACATAAAGAGCTATGACTTTTAAACATGAAGTTTTAGTTTAAATGTACCCCTTTGACTTCAAAATCAGAATGCTTATGTTTTCACAAGTGACTCATTAACATACATTAGATAATGTATGTTTATACATTTAACATGGTCAAGTATTCCCTACCACCTTTATCATTTCCATTTCCACATATTTAAATTGATCACCATTTTATGATGTGAATTTAAGAATCAAAAACTAACAAGAATGTGTTAATTAGAAATTCTGTTGAGTCTAATATTTTATTTCTTAAGCTTGGTGAAAGGTACATGAGCATTTATTATTTTTGTGTGTCTGAAAAATTGCATACAAAAAATCTCATTGAAATAAAAATAAAGATCTATATAAAATAATGAATATGGTAACCATTATTGTAAGTCGGGCAAAACAGAGGCAACTCAGCATGCATGAAAAGATACGAAGATTTATGTTTATAAAGAAATGCATACTGATATATCAGTATTGTTGTTCAGTTGCTAAGTCTTGTCAGACTCTTTGTGACACCATGGATTGCAGCATGCCAGGTTCTCCTGTCCTTCACTCTTTCACACTGTATCAGTATGGCCAATGATAAGATATATTACAGATTGATATAATAGTTTTAGAGGGATGAGAGTGGGGAGGTAAGAAAACTGAATGAAGCTAAGGGGGTAGTGAGGCTAGTTTAGAGAAGTGGAGGGAAGGAATTAGAGTAGGCAGTACTCTGCCTTTGCATTCTTTTCTGGGAGTTAAATAGCAGGTTCTTTCTCCAACCTGAAAGTGCTAGCTTTAGTTGGGGCTTCAGTTCTCTAGATGAAGTGTAGTTGGTCCTTTATTACTGTATAGTTGAATACTTAAAATCTAGAGGTCAACTGTGATAAAAGGCACACTCATGTTTCAGGGGCCCGAACTATTTCCCATTGCACTTTGACTGTGTTGCTTGGGACTTTAAAAATGATTGTTTTAATATATGTTCTGTTGAAGTATAAAAGTGTATATCTGTGGATATATTTCCTCCAAGTAAAGAATTTCACTAGAATTGGAGAAATGGTGATAGTATAAATATTTCAATTTTGAATAATGTACTTGAGGTTCAGTAGAAGAATGAGGCTGGATGTGTTCTCTTGGTATAGAGAGCACAGCTGGGAAACATTTTCAGACTTCTCTTTGAGGCAATGTTTGGGAGAATGTTGGGCTAGGAAGACAATGGAGATATACTGGTTTATATAAGTATATAGATAAAGAGGCAAGGAGTTATTAGACCAAAACAGAGGCATTTATTGATTACTTTTCGAGTTCGGGGTCACAGCAAAGAAAGATAATGGAAAATAGGAGTATTCTGTCTATAGAGAAAGAAACCTAAAAAGAGGCATATAAGACAAAAATAAAGGACATGAGCATAATAAAGATGTGCAGTCTTCGAGACTGTTAAGCTTGAGTGTGCATGATCCAAAAATCTAGGGAATGAAATTTGAAGTTTTAGTTTTGGTGTTCCTCTTAGGCAACAACTTTTGTTTAGCAAGCAGTGTAGACTTAGATCTTCTATCTTCGAAGTGAAATGGACGTGAGTAATCTAACATCACACCTTGCACTGGAGTCTACTGTTTGTTATTTCTGACAGGTAGTTATCTGGCTTCTGCATCAACATTTCTAATGACAAAAGAAAGGCTCTAATTTTATAAGGCAGTTCCTTCTTTTGTTGGACATCCAAAACAATGAACATTTGCAGATTTTGAGACAAAATTGGCCTTTCGTTGTTTTGTCCCTGCCCTCTACCTTGTGTCTGTCTCTTTGTTTATCTCTCTGTAATTTTTATATGACAAATCTGCACTATTTAAAGAAAGCCATTAAAATTCTCTTGTGTTTTCTAGGCTAAATGTCCACCATTTTTCTGACGTTTGGGCATAATACAGCATTGTTCTAGGTCATTCTTTAGCCTGGTCATCCTCTTGTTTGTTCTGCTATTTTTATTATTTTTCAAAATATAAATTTATTTATTTTAATTGGAGGCTAATTACTTTACAATATTGTATTGGTTTTGCCATACATCAACATGAATCTGCCGCGGGTGTACACGTGTTCCCCATCCTGAACACCCCCTCCCACCTACCTCCCTGTACCATTCCTGTGGGTCATCCCAGTGCATCAGCCCTGAGCATCCTGTATCCTGCATCGAACCTGGACTGGCGATTTGTTTCACATATGATATTATACATGTTTCAGTGCCATTATCCCAAATCATCCCACCCTTACTAGTATTCTACTGTTTTTTAAAGTCTCTTTTTATCTGTGATGCTGATAAGTAAATACATTACTAAAAAGAATGTTCTTTTTTTCTGACAGTATACTTCTGTTCTCCAGTTTTAAGTTTGCATTGACATTTTTGGCAGCCACTTTCCACTGCTAAATTTTATTGAGTTTGCAATAAGTTAAAATCCCTTAGTCTTTTTCATGTATTCCATTGATAACATGTAATATATTTAAATATTTGAACCAAGTGTATTATCTTATAATTATATTTTCTTAATTTCTAGTGTGGTTTATTATGCTTTCTTTTGATTTTCCTTGCTTGTTTTCCCCCTTTAGGAAGTCTTTCAAAGAGCTGGTTTTAGATTTCATTGATTGCTTGCTGTTTTATTGAGTTTCCCATGATAATTTTCAATTTTTATTGTAGTTAACTTTCTTTGGGTTTATAACTTTTACTAGCAATTTTGAGTTTATGCTTCTTTATTATATGCATTTAGGTTTTCTCCTGAGTATCATTTTAGTTGAATTCCCTGGGTAGTATTTTGTTAATACTTTGTTGTTTATATTATTTTACCACTGACTGCTCCTTAATCTAAAGTTTTTTTTTTTTTAATTTATAAGGAGATAACTTTCCCTCTCATTTCATTATTGTTTATCTAACTGTACTAAGTTATGGCTAGAAAATGTGGCCTTGTGTGAATTTTTTTTGGAGGGGTTGGTCTTTGAATTTATTAATATTTCCTTGTCATCATATGCACAGTCAGTATTAATGTATGTTGATTTTTGTTCATAAAATTTGTATTCTGGGTTTTTTGAATATACAGTTCTATTTATTTTTTTACTTAGCGATTTTACTTCTTCACTTCAGCATGTTAATTGAGAAATGCATTTTTAATATTGTTTTTTTTATCTGTAGCATTTAGAAAAAGGTGTGTCTATCTTTCTGGATTTATTAGTTTTTCCTTGAATTTTTAAAAATATATTTTTGGTTTATGTGATTTGAAGTGGTATTATTTAGGTATATCAGACATAATGTTTCTAGTGGATTGTGCCTTTATTAATTAGAAATATCTTTTTTGTTCCATTACTGGATTTTAAATTTGAATTTTTTTTATATGTGACATGTAGGTTTTATACATATACTTAACTTTTTTTTTGGTTGGCATTTGCCTCATGTATCATTTTTACCTGTTTTCAACCTTTCTATGCTGTTTTATTATAAGGTAATATATATCACATATTTATTTGATATTTTTGTCATTTTACTCAGTTTGAAGTCTAAGTAACTTTTAGATTGATCATTTTCTTTATTCCTTTGTTCCTTATTCCACAATCTTAAAGTCCATTAATTTCCCATTTTGTAATTATCTTGTATTTTGTTGCAGAATATTTGTTTTAAAGATGATCGGTCCTCAATTATTTTAGTCTGCTCATGAGTTTTACTTGTTTTGTGGAGCATTGCTATTTATCTGAGTTATCTGAGTTTCTTCTTAGGGTCTTTTGCTGTCTTCTGTCTGTAAGTATATCTTTATATATGTTAGCAATAATCTATTAACTCAGTCTTTGCTCATGAATAATACTTTTATTTTTTCTATCCTTGTTGATTTTCTGGCAATAAGATTCTAGGCAAAAAATAACTTTTTCCCTGAGCTTTGGGGATATTATTGTTTTATTTTAGCATTTAGTATTGCTGATGACAAGTCTGATGTCAGTTTAATTTTTATTCCTTTGTAATTAAAATGATGTTTAAAAATTCTGAGTTATTAGTATTTCTTCATATGAGTTTTCTGAAACCTTAACATAGTATATCTATCTAAATATTAAAAAATTTAATTTAGTCTGTTTTGTTAATTAGTTTTTCTTTGGAAAACTTTTTTTTTTTAGGTCTGTGAAGTTTTTTTCTTACTTTTCTCCTTTTTTTCCCGTCAGTTCTTTTTTTCTATAATTCCTCTTGGATGAATGTTGTTGCTTCTGGGTATATCCCTCATATCTCTTAGCTTTCTGTTTGTCCTTTGTATAATCCCTACCTCTGCCTGCCCTGAAATTTTTAATTGATTGTACTCATCTTTGTGCTTGAGAGTTCCTGTTTTACTTTGGGTATATGCTGACCCAGGTGATTATGAGGGAGCTGTTGCTTGCTGCTCATGGCATAAGCTGGGCATTTGTGTTTTCCATGGTAGCCTTCTTTCCCTGTCTCTTCCGGAGCTTAGTGTCTATGTGAGTCACTACCCTGTCTACATTTGTAAATGTCACGTCACTGCTGCCTTGGTTTAGCATTAGCATGAAAGAGATTGGGGAAAGTGGAATGAGCTTAACTGTTAAGATAAATCACACAAATATGTTGTCATTTGAAAATTGAAACTGATATATCAGGTCTAAGTAAAAGTTTGTATCTGTTGTTTTCTCCTCAAGGGAACTGCTGTAACTAGTTTGGCAAGTATCCTTCCAGACTTTGATATATCACTTATATGCATATATAAATGTTTAGAAGTATATTATTTTGCATTTTAAAGCATAATTGCATAAAATTTTGAATACTTATTGACTACTTATATGTCTAAGAGTTTTCTATTTGTGTCATTAATGTCCATAACATTTTTATGAAGGCAGGCATTATAATAGTCTCAGTTTCGTAGATGAACATACTGAGGCAAGGAGAGGATAAGTATCTTGGACAGATTATTTAAGAAGGAAATGATCATACTTGTATTCAAAGAGGTATGTCTGACTTCAAAGTTTATACTGTTAAGTACGTTGAATTAGCTACTTGTATACTTAATATTCACACCGATAAAAAGTATCTACTGTGTTCTTAATTCCTCTTATTGTTCTTCATTCTTTAGTGGATCTTCCAGTGTTTTTTAACTATTTGTTTGTTTGCTATTATAGTATAGCAGTTAATATCCTGATACATTACCTTTTAAATATATTGTTAGTAATACTTAAGATGGATATCTCAAGTGTTTGGTGTGTCAAAGTGAAAGTGAAAGTCTTGTCAGACCTCTTGGGACCCCATGGACTGTAGCCCACCAGGCTCCTCTGTCCATGAGATTCTCAAAGCAAGAACACTGGAGTGTGTTGCTGTTCCCTTTTCCAGGGGATCTTCCCGACCCAGGGATCTAACCCGGGTCTCTTGCTCTGCAGGCAGACTCTTTACTTTCTGAGCCACCAGGGAAGCCCTTTGGTCTGTCAAAGTGATACACAGTTCTGCTTATTTGCCCCTGAAAATAGTTATGACACTGAAGTCTTATGTCAGCAGTGTATGATGCTACTCATTGCTGTACATTATCGCTAACAGTGTTCTTTACTGTCTGAGCCACCACGAATCCCAAGTTGTTGTCAATCTGATGTAAACGAAGTATTTTCTCTTTGTCTTGTCTTTTTCTGATTATTATGGAAGTTGAATTTTTTTTCTATGTTCATTTTATGAATTGTTTGATTTTTTTTTTTTTTTTGGTCCTTTTGAGTTTTTTGTCATTTTTATTCACTAATAGATACTCTTTTATTCTGGTACTAATCCTATTACCACTATGCTCTTTTTTTTTGAACTGGGGGCTCCTCTGCTACCACAGCTGCGCGGTAGGCCCGCCTCCTACCCCCAGGTGACAAGCTCTGCCTATTTGGCTGTGCAGCCACTAGGCTGGCAGGCTTCTGCCCACTGATTGGCATGCTGTTGGTGCGAGGCACCTCAACTCAGTACACTGTCCTCTCCGGAGGATAAGCCGAGATTGGCGCCCACGGAAGACCGGCAGGTGGAGGAGCGGAGGAGGGAGGCCTAGCACCTGAGAAGGGCTGGGGTGTGAGCCCACCATGCTTTTTAGGTTTAAAGTGTTTCTCGAAACTTGTCGTTACTTGTTACTTTTCTGTGCCTTTGATATTTCTCTACATTGAGTCATATACCCAGCATAGTTCTAATATTTCACATACTTTCATAGTTTTGTCAGTCTTTCTTATATGTTGATGTTTCTAGATACCTTTTTTCTTGCTAATCTGAATTAAATGTTTTCTTCTTTATATCTTCTCTGAGGTCTTACTCTTTTTGTCAAGATTTCTAGAACAGTAAATGTATGAATATAGTACCACACTTTTTGTTTTTGCCTTTTATGGAAATATCTGTGATGTTTTACTACTAAATGTGAAGTTTCCTATTGGTTTGAAGTTGCCATTATCAGCTAAACAAGCAGTCTTTATGTTCTTAATGTTCATTTTTACCAGTTAATGAGTCAGGGAACATACTCAATGTGTTTTCAGTTTCTGTTGAAAGATGATAGTTAATTTTTAGGTTGTTAATACATATCTGAGTATGCTTAATTTTTAAGTTAGTAGAGGTGTTTAAAGTGTTTAAAAAGTGCAATTTAGGATAGAAAATTCTTTTCATTTAGTAGTTAGCCATGCCTGTAGGGATAGAGTGCTTCTAATGAGAATGTATAATTTTTTGTTTCTGGGCCTTAAAGATCTAATATGAAGTCTCAATCATTTCATAGAGATTGCCCTCCTAGTTTCTCCAAGGACTGTTCTCTCCACAGTATAGTACTGAGAGAATTGTTATTGCCATTAACAGTGACCTGGCTAATCACGTCTTCTCCAGTAGAATAACTTTAGAATGTGTATTCCAGTATTTAAAGGATGATAAAAAAAATTTTGTAGCGAACTATGATAAATATTGTCTTTGATCTGAATTTGTGAACCCTTGAAAAGAACTTGGTGGCTTATTGCATTTATGATTGTATTTCTTTGGATTTCCCTCCCCAACCCCTTCCTTTTCCTTTTCTTATTTTTTTTAATTCTGGAGGCTCTAGGCTCAGTTAAATATTTTAATGTGGCAGACAGCCAGATTTCCAGTAGTCCTGAACTCAGCATGTTGCTGTTGCTTAGCAACTACTTGTGAAGTCTTGTGGATATAACTGAATTATAAGTAGGGTTATGGGTAGAAGTGCAATTGAGATTGGTAAGAAAGGCATACTCTCCCCCCCCCACCATTTGAATTTGAGTTATTCTTTATGTAGAGTCAGTTTTCAGAAATCTGGCTCATAAAAACTGGGTGTACTAACCCTATCAGGAAGACAGTAAGGGCTCTGTAGAGGTCTTGTTTATAATTACACATTTGAAAGCCTGTTTTTATTATTAGGATTAAATAGTCTATACCGGACAGATAGCAGTAAATGGAAAATAGAGTACTTCTCCTAATTTTCATTATTATTCACATAGAAAAGTTTCTATAGATTGTATTGCTGCCTATATTTCTTTTCCACATTTATGTTAAAATTTACATGTGTAACAAATTTTTGGTTATATTTCTATAAAAGTTTTTAATCACATTGTTTCTTTAGTGTCTTAAAAACTGTCCTATAATAAGTGACCATGTAGGCATTTGATAAATACACAAGTACTCCAAGCTATCTTTGCCATTTCTCAGTAGAGCAATGGTTTTCGAGTGGAATTTATTAAAATTTTATTTAAGAATCAAAATTTAAGGATCCTCTCAGTCCTTTGTTTTCCATTCATTCCAGATGGAAAACTTTAGACCTAAAGGTCTTGAATGATTTGCCCAAGCCAACTCTCTCCAATCTGTGTTTTTTTCTTCAATATTATCTTCTACTGATGCAAATGCAAAAGTTTTTTTTTTTGCACTCTTATTTCATCAGTTTATACAAAGTTTAATTGTAGTCTATAATTTAAAGTAAAAACAGTAAACCGAATTCAACAGCAAGCACAACTAGTATGAGCAGAGTTAGATGAGAACAGAAGAGCATGAGATCTCAGTAATACTTATGGTCATCAGTCAATATGTTTATAGAATGGGTGGAAAACATTGACTTCCTTGGCCTAATGGTTAATAGGAGAGAGATTAAGAGAGTTTCCAAAGTATAATATTTTGGTGAGATTTGCAGATTTTTTAGGTTCTGAAAGAAAACAAAGTGATAATCCTTAGTTTTTGGTAAGGGAGCTGTGTTTTCTTAAAACATATCACAAGATTTTTGTAGTAGCTTCTGATAGCCCAACTTGTGAAGTAAGCTTTTTAGGAACATTTGCCTAAAACAAGTAGATTACATTCTTATGCATTGTTTGCCAGGGAGATTTCAGAGTGGGCATGTAATTTTTCTTTTTTTGCTCCCTGGAAGAGTGCTGGTCCATTCTGAGTTGTATGCCAAAGAGAGATCTTGTTATCAAAAGCAAAAATTTTTTCTTAAATTCTAACAGAAGAAAAACAGATTTGCAAATAAGATCAATTCAAAAAGTTGCAGTAAACATAATTTTAGTTAAAGCTATTCAATGATAATATACTAGCAAATATTGGTTTGCTACAGAAGAGAAAAATTATAGGTACAAAGAAGAATTTGAGTTTCCTCTTTGAAATGAAAGATTAGGCTTCTTTTTTTAATTTAGTTATGTTTGTTGTTAGAGTTAAATTTCTGTACACATAAGCTATGGCCACAGAATATCTGGTTCTCAGATGACATTTTGAATTCCTGTGGGTTGTAGGAGGGCAGGATCTAGAGATGGGTAAGAGTATAGAGAGATAGAGGAGGGTGACATTTCTGGCATGTATCTAAACTTCTCTAGAGCATTTACTTGCTGTACTAATTTTTAACACTAAGGTGCCATTAGTAGTTCAGTCCTCCCAACATTCCAATTGGTGTGTGATAAAATGTTTACTTTGAATAATCTGCAAATTTCATGCATTTTCTGTTCTCTTGAAATATAAAACTGGTGTCAGTAAAACTAAAACATATAATAACTGCTTTAAATAATTTTAAGGAAATATGAAATGCTAAGATATATATTTAAAGTGATAATTTGACTTACATATCTGGAATTGTAAAATACTTTTTCCCACTTATTGTGCCTTGTTATCAAATTTCAATCCATTTGTTACACTCTTCCTCCCTAATTATAACTCATAGGTTAATCCATATCTTTTCTTTTGATGAGGATCATAGTTTGTTCAGGTAAGTAAACAAGATGAATTTACATTTAAGATTTGAATTGTCTTAAAGATGTGGATACAATTCTAAGTTAGATCTGAATATCCAAGTCACATGTGAATACAACATTAAGAAAAATAAGTAAAACAATAAGCTAAGTTACCTTTCATTCAGACCACTGCTTAAAATAATAATATTTATATTTTTAAAGGCGTGGTTAAACTTAATTTTAGAATCTAGCTACTCTTAAAAGGATATACTAACAGTAGATTGCTTTTTTTATGTATTTTCATCCTTCACTGGAGCTCTTTTTGTTGCTTAAAACTGTTCTGCATTTTTATGTCTTAAACACATTGTTTATAAGCTTTATTAAAAATAAGTCTTCTACATGTAATTTTCATAATGAAGTTTTTAGACTTTACTAATATCAAATTCATGAATTCCTTTTTTGACCAAAGAAAACATTTTAAAAGTTAACTTACTACTTTATTAAAACATAATGGAGGGTTTGAGATATTTAAAACATGAACTTTGATAGGCCACATTTGTTTTAATATGATCTAATTGTAACCAACCTTTCATTTCAACAACTATAATTTAAATTCTTGAAAATTAAAAAAGATTTTTTCCCCCTTTTACCTTTCCTCTTTATTTTTCTTTTATTTAGTTAGTTTTAATTTTGGTCATTCTTTAGTAGCTCATGAGCTTCATAGTTAATTACATTAGACTTCACATTGCTTGGCATCTTTATGATTCTTCAGAGTAAATGTGTTATATACATACAAGCATGCATATTAAGCATAATTGGGGTTTTCCCAGTGGCTCAGATGGTAAAGAATCTGCCTGCAGTGTAGGAGACCCGGATTTAATCCCTAAGACAAGAAGAACCCTTGGAGAAGGAAACAGCAGCCCGTTCCAGTATTCTTGCTTGAAGAATTCCATGGACAGAGGAACCTGGTGGGCTACAGTCCATGGGGGTTGCAAAGAGTTGGACACCACTGAGTGACTAATGCTGAGAGAGACTGAAGCATAATTAGGTTGGAAAGTTAGAATGATGGCAAACATTCTTTTATTTGGGTGACAGAAACGTGTTGTCAACTTTAATATTATCCCACGTTAGACAAAACTGAAAAACCAAACATAGCGGTGTTGTAAAGATTAAATATTTGTATGTTTAATTTTAACTTGACATGAGTAACAAGATTGTTTGTTTTCCTCAGGAATTGTTTTAGTTTGATTGAAAAAAGTTATTGAATGTTGACTGTGTGGAAAGCACTATATGTTGGAACAAGTTTGTGTCAAAAAAATAAGGCCTAATCCCCACCTGTTTAGAGATCTGCTTTGATTAATATTTAATCTTTGTATTTTTAATACACAGTAAAATCTTTTACCCTTAAGTAAGATTCTCAAGTGATTGCAGGGGAAAGTGTTAGAAAAAAAATGCAGCACTATTCATATTTTGACAGATTTTAGAAGTTTAGAGATGTAAGAACTGTGATTAAAGTGTTACCTTTTTCTCCTGAAAAAAGAACACTTAAATATTTATGTACATATATACATGTGTACATATATAAGTAAAATGATATGGACAATGGCATGTAACTTGAAATTGGTCCATTAATTTAGCTTAGAATTCATTTTTCTTTAATTGCCACTTAGTAAGGAAAAGTTCCAAGTTAATATTCTAGATGATGAAATGCAAGGTACATAATTTTCCCGAGGAAAATGAAGTGCTTTTGCTGGTGGTTTTCCTCTTATATTCACATCTATTCTGGGATTCATACTAGCATATTGTTTCTATTTTTAGGCTGTTGCCAGGCAGATAAAAAATTTCTCCTTTTAGGATTGCCCACTTTCTAGTTTTCTGATTGGTTACATGAACCTGCTTTCTTTAGCCAACCACAGTGACTATGCAAATTGTATTTCAGTTTCTGTTGCAGTGAGAGAACTGATAAGATGGCTGCAGGGTTTTCCTTTGGGGTATGTTTATTATTCTAAAGAGGATTTTCATCATTATGTAATAATAAGCAAAAGTAGATCTTTTTCAAAATAGTATTTTACTTTTTGAAATGTGAAATCAAATAATTAAACAAGTTTTATAAGCCTTGAAAAATGCCTCTTCTGTCAGATTATGTTAATTTTAATGGAGTTCTGTATTGAACCTTGTTAGAGGCAGCATTTTGTGTCACTGGGTATATGTTACATTTTGTTAGTAAATAAACAGGAATCCTGACTTCTCAAAGGAAGTTTGACTTCTGTGTAAACCTGATGTATGTGAACATGCCAACATGTTAGTGTGTAATTCTGTTGGATATTCTAGATTACTACCTTTGCTTTATAAAATAATTTCATTGTTTCGCTTAAGAATCATTTTTTATTTTAGTTATATGTATATAGCCCATTATTCTTTTAGTCAGTGTTCACTGAGTGTATATTATATTCCAGGCACTGTGTAGCTTATTAATATTATTTCTGGGTATTTAGTTTATTTTTTATTATTTTGTTAAATGACCTGTGAAGTACGTCATAGTGATACCAGCATATTTTTAAGATGTTCTCTGACAGCAAAACTTGGGCATTTAAAATGTATTAATCTTATGCTAAATACATGATGAGATGTGCCAAAGTATTTCATAAAATAGACATAAATGTAGGTATGATAATCCATTTATAACATTTATTTTAAAAATTGAAGTACAGTTGACTTACGGTTTTACATTAGTTTCAGGTATTAAATGTGATTCAATGTTATATTATAGGTTACATACCATACAAAGTTACTACAGTTTTACTGACTGTATTCTCTGCGCTGTGACATTCTTTCCCTGTGACTTATTTATTTTATAACTGGTAGTTTGTACTTCCTGATCCCCTTCACCTGTTTCACTCATTCCCCACATTACTTCCCCTAATAATTATTTCTAGACAGATACATGTAACGTACTGGTAAATACAGTGGCAAGACACATCATATTGAATAAAGACAGCACTGGTAAACTGTGACAAAGCATTATGTAACACTAGAAAGTTCAGTAAATAAACCTTGTTTATAAGCAAGTTTATCATTAATTACATGTAAGGCCTCTTGGTTATAGTGCCAGTTTATAGTAAAAGAGAATGGTCCTGTTTCACTTAAGACTCCCTAGTCTTTTTGGAAAAGGCAGGTGATTGCATTTTCTGTGTATAGGATACTTGATTCATATATGTACCTAGAGTGTTCATTTGCACCATGCTCAGTACTGTTTTCTTGTTGGTAAAATTTGTTTTGTTCTTTTATCTTCTCATGCCCATTATTACATCCTGTGAGATAAACATACTACAGAATTATGTCCCATTTAGGACAGGGGGAAAAAAGTAACTGGCTTATCTGAGAGGAACACATGGAGAACAAGGTTGCTGTATTTTTCTACGTATTGCCTTTTACAGAAGTATACTAGTGTAATTACAGGTATGCTTGTTGACCTAGAAGTGTTAATTCCCTAAAGTGGGAACCAATGCTCATTCTTTTTGTTTTTGTTGCTTTGTCTATGTTGAAAGTGTGACCCAGTAAAAGTCATAAGTTGAAAACAAATGAAAAATTATTCAACTCTAGTTTTGCTGTTTAAAAAAAAATCACAGACTTATTGAAATGTAATTTACATGCCGTAGAATCCATATGATTAAATTGTACAATTCATTAATTTTTAAAACATTCACACAGTTGTGTAACCATCACTACAATTAATTTTAGAACAGTTTTTATTACATTATAAAGAAATCTTGTATCTGTCAGGAGCCATTCCTCATTTCTTCTCCAACCCCCAGTACTAGCCAGCTACTAACTGCTTTCTGTTTTTATAGATTTGCCTATTCTTGACATTTCATATACATAAAGTTACTCAATGTGTGGCCTTTTGTGATAGGCTTCTGTCACTCAGCATGTTTTCAGGGTTTATTCATGAAGTAATATTTATCAGTACTTCATTCCTTTTTATAGCCAGATAATATTTCATTTTAATGGATATACCACATTTTATTTATCAGTTACTGGACTATGCTGGACTATGGCTATTATGAATAGAACACTTTTAGGAGGTTATGAGAAGTGCTTCTGTGAGTATTTATGTACAAGTGTTTGCATGGAAGTGATTTTATTTCTTGTGGATATGTATGCCTAGGAGTAGAATTGCTAGATTATTATAGCAGCACTGCTGAAGAAGTGCCAGCCTCTTTTCCAAAGCACCTGCTCCACTTTACAGCGCCATCAGCTGTATGAGGATTCCAATTTCTCTCCATCTTTTGCTAACATTTGTTATTTTCTGCTTTGGTTATAACCATTGTGTTGTGTGTGAAGTGTTAATTATGGTTTTGATCTGTATTTCTCTAATGACTAATGATTTTGAGCATCTTTTTATGTTTGTTGCTTATTGGCTTATCTTTGGAGAAATATCTATTCAAGTCTTTTGCTCATTTTTAAATTGGGTTGTTTATTGAGTCATAGCAGTTTTTATATATTCTAATAGATACAGGTCTCTTTTCAGGTATATTATTTACACATATTTCCTCCCATTGTGTGAGTTATCTTTTCACTATCTTGATGGTGACCTTTGCAGCACAAAAACTTTTAATTTTTATGAGGTCCAGTTTTTTTGTTGTTGCTAATCTTAGGTCATATGTAAGAAATCATTGACTATTCTAAGGTCATGTAGATTTATATCTGTTTTCTTCTAAGATTAAAAATTTTAGCCATTAGATTTAGGTCTTTGACCTATTTGGAGTTAGTCTTTATTTATGGTATGAGATAGAGGTCGAAAGTCATTATTTTGCATGTGGCTATTTAGTTGTTTCTGCACTATCTGTCTGTTGAAAACACTGTTTGTTCCTCATTGAACGGTCTTAGCACTCTTGTCAAAAATTATTTAACCATAAGTGTGAGGGTATATTCTTTGACTGTTCTAATCCATTGCTGGAAGATGCACAAGCTGGAATTAAGATTGCTGGGAAAAATATCAATAACCTCGGATATGCAGATGACACCACCTTTATGGCAGAAAGTGAAGAGGAACTAAAAAGCCTCTCGATGAAAGTGAAAGTAGAGAATGAAAAAGTTGGCTTAAAGCTCAACATTCAGAAAACGAAGATCATGGCATCTGGTCCCATCACTTCGTGGCAAATAGATGGGGAAACAGTGGAAACAGTGTCAGACTTTATTTTTTTGGGCTCCAGAGTCACTGCAGATGGTGATTGCAGCCAGGAAATTAAAAGATGCTTACTCCTTGGAAGGAAAGTTATGACCAACCTAGATAGCATATTCAAAAGCAGAGATATTACTTTGCCAACAAAGGTCCGTCTAGTCGAGGCTATGGATTTTCCAGTAGTCATGTGTGGATGTGAGAGTTGGACTGTGAAGAAGAATTGATGCTTTTGAACTGTGGTATTGGAGAAGACTTTTGAGAGTCTCTTGGACTGCACAGAGATCCAACCAGTCCATTCTAAAGGAGATCAGTCAGCCCTGGGATTTCTTTGGAAGGAATGATGCTAAAGTTGAAACTCTGGTCCTTTGGCCACCTCATGGGAAGAGTTGACACATTGGAAAAGACTCTGATGCTGGGAGGGATTGGGGGCAGGAGGAGAAGGGGGCTACAGAGGATGAGATGGCTAGATGGCATCACTGATTCAATGTATGTGAATTTGAGTGAACTCTGGGAGTTTGCGATGGACTGGGAGGCCTGGCGTGCTGCAGTTCATGGGGTTGTAAAGAGTCAGACACAACTGAGCAACTGAGCTGAACTGAACTGATTCCACTGCTCTCTGTGTCTGTCCTGCTAGTGCGTGCTCAGTTGATAAGTTGTGTCCGACTCTGCAACCCCGTGGACTGTAGCCCACCAGGCTCCTCTGTCCATGGGATTTTCCAGGCAAGAATACTGGAGTAGATTGCCATCTCTTCCTCTAGGGGAGCTTCCCAACCTAGGGATCAAACCTGCATCTCCTGCATTGGCAGGTGGATTCTTTACCACTGAACCACCTGGGAAGCCCTAGTAGTACCACACTGTAAAGATTAGTGTAGCTTTATAGTAAGTTTTGATAATGTGAAGTGTGAGTCTTTCACTGTCTCTCCCCCCACCCCACCCCATATTGGCTATTTCGAATTTCTTGCATTTCCATATGAGTTTTAGAATCAGCTTGTCCATTTCTGCAAGAAGAAGTTGAGATTTTGATAGGGCTTTGCCTTGAGTCAGTCGATCAGTTTTGAGAGTAGTGACGTCTTAAGACTTCTGATTCAAGAGTATAAGGTATTCTTCTGTTTATTTAGATCTTTAATTTCTTCAACACTTGGTAATTTTTTACAGTATTGGTTTTGTACTTTTTGTTAAATTTACTTTTTATGCTATTGTAAATGGAACTGTTTTCTTAATTTCTTTCTGAAATTGTTTTTTGCAAGTGTTTTTTATTATATTTTTCAATATATTGATTTTATATGTTACAACCTTCTAGACTCATTTACTGCTTCTAATAAAATTTTTGATGGATTTCTTAGGATTTTCTGTACATAGGATTTTATCATCTGCAAATTGAGATAGTTTTACTTTTTTCCTTTCAAGGTACATGACCTTTATTTCATTTTCTTGCCTAATTGTCCTGGCTAGAACTTCTAGTCAGTGCCTAATAGCAGTAGTAAGAGCAGACATTTTGTGTCGTTTCTGATCTTAGGGTGAAAGCTTTCTGTCTTTGACAATTAAGTATGTTAGCTATGGGTTTTTCCTAGATGCTCTTTATCAGATTGAGGAAATTCCCTGTGGTTTCTTGAGCTAGTTCTATTGTTACTTGCTTGGATGACTTAATGAAAAGTTACTTTTAAAAAGATACTTGGATGTTTAAGAGTTTCTTGGTAATAATGTTGTAGCTAACATGTGAACCAGTCTGTAGGCTAATGAAATTGAGGGTGTAACAGTGAGAACTCATTCACTGCGTGAATAGGCCTTAACAATTATATTAAATGACTTTTCCATTTTCAAAGAGAGAAGAAAATAGTGGCAAATCCAGTATAGTTTATTGCTTATTGTTTTGAACACTAGAAGACCCCCATGGTTGCAAAATTTAAAGGATGAAATGCATAAGAAGTGTACATATGCAAAGAAAGCAATTTCATGCTGAATCAAATGTCCTTTTACTTTACTAAGTTAATTATTATCCACGTAATGAATGCTAGTAGCATGGCTATTGATGTATTGTTTCAGATGTAAAGTTAAACTTGTATAACTTGTCACTTAAATGGGAAAAATATGCCTTGGTATAGGGTCTGACATATAATTACCCCTTGATAAGTGTCAGTTTCTTTATCCCTTTAAGGTGGGTTGTTTCATTAATAGAATGGGGACTTTATAATATAGAAAAAAAGTATAAGACATACCTGGGAATAATAAATATCAGATTCAAGATTATGCTTGTCTTTGAGTTAAAGAGTTGGGATAGGGAAGGAGTAGCATGCTATCTGATAGTGTTATACAGGAGGCTTTGTTTTTAATTTCTTACCTGGATGATGGGTACACATATGTTCATTATATTAGAGTTTATATCTTACTACGTTCTCTGTATTTAATAATGAAAAATTAATTATAAAAGAACATCAACATAGCTAGACTTTAGTAAAATAACTCAAAATTTAAGCTAGAATCAAACTTAGCAAGCATCTAGTCTAACCTCCTCAGTTTTAGTGTTGAGTGACATGAAATCAGGAGAGTTTGGGTGATTTATCCTGTGACAGCTATTATGCTAATGTTGGAACACAGAGTAGATTTGGTTTTGTTAGTTTAGAAATCTTTGTTTTGCCAAGCTTTTATAATAATGTATTTTGAGTTGTGGTGGATTATATGTGCATGCATGCTCAGTTGTGTCTGACTCTTTGCAACCCCATGTACTTGTAGCCCCCCAGGCTCCTCTGTCTATGGAATTTTCCAGTCAAGAATACTGGAGTGGATTGCCATTTCCTACTCCAACGGGTAAATTATATAGTTCACTGTTATTCTTGTTTTGGTAAGATTACCTATCCCTGCGTTTTGCCATGTGACCTGAAATGTTTCCCCATAAGAGCTTTTTTCTCTCTACCCTCTTAACTTGGGTTTAGCCAATGGGCTGTGAGTGAAAGTGGTGTATAATGTGTCTAAGAAAAAGCTTTAAAATCTATTGTATATTGTATGGTTCTGTCATTGTGGGCTTTTTTTTTCTCTGTCATTATGGGCTTTTCTCTGTGCCACAAGACATGGAATTGTGGGGGCTGGGGAAGCATTTGCTGCTTCTTCAGCTGATGACCTAGAATGAAGAAGATTGTTAGTTATTAGCCAGTAAAAAAAAACATTTTTTTTCCTTACTGCTTTATTACCTAGTGAAAGCTAACTGACACAGAAAGTAAGCTCTCTGTCCTTTTTCCTTAGATTGAGTAGATAAGAAAAGTAAGCGCTATTTCCTATCATTCGAAGGATTTACATCTTTCATCTTGCCCTCCTAAATCATTCTGTGTATTTTAATTCATCCAAGTAAAGTGTGAAAAATTTTGGACAAGTGGTTCTTAAATTCTTGAGGAAATAAAATACATAGCCGTCTGTAACTTTATTCATTGCTGCCCAGGTGGAGTTTGATGAGTTGGATAAGCTAGTGGGCCCTGATGGATAACTGGCTAATTTTCTGAGGGGATGTAATTTAATAAGTGTGTTCTATAGTTGAGTTTGTTGGATCAGGTCAATTAATTTGACTTTGCGTATGTAACAGAATGATCCCCAAAATACACTGGAAGGAGTTACTTTAAAAATGCATTTGCATTTTTTCATGTAGACTATTCTAGTATTCTTCAAAATATATCAGTGAACGCAACAAATTAGACTGTAGTGACTGTTCTGGTTTGATGTGCTTATTAATCAATACTGATTTGCTCTTGCTTTGTCCAAGAGATTGTTGGTAAAGCAAACTTCTGTTTCCTTTGTTGCTGACTCGTTTTAAACATTTAGTTAAGGGATATCTTATTATATGTTTTGGTATCTCAGCTGATATCATGAGGTTGCTGAGAGGCAGAAGGGATTATTTGTTGCATCAAATATTATGAGCGCGTGAAACCATACCAAACTCATGATTATTATTAGGTAAGAAATGGATTTCCACCAGCTAATGTTTCCTTTTTTTTTTTTTTTTTTTTAATGCAGTAGTGTTTTTTTTGCAATTGAGGGAAGAACCATAGCATAGTAGAATTGAAGAATTATGAACTGTAAGGGATTCTGGATTCTCAAGTAAATATTACCAGTGCTTTGTGAGTGACTTCAAGAGAAATTTGGAAACAAGATGAAAATCCTTGTGGAAGTTTTAATAGGAATAGTGATTATGTTTTACTACAGTTTTAGAAAAGTAGTTATTGACAAAGTTGACAAGATATCTGGTATTTAAGGTAAAAATTTAGAAACTATATTAAATCTGCGCAGATAAATATCAAGAAGATGAATCATTTCACTCGCAATTTCACCTGTCTTCACTAATGAACATTAAACAGTATGTAGATTATTAACATTTACTATGCAGCAGAATGATTATTCTTTATGATTTTATTTCCAGGACTACTGCAGAATTCTCAAGTAAAACTTAGAAGTGCAGAGTAAAATCATGCGGTTCTCAATTGAGAATAGAATTCTTAACACAGTAATTGAGTCGCATTTCTACAAAGGCTAGGAATCCTCAGCATAAAGTGATTATTTAAGAGTAAGCCATCATTAGTCAAGCCTACTGACTAATGTTTGTTTAATCCATTTAACATAAACTCAAATCTGAAAAATTATTTTCAGCATCCCATTATTCAGAATAATGTTATAGTACTATCAGTTAAAAGCATGAATTTAATTGGAGTACCTGTGCCAAAGATAGAAATGTCAAGTCCACTTAAATGGCTTTGCTTAGCATTTTGCAAGTTTTTGCTAAAATTTTATTTTAAAATATATTTCATCACATACCCATACTTTGAATTAATATAGTGTTTGTGTATGTTTATGTTTCTGTGCGCTTTGACCCAACAGTTTTGGTACTTCCTGTTGTTTTGTTAGTTAAAGCAGTTCTTGGAAAGCAGTAGTATAGATCCCTGTTTACTTAATCAGGAAAACCCTGCTATGGACCTGTTATTGAAATAAGAATCTGGGGGTATGTTACAAATATGTGTCAATTTCATCGTTCACCTTTAATTTTACCCGGTTTGGATTCTTGGTAGAGCACTTGCCCTCATCTGCTTCCCTTGTTGCCGGGCAAGGTTTGTGATGCTGATGTCTGATTGGTCTAGGCAGCTATGGCTTTAAGCCAATCAAACAGTGAATTTCAGTTCTCTTCACTAGACTGAAGCATTCAAGCAGCTGCTGATTTATTTTTCCTATGGTGAGATTGTATAAACTAAGAGTATGGCTGCAGCAAGCTCCCTCTTGGGTATGTTTGAAAAATTACAAGGTTCATCTGTAATTGAAAGAGAAAAAATGAAGTTTATTTTAAAAACTTACTACTAAAATATCTCATAGGTAGTGAATTTGAGAAAAATATTCTGATGACAGATTTCCTATTTTTATTTTATAATTTTATATTTAAAGGTCTAGAATGATGTCATGTGGAAAAAATTTCCCTTCAATTTACATGAATATTTATTATATAGTATATATATTTGCTTTATTTCTTTAAAAGGGGAGAGCTCATAACCTTTTTGTAACCTGCTGCCAAAGGCAGTTAAGTTGAAAAGAGTATAGTAATTGTGCTTATAACACTTAATACAGGTTATTAAGAATCACATTTTAATTTCATTAAATGAATCAAACTAAGTCAGTTCAGTGCAGTAGACAACAAAACACTTTATAATACTATCCATAGTTAACCTTTGGGTCCAGAATACAGTTAACTTTTGGAATTGGAAACCTATAACAATAGAAATAGATGGATATGAAAATAATCTTGTAGTTATTTGGATTTAAGATTTTGCTGGATTTTTAGTATAAATGTTTTATATACGTTAAAGACTATGGAATTTTAAAAAACAGTTGAATCTTGCATATTACAACCCATTGTGTAGAGACGTATGTTCTTGTTATGTATTGTCCATACTTGATTAATTCCCCAGGTAGGGTATGGACTTACATTTCTGGAAACATTCTTTAAATGAAGATAAATAAGATTTACACCTTTTATCCTATTTTATTTATGTGGTATATTTTGTGCATATTATAGGTTTAAAATTTTATGCAATTATGTTCTAGATTACTTTTATCAGACAAAGAACCTCACTGAAGTGTTGTGAATCCAGGTTTTAACTATGTTTTTCTGACCTTATTGTCTGTCTCCTGTTGCTGGGCAGGAATCAGAATGCTGGCTGCTGATTGGCTGAGTTTGTGAGCAGCTCTTGAACAGCCACTTAAATTCTTGAGCTTTTTGAGCAGACAGATTGTAGGCTAAGACTTTACAGCTTTGGGTAATACTTCTCTTTGTTGTTTCATAGCTATAATCTCTTTGCTAGAAAGTGTGAAAGGAATGGGTGAAGGGGGATGAAGCAGAGAAGAAAATAATGGTTTCAGTTAAAGAGAAGGCTTATTGGGCTTTCCTTAAAAATAATTTATCCAAAATTTGAAAAAAAAAAAATCCCAAGCCATAGAGACTTATTTGCAGGTAACACACCCTTCTTGGTTATTTAAATATAAATTCCTTTAGTAAAGGTGAAATTCTTGTTAATGCTGTAGAAAAAGATTTTTTCTTTTTTTAAAGTGGTGATACTTCCCCACAGTTCTTGAATCTAAACATTAAAGTAAGAACTTAAAACATTTTTTTCTTACTATCTTCCTTATGAAAAATGTTTTCAGGAGAAAGTAGTTCATTACATTTTACACATTTACTTCTAGATATGGCAGACACTTTCTGCTGTAAAATATAAGTGCTTTTCCTATGAAAATAAATTGCAGTCCTGTGAGAGCTTCATGACTGTAGTGTTGCCACCTAAAAAAGTAGTATTTCTTTTGTAGTATAGTTTTGTGAATGATATGTCAGTTCCAGATGACAATATTTAAAATGATCTTTAGAAATGTTTTGTTCCAGTCATATAGTAATGGAGACTTGTTTGCAGGTAACACACCCTTCTCTCCTGTGTCTTTCTTAAATATACATTATTTATGCAAAATAGATTTTTAAAAACTTACTGCTGATTGGTTTGCATAGATATGGCTGAACTAGTTTGAACTGATTGTTCATGCTACTTCCTTCTTGCTTTGTTATTTATTATATTTACTTAGAACCCTTAAAAGATCTTGTAAATGGCTGTAGTGTGCGCCCTTGTGGGTATAGATGGTAGTTATTCTGTAATTCTTTGTATAGTCTTTTATTTTACTGTATTGATGGCAATTTTGTTGATAAAACTAGCTTGCTTTGATAACATTTATTTTTATTAAATGTTACTTGATGGCAGTGTGGGTATAGATGGTAGTTATTCTGTAATTCTTTGTATAGTCTTTTATTTTACTGTATTGATGGCAAATTTGTTGATAAAACTAGCTTGCTTTGATAACATTTATTTTTATTAAATGTTACTTGGTGGCAGTTAACATTGATTGAACATGATGAGTGCATGGTAGACTTTCTAATTCATGTACAAACTACCAAAAATATTTAAGAGAAACTTGTTTCAGATTCTGTATGCCTAAAAACAACCTGAATATCCATAGACAATTACAATAACATTCTTTGAATGCTAAGTGCCTTCCAAACACTTAATGCATAGAATCTCATAGTCATTAGTGCAACCTCTGTGTCAGATACTGATATTCCCTTTTTAAGGTGGCTAATATTAAACAATGAAGTGCTAGGTAACTTGCCCTGTGTCACATAGTAAGTACATAGGAGAGTTAGAACTCAAGCACATGTTTCTGTTGGCAGAATTCATGTTCTTACTGGAATTGCTAAAAATTATGAAAATATGCTTTTTAAAAAGGAGGAATGTTTGTTTTTAATGCATCTGGCAACAGCAACCAGTTATGTATATAACAGCTGAGAAGTGTGGCTGTTACAATGTCAAAATCCAGAAGAACTGCAGTTCAGTATTTGAAAATAAAGGGTAACCACACCCCTAGTACTATAAATTTAATCATTTTTATGTTTGGAGTCAGCAAGGAAAATATCTACAAAATTTGCATTGTATCTTCTTTGCAGAACATTTTTCAGTAAGTATGAGTTTAAAGTGGATTGTAGGTGGGGAAAATTTTGAAGTTAAATTGTAGCTGCATTTAATAATCCTTAAAAATAGTGCTATGATAATTTTGCTTTGACGTTTCTTCTCATTTTAAGGTAATTTTTATAAATAGTTTTACTCAGCTGTATAACTTAAAAACCTAGGAAGACTAAGAAATATAAGTAGTTGGCTTACAGTAAGAGTATGAATGCAGATTTTGTACTGTAATCTAGAAGTGCTGTGACAAAATGGTTGGTTCTCAAGCTTTATTCAGTTCAGTTCAGTTCAGTCGCTCAGTCGTGTCCGACTCTGCGACCCCATGAATTGCAGCACGCCAGGCCTCCCTGTCCATCACCAACTCCCGGAGTTCACTCAAACTCACGCCCATTGAGTCAGTGATGCCATCCAGACATCTCATCCTCGGTCGTCTCCTTCTTCTGCCCCCAATCCCTCCCAGCATCAGAGTCTTTTCCAATGAGTCAACTCTTCGCGTGAGGTGGCCAGAATACTGGAGCTTCAGCTTTAGCATCATTCCTTCCAAAGAAATCCCAGGGCGGATCTCCTTCAGAATGGACTGGTTGGATCTCCTTGCAGTCCAAGGGACTCTCAAGAGTCTTCTCCAACACCACAGTTCAAAAGCATTAATTCTTTTGTGCTCAGCCTTCTTCACAGTCCAGCTCTCACATACCTTAGTCGACAAAGTAACATCTCTGCTTTTGAATATGCTGTCTAGGTTGGTCATAACTTTTCTTCCAAGGATTGGCCTCCAGCAAATAGGCTGGGCCATAGTTTTGTGCCTTTCAGCTAGAGGAACGATGGAATATCAGGAACATACCTGTAAATGAAAAGTTGGGTTTATTATTTGTTGCAGTGAGAAAGATGCTCACCACAGGGGAAACTGAGGCATATCAGTAGGAGGATATTAGAAAAAATCTGGTAAAGTGTTTGTTTATAGTATAGGTTGGGTTTTGCGGGAAGAGTTTGAGGCAGGAGAGCTTTACTCTGGATTAGGTACTATCAGAAAGTGGTGGCGTTGGGGGAGGAGCAGTTCTATGCTCAGTAACTATCTCAGTAACTATTATCTGTAAGGAAGACAAACTACAGTGATGGTAAAACTGCAAGTGATTAAAAAAAAGTATAACCATCAGTTATTTAGTCAGAGGGGAAGATATTTAGTAATTTATATGTTGCTGGGTTGCACAGTGACCTTGTCTAATTTAAATGCTGAGGTTGTTATGTCCAACATGGCTTGGCTGTAAGCATCAGATCAATTTATAATAACGCTGAGCTGTGAACCTTAAATTCCTAGATTTCAGAGCTGCTTTTTTCCCTTCTCCAAGCAAGTATATCCTAGCATCATTCGTACTGGTAATGGTGATATTAAGTGACTATCCATTTAAAAGCAATATTCATGATTCCTGTATATCTTAGTCCTTAAAAGGATGTTTGTTTTATTCCACTGTAGAGTGGCAACATTTTCTTTTTCTAGGACCAAATCTGAACTGGCCAGATGTTAACCCACACAGAATCATGGATAGAGAACATCCTTATCTTAGTTCTGATCTATTTTACCGTTAAGTATGATATTTGCAATTTTCTTTTGTAGATAACCTGTATTAGATTTTAGTTGTTTACTTCTATTAGATTTCTAGAGCTTAATTATGACACAGTTTTGAATTTTGTAGAATGAATATTCTGTGTTGAGATGATCTGTTTATTTTTACCTTCTGTTTATGTGGTAAATCACATTGCTTGAAAAAGAAAATTTTTTTTTCTTAAATAACAGAAATGTATTGTCTTACATTTCTGGCAGTTAGAAGTCTGAAATTAAGGTGTTGAAGGGGCCATGCCCTCACTGATGAAACTAAGGAAGGATCTGTTCCATATTTCTCGCCTAGCTATGGCTTGTGACTCCATTTACCACACAGTGTTCTCATGTGAATGTGTCTGTGTCCAGATTTTTCCCTTTTAATAAGTGCACTCATCATACAGAATTAGGACCGAACCTAATGACTTTATTTTAACTTTATTATCTCTGCAAAGATCCCTATTCAAATAAGGTTACCATTTGAGAAATTATGTCTTAGGGTGCTAATTTATTTTTTTCAAGTGGACATCTTTGTTAGGCCTAAAATTGGCAATGCTTAGTGACTTACTTGTAAATCTACACTGCTTCATTTTTTTATTAATGAAATCGACTTTATATGTATTTTAAAGAGCTTATTCACATAGTTGCATGTTACTACCTTTTAAAAATATATACTTTTAAATAACTCACGGGTAAAAGAAGAAATCAAAATGGAAATTATACAATATTTTAATAGAACAGTGAAAAATATGACACATTAAAACGTGAGATGCAGCTAAAGCAGCACTTAGAGGGAAATTTATAGCTTTGCATGAATACATTATAAAAAAGAGGAAAGATTAAATTTACTGCATAATATTTAGCATGTTGTGGAACTGCCAGACTGTTTTTCTAAAGCAGCTGTACCACTTTACAATCCCATTGCCATTGGATGAGAGTTTGAATTTGCTCACATTCTTAACTGACACTGATTATTTCTTTTGATAATAGCCATCCTGGTGTGTGTGAGATGCTCCCTCATTTTGGGTTTGATTTGCATTTCTCTGATGACTAAATGATGTGAGGCATCTGTTTATGTTCATTGCTTATTATCTTTCTTTGTATCTTTCAGAGAAATGTCTGTTCAAGTTTGTTGCCCATTTTTAAGGTTTTTTTTTTGTTGTTTTTATTTTTCAATTGCAATAGTATTTTACATTTTCCAGATGTAAGTCTCTTATCAGATATATTATTTGCAAATATATGAATTGCAAATACAGTTGACCCTTGAAAAAGGGGTGCTGAACCCCTGTACAGTTGAAAATCCTCATGTAACTTTATAGTTAGCCCTTTGTACCTACAGATTCAACCAACAGTGGGTCAGGTAGTAGTGTAGTATGTATTTATCAAAAAAAAATTCCAAGTTTAAGAGGACCCCTAAAGTTCAAACCACATTTGTTCAAGAGTCAACTGTATTTTCTTCTATTGTGAGTTGTCTTTTCACTTTCTAGACAGTAATCTGTTATTAATATGTTAACAGTTATTTAGATATTTCTGGTTGCAAATGTAATATTTCTTTATGCTCCTTAATTCTCCTTTCTTTTTTGCCCTATCTCTGTACCTCTCCCCCATTCCTCTACTGCTTTCATTCTCTTATTATTCCTATGACAACTACTTTTTTACTTCATGTACAATTTTTTAATGCTCTCTCCTCCATACTCTCTGAATCCATTAGCTTACTGAGAATGAAAACTAGAAATTAGTCACTTCCCGCCTAACATTGCCTAGTAATTGATCTCTTATGAACTGTACCTATTATCAATTTCATGTTATATAAATTCAATAAATATAAAAGTTAATACACAGCATTATAATTAGCATAAATAATTATGCCTTCTATAATTATTTTAAAATTACATAAAGTGGTGCTTGCTTCTAAGATCAGTTTGCAATAAGTATATAATTATGTGGCTTTGGTTTCAATTGTTAAACTCTTTCTTTCTTTTTTTTTTTTTTAAGATTCAAAATGGATAGTTTAGAAGAACCTCAAAAAAAAGTCTTTAAGGCTCGAAAAACAATGAGAGTGAGCGATCGTCAGCAACTTGAAGCAGTGTACAAGGTCAAGGAAGAACTATTGAAAACTGATGTCAAGCTGTTAAATGGCAACCATGAAAATGGAGATTTGGACCCAACCTCACCTTTGGAAAATATGGACTATCTTAATGACAAGGAAGAGGTGAATGGCATTGAGGATCTTTGTTTTGACCCTGAAAAAAGTAAAGCAGAATGGAAAGAAACACCCTGTACCTTAAATGTCCATGTAAAAAGCAAGCAGGATGATGACTTAAAGTGTGAACCTTTGTCTGCAAATAATATAAGTCCAGATCTAGCCTCTAAACTGACTGCTGAACCATCTTCTGGTGATCCAGCTTCTGATCTGGCTAGTGGAGGTCTGGGGTCTGGAGATTCTGTCTCTGGAGACCTGGCCTCTGAAACATTAACCTCTGGTGATCCTGCTTCTGGTGACCCTATCTCTGGCGATCTTGCCTCTGGTGAAACAGTCTCCAGTGAACTGGTCTCCAGTGAGCCAGTTTCTAATAAACTGGTCTCCAGTGAACCAGTCCCTGGTGAGTCAGTCTCCACTGAACCAGTCTCCAGTGATTCAGCGTGTGATGATCCAGCCTCTCGTGATCTTGCCTCTGAATCACTGGCCTCTGATGATCCAGCCTCTGGTGATCTGACTTCCAGTGATCCAGGTTTTGGTGATTCAGCCTCTAGTAATCCAGCCTCTGATGAACCAACTTCTGAGACAGCCTTTGACCCCACCTTTGACCCAAGTTCGGTACCAGCCTGTGAACCAGTTCCTGAAACTGATAGTACAGAGCCCAGTAGCGATAAAGGTGATGATTTTCTTCAACAAAATAGAGATGATGAAAAGTTAGATCAAATTTTCTCATTTGATGAGAAAAATAAAGCTGATAGTAATAGTGATGCTGATGCAGAAGCTCTCGAAACAGATGACACAATTATCTGTTCAGATCTGTCTCCTGAAAAGAAGTTAGAAGAAGACACAGTCACAGAATCTGCTCTTGGAGAGGAGGCTATATCTAGCAGTGTGGAGATTGACCACAGTGAAAAGAATGAAGAAGAAAATTCTACAGACCTTATAGAAACTATTAGTGAAGATGTTATAAAAGATGACAAAAATGAGAATATCCTAGAAAATACAGATTCTATGGAGACAGATGAAATCATTCCTATTTTGGAAAAGCTTGCACCTGCTGAAGATGAACTCACTTGCTTTTCTAAAGCTTCTCTCCTTCCAATTGATGAGTCAAATCCAGATTTGGAAGAAAAGATGGAAGGTTCTTTTGGTTCACCATCTAAACAAGAAAGTAGTGAGAGCTTGCCAAAAGAAGCCTTCTTGGTCCTCTCTGATGAAGAGGATATCTCGGGTGAAAAGGATGAGTCTGAAGTTATATCACAAAATGAGACATGCTCTCCAGGTTAGCCTATTATTTAAATTTTAAAGATTTTGATTAGCTTTAATAAACTGCTTAAACATTCTTATAAAGTTTTTAAGTTTCTTTTAGTTACAGAGGAAGTTGAGAATGGTGGTGATTAGAATACACTCTTCGGAGAAGGCAGTGGCACCCTACTCCAATACTCTTGCCTGGAAAACCCCATGGACGAAGGAGCCTGGAAGGCTGCAGTCCATGGGGTCACTAAGAGTTAGACACGACTGAGCTACTTCACTTTCACTTTTTACTTTCATGCATTGGAGAAGGAAATGGCGACCCACTCCAGTGTTGTTGCCTGGAGAATCCTAGGGATGGCGGAGCCTGGTGAGCTGCTGTCTATGGGATTGCACAGAGTCGGACACGACTGAAGTGACTTAGCAGCAGCAGCAGCAGCAGAATATTCTCTTAACTTGACAGGCTCTTAACTTCACAGAATTCAGAATTAACAAAGATGCAGTCTGAGAGCAGTATTAAGTAAAGTGCTGAGAAGGGCGATAAGAAACGTAGAAAATATTACACTTGCCCATAAGAAGCTTATAGACTGGAAATAGAGTTAAGATGGACCAATATAACATTGTGATATAACAATTTCCAGTACCTAATTAATTAAAATTCTAAAAGTTCTTGCTATCATTTACCAACTGAATAACTTTGAATCTATTATAAAGGCCTACTGTTTATTTTCTTCAAGTGTAACAAATTCCATTTTGCAATTTTCCAATTGAAATCTGATTTTTTTAATATTCTTTGTCCAGGGAATGATACCATCATTGCTGGAATTCAGAAACCTGGAGGTCTAATTATATGTTTGATAAAGACTATCCATTTGCTTCCTAAGCATTCTAGATTCTACCTAATGTTTGATTCATTTTCTAAATGATCTCTTAATAACTTAAATCTCTATTATTAGGTTATGTTCCTCTCTTTGGCTATATCTCTATTACTTTTAGGATTATTTCAGACTCCTTATATAAAAACTGTATAAACGTCATGATTTGGTCAATGCTTGTCTTGTTATGGCTAGAGAAAAAGGGAGAATGAGAAAATCCTACTTTGTTTTCATGGTCAAACTCAAGCATCATTCCCATGTGAAACTTTCTAGTTACTTTCAGATTGGCATGAGTACCTTTATGTTTCCATTGTGTCACATTCTCTTAGCCTTAGAGCCCTGAGTGGAGTGACCTTGTAACAAGAAACATAGCATTTGGTTTTAGTTTGTTTGAAGAAAAAGGCAAAATACAGGATTCCCTCCACCCAACTCCAGTATATCATACCTACATTTCTTTTGGAGATAGAAGCTTTCCCCTTATTAAAGATGACTTTATTTCCAAAGAGCATTCATTCATTTCTTAAACCTGTATGTATAGAAAGGCCAGGTTCCTCTTGGCTTGGTGATTTAAAGGTAAAATTTATTACTTGCCCTGAGGATTCTGACAAGAATTAAACCACAGGCNTAAAGTGCTGAGAAGGGCGATAAGAAACGTAGAAAATATTACACTTGCCCATAAGAAGCTTATAGACTGGAAATAGAGTTAAGATGGACCAATATAACATTGTGATATAACAATTTCCAGTACCTAATTAATTAAAATTCTAAAAGTTCTTGCTATCATTTACCAACTGAATAACTTTGAATCTATTATAAAGGCCTACTGTTTATTTTCTTCAAGTGTAACAAATTCCATTTTGCAATTTTCCAATTGAAATCTGATTTTTTTAATATTCTTTGTCCAGGGAATGATACCATCATTGCTGGAATTCAGAAACCTGGAGGTCTAATTATATGTTTGATAAAGACTATCCATTTGCTTCCTAAGCATTCTAGATTCTACCTAATGTTTGATTCATTTTCTAAATGATCTCTTAATAACTTAAATCTCTATTATTAGGTTATGTTCCTCTCTTTGGCTATATCTCTATTACTTTTAGGATTATTTCAGACTCCTTATATAAAAACTGTATAAACGTCATGATTTGGTCAATGCTTGTCTTGTTATGGCTAGAGAAAAAGGGAGAATGAGAAAATCCTACTTTGTTTTCATGGTCAAACTCAAGCATCATTCCCATGTGAAACTTTCTAGTTACTTTCAGATTGGCATGAGTACCTTTATGTTTCCATTGTGTCACATTCTCTTAGCCTTAGAGCCCTGAGTGGAGTGACCTTGTAACAAGAAACATAGCATTTGGTTTTAGTTTGTTTGAAGAAAAAGGCAAAATACAGGATTCCCTCCACCCAACTCCAGTATATCATACCTACATTTCTTTTGGAGATAGAAGCTTTCCCCTTATTAAAGATGACTTTATTTCCAAAGAGCATTCATTCATTTCTTAAACCTGTATGTATAGAAAGGCCAGGTTCCTCTTGGCTTGGTGATTTAAAGGTAAAATTTATTACTTGCCCTGAGGATTCTGACAAGAATTAAACCACAGGCCATTAAATACAAGGTTGTGAATACAGTAATAATGTTAAATTGGTAGGCTGGGAGTTTAGAGGAGAGTAACTTTATGAGATATAGATATATTCAGGGAAGCACTTTCCTGTCACTATCTGTGTAACAGAGTTTTAATGAAGATAATCCCTCTTAATTGCAACTCCATCCTACTTACTCAGGTCAAAGATCTTGGAATGATTCTTTTTTTGTTTGGTTCATATTCCATGTCCAGTCTGTCAGGAAATCCTGTTGTTGCTGCCTGCACAATAGATCTAGAATGTAGTCTCTTCTCATCATCTTCACTGCTGTCACTTCTGCTCTGAGCCATCATAATCAGGCCAAAATAATGCTTGGGTCACAGTTAGTGCTCAGTAAATGTTTGTGGAATTAAGTATGTAATTCATAATATAAGAAATATAAGAATATTTTAAGTAATATAAAGAAAAGTGTGTCATGGAGGACCTTGCATATAATGCTGAAACATACTAGCACTGGGGAACCATTAAATGAGTTCAAGGAGAGGAGAATAACATGATCAAATTTACATTTTGGAAAGATAATAAGTAACAGTATTTAGGGTGAACTTCACTCATTTCTCAGTAAGTATAGAGAGAGTAGTATTAAAAATGCCTTTTGGTAGTGAATATAAGAAAGTTAGAGCAAATTGAAGCTTTAATGGGTTTATACGTTTTACCTTTATTCCAGAATCTAGGCTATTGGAGACTATCCCTCCCACACAGTGCTGTTAAATGCAGCAAGATGAATATTAAGCTACCCCTATTGCATACTTTTGGAGAAGACGATGGCACCCCATTCCAGTACTCTTGCCTGGAAAATCCCATGGGTGGAGGAGCCTGGTAGGCTGCAGTCCATGGGGTTGCGAAGAGTAGGACACGACTGAGCGACTTCACTTTTACTTTTTACTTTCATCCATTGGAGAAGGAGATGGCAACCTACTCCAGTGTTCTTGCCTGGAGAATCCCAGGGATCAGGGGAGCCTGGTGGGCTGCCGTCTCTGGGGTCGCACAGAGTCAGACGCTACTGAAGCAACTTAGCAGTAGCAGACTACATACTTTGAAAATTCAGAGTTGGGTTTATTTTTGGTTACTTACTTTTAGACTTTTATTTGGTTGTATGCTGTTAACAGAGTAAGTTTAGTAATAGATTTAATTTCTTAGCTGGTGACTGAACTTTTGTTTTCTGTCCCCGGATCCAAAGGAAATTTTGTTATTGTAGATTAAAGTATAGTTTCTTATCTGTTCTTTGTTCTTTTTATGTGGTGGTAGAATCTGTTTCATGTCATATTTGTTGCTGTTCATCTGTTGAGGTATTACTTTCTTCAGATTCTTTATTCTTGACTAATTTTTAGTATTTTCAGAACACAGAATTGTAAATCTGGCTTTTCCCTCTAAGTACTAATGCTTATGGCTGTGCTAGCAGGAAAACATAAAACTCTTATTATTTCAGACACTTATTTAGCAAATTTGCTTTAAATGTAGCAGTTATAATGTGTATTAGCATCAATAAAAAATAATGAATGATAGCAGAAAGCAAATAGAAAAGCTATTTCAGGTTTACAAGATTGAAAAACCTAACAAATGATTACAGCTATTCTTACTGTATAATAACTGATACTCACTAAATGTTTAAAATCATAGTCTGTGTAAAAAGGCTAGGAAAAGAAAGGTTTCTCTGTGGGAACATTACAGCAACACTAGAGGAGGTATACTCACTAGTTATATCTTTCATGTATTTTCCATCCTATACACTCCTCTAGCTACTGTTCCATCTTTCCTGTCCTTCCGAGTTACATTAACAAAGCTAGCACAGTTTCATCTCTTCCCACTTACTCTCTAACTTAGTTGAATTGTGATTTCCACATCGCACAGAGTTGGACACGACTGAAGTGACTTAGCAGCAGCAGCCTCCTACTTAATTGTTCTCAGTGGAGTGACGTTGATGCTCCTGTTGTTAAATCCAGGGGCATCCTTTTTTTTTAAATTTTATTCTCATACTTAAATGATCTCTTAATATGAGATTCTTCTTAGCTTTCAAGCTACTGCATTCTCAGATTTTTCCTCCATTTTTGCCTTTATAATTCTGTTTCTTATGGAGAAATAAGAGGGAGAGCTCTTCTGACTACTTGGCTTTTTAAAATTCTTTAAACGTTGTTATTTCTTAATATTTTTGAGGAGAATAATCTGTTTTAGAGTAAATAAGATTTTATACTAAGTTCTGACATAATTTCCTTCCAGATATTATTTCACATTTTAAAAATATCTGATTGATTTATTTTTCCCTTTTTACTGAATTCTTAAGATAAATTCAGTTTGGTTTAGTCACTCAGTCATGTCCGACTCTTTGCAACCCCATGGACTGCAGCACGCCAGGCTTCCCTGTCCATCACGAACTCCCAGTGCTTACTCAAACTCATGTCCATCGAGTCAGTGATGCCATCCACCATCTCATATTCAGTTAATTTATAAATTAGTCTCATCCTAATTTATTTATAAGATAAATTAAGTGATCATAAATGCTAATCAGGATAATTGCATGGGAATAGAATTTAAGATTTCTGTCCAATTTTGCTTTAGGGAAAGTGATAGAATTGCCATGGTTTAGACAGTTAAAATTATTGTTAATTTGTTTTCACTGTTTACTATGTTCAGCTAAAATTCTTTATTATCTCAGCCCATTAATATTCAACTGTCTTACCTATTTGGATTTTCTTTGTGGAACCTTGTATTCTTATACATTGGTGTGGAAGTTGCAGATTTTTTTATCAAGAAGTTGAGGAAGATCAAAGATAAAACCAGTTTTGGAAAGGGAAATGTGAGAGGACGGTCAGATTCAGATGGCTGTTGTTGCCCATGTTAGATAAATATCTGGATTTTAGGGCAGAGTCTTGGACTGTCTAGGAATAATTAGGAGTAGATATATTACCATATGACTGGAATAGGAAATGGCTCCCACTCCAGTATTCTTGACTGGAAAATTCCATGGACAGAGGAGCATGGCAGACTACGCTTCTTGAGTTTTCAGAGATTTGGACATGACTAGCATGCACACATAGATAATGTCTGTATGAACATATAGACATTAGTTGATGTTGAGTGAGAGTTGAAATCACCTCAGAGTGAGTATAAGTGAGTGAGAGGAGGTCCAAGAACTGAGTTCTTTGTAGTCCAGTGATTAGAGACTGAGTAGATGAGAAAGAACCAGCAAAGAGTACCAAGAAAGAGCTTCAGCTAGAAAGAAAATTAGGAGGTTTTGTTGTCTTAGAAAGTCAAGTAAAGAATGTTCTGAGAAGAAAGGAAGAACTAGCTCTATTTATGTATCAAGTGCTGCTGTTTGTTTAGTTAATGTGGAGGAGAAATATTTAATGACCTAGAGATCATTTATCACCTTGACAAGGGGCAGTGGAGTTGAAAGCCTATTTGAAGTTGAATTTCAGAGAGAATGGAAGAATTGAAGATAAAATGTAACTTTGCCTCCCAATTTTGCTTTAAAAGGGAGCACAAAAACTTACTGTGGGAGGTACATTATTTGGAAATTTGTATTAGTTAAATAAAGCCTTTAAAAATGTTCTGGAAAAGACATTTTACCAGTAATGCCACATTTTTCTGATATTTAATATGTCTTGTGAGATTGACATTTACATTGGCTATTTATGTTCCTGCTGCTGCTGCTGCTAAGTCACTTCAGTCGTGTCCGACTTTGGGCGACCCCATAGACGGCAGCCCACCAGGCTCCCCCATCCCTGGGATTTTCCAGGCAAGGACACTGGAGTGGGTTGCCATTTCATTCTCCAGTTCATGAAAGTGAAAAGTGAAAGTGAAGTCGCTCAGTCGTGTCCGACTCTTTGCAACTCCGTGGACTGCCGCCCACCAGGCTCCTCCATCCATGGGATTTTCCAGGCAAGGGTACTGGAGTGGGGTGACATCGCCTTCTCCAGTTTATGTTCCTAGTATCTATAAATTGCTTGTTTTATCTTCTTTGGCCAGTTTGTGTGTGTGTGTGTGTGTGCGCGCGTGCGTGTGTGTGTGTGGATTATGTTTTCTTTAGTTAGTCTGTAGGAACTTTTTAAGTGTTTCTCATAGAGCCATTAATCTAAGGTGGGGAATTGGCAGACTATGACTGATAAGCCCTAACTGTTTTGGTCAATAAAGTTCTGTTGGAACATAGCCACATCTATTTGTTTATGTACTACATATTTTTTTATCAGTAGTTCCCATTTTAAGTACAGAATCGACCAATTGTGTCAGAGACCATAGAGCCCACAAGATTGAAAATACTTATGTTTTGACCATTTACAGAAAATGTATGTCAACTCTGACCCAGGGCAATGGTTTTCTCCATATTTTTTTGGAATAAAGTTCTATTCCATGTAATTCTGAAAATGGGGAAGTAACCCCTGATATAAATTGTGTCTTATCCTCTACAACACAGTTTTCTACTGTAATTTAATGGAATTATATTAAAGATAACTGTCATCAGAAAGATTTGTCTCAGCTCTTTCCCAAGGTTTTTAGGATTACCAAAATTACAAGGTTTGGTACCTGTTCTTAGGGAATTTACTGTCTCATCTGATTGAAAGGAAAGAATACCACAGACAGAAATGCATATGAAAGCATGTCAATATATGAGGCTGTACTCAAGATGGGAGAGATTACAGCAGTAACTGTGGATGAGGACAGCTTCTAAAAAACAAAAACAATCTTAACCTAAGTATTTGGATAAGTTTCAGGAATCCCAGAAACTACTCTAAATTATATATAAACCTGTCTGTGTACATAGGCTTTTGATTATTATTCTGAGTTGATGCAAGTTCACTTAGATTCTATATAGGCTTTGTGAACAATAACAACAGAAAAAATTAAAGGAGTCAGACACAACTGAGCGACTTTCACAACATGTAATCAACATTTTAAAATAAGGTATTCTTCTTTTTCATACAAAGTCTTCAAAATCCAGTTTGTGTTTTACTCCTACAGTCTCATTTTGGACTCGCCACATTTGCAGTGTTCGGTAGCCACGTGTGGCTAGTGGCTCTGCTACTGGGTAATACAGAAGAGCCCATGCCCTGAGAGCCCGGAAGTTCATCACATTATGGTTTTTCCTCCCTAGCTTATTGCCTTTTCCAAATTCATTATGACTTCAGAGTGTCAATAAGGTGCCTGTGAGTGTTCAACCGAACATACTTTATAATAAACTATAACTCCAGAAG
The DNA here is from genome assembly GCA_006410615.1 of Neotragus moschatus. NCBI lineage: Eukaryota > Metazoa > Chordata > Mammalia > Artiodactyla > Bovidae > Neotragus > Neotragus moschatus. The sequence goes on along the minus strand of SJYA01000798.1, from coordinate 239,578 downwards.
AAAGATACAGCCTTACTCCTTTCTGTAGATTCTGTTAATACCATTTTTTTAATCCCAAATTCTTTATTAAGTCAAATGAGAGCCTAAATTTTAATTATCTTTGTCTATTTTTAAGTCCTAATAAGTGTTTAAGTATTGAGAATATAGTCACATCTTCTAAACATATCTGGAAAATGGGAATTGGATGATAAAGAGGAGTTTTTTTTAATAAAATGGAATTCCAAGCTCAGCTTGATATCTCTCTCAAAGAAGAGGGAGAATAACATACACATAACAGAGGCAGACCAATCCAGGCCAGTTTGCTCTGCTGTTTTCTGATCAATTGAAGTTACAAGGCTAATTTTATCCTTTGGTGGTATGATGGTTTACTGAATAAAGACAAGGTAAATCTTAATCTTAAGCAACCCAGTTACTCTGGACACTAGGAAACTATGGGAGTCATCACCCTTAGTGTTAAAGACAGGAAAACTTGGAAAAGTAAATATAGTAAATGCTTTGTAATGAGTGTGCAGTCTACAAGGGAGCAAAACAAAAACTTTGATTTCATTGAACTGAGGTTCAGGGATGAAATCTTAAAAACATTTCTCATGAGCATAGGGTGGTAAATGGGAAATTAATTTTCTAATACTCATGTTAAAGTTTAAAAATAGTCTCAGTAATCTTTGTATGTACTGTGTTAACATTCTTGTTTTGTTTTACTACTGTCACATTTTACAGATTTATTGTTTTAATATCTTGGTGTGAAAAATATTGTAATAGGTTCATCAGTGATCCTCATCTTTGCCTGTTTTCACCTAAAAATTCTTTTTTTTTTTTTTTTTTTAACCTCAGCTTCTACTTAGTATTTTTGCCTAGAGAAGTCCATGGACAAAGGAGCCTGATAGGCCATAGTCAGTCTATGGGATCACAAGTTGGACACAACTGAGCGACTAACACACACATACACACTACTCAGGACTGTTGAAACTAAAATCCTGGTGTTTGAAGCAGAAATGCCTTATGAGAATCTTTATATAGTGCTATATGCACATCATTGCTTATTTAATTTTGGTTGCAGTATATGATGAAATATGGCATGTTTTATTGAAGCTAAAGGATATAAGGGAGAAAAATAGAACCCAAGTATATTAGTGATTTGTTCTCCCCTAAATGATTAAATTAGTTAAGGAGCTATAAATTGATTGACCAAAGGCTATTTCTGGTGCCTCTGGAATTTTCTTTGTTATAACATTGCAGTTGTATAGATATCTTTATAAATATTTTTTGGTCGCATTCTTTAATTGTTAGCTTTTACATGCCTCTTGTGAAAATTACTTGTGCTACATCGCTTCAGTCATGTTCTATTCTTTGTGAAGCCAGCCAAGCTCTTCTGTCCATGAGATTCTCCAGGCAAGAATACTGGAGTGGGCTGCCATGCCCTCCTCCAGGGGATCTTCCTGACCCAGGGACTGAACCTGCATCTCTTACTCTCCTGCATTGGCAGGCGAGTTCTTTACCACTAGTGCCACCTGGGAAGCCCCAAAATTACTTAACCTTTCCGAATGTTACTTTCCTTATCTACATGATGGCGAAAATACTGTTTATAGTATAGGATTATTTGGAAGATAAGAAGTACTATATGTCAAGCACCTAGCTAATTTAGTTGTTGGCACTGGTATTGAAGTAGCTAATACTTTTTAGTAAAACTTTCTTTAATCTTTAGGATATCTTTAGGATAGACTTTACCTATCCATAACCATTAAAATAGTGATTCAGCCTATCTGGTCAAAAATATTAAGTGTTTTGAGTTTGTCAGTAATTTGTAATTTTTTTGTATTTTTTTTGTAATTAGTCACAACTAATGTTTTAGTTTTAATAACTGAATATAAAGGAGTCTAAATGCACTATAGTAGTTGTTTTCACATCTATTGATGATGGTAAAGTATGAAGATATTTTGTTTTAAAATGGATATTTTTTTTTCCATGTTAAGAGTTTGTTATGTACTTGCGAGAACATTTAAAGCTAGACTTGGTCATTGATTTCCACCAGTTTGTGCTCCTTTTTTTATTCCCAATATTTTACATTTTGAGACTGATTTCATAAAATATCATTAGCTGGATAATTATACCAAAAATGTAAATTATTATGAACTGTTGACAAATTATATTGGAAGAAATTTTCGTTTTCTATTTTTGTTACAGAACAAGTAGAAAGCAATGAAAAAGACAGCAAACCTGAGGAGGAAGAGCAAGTAATACGTGAAGATGAAAGACCTTCTGAGAAAAGTAAGCATGTATAAGCAAACCTGAAATTGTTTTAAAAATTGTTTTTGCTTTTAAGCTGTAGAAAATACTCTTCTGTCCATGAAATGATTGTAAAATTTTTCAGTTTAAGTGAGCCACAGTAAAATCATTTTGTTGATAGTTAACTGTCTTTGAAGGTGTTAATTACTTCATGTGCTTTGTTGTTTTGTTTATTCTTTCCTTTGTTCCATAAGAAAGATTTAAGCTTACTATTTAGTAAGGTACTATCTGAATATCTTGAGAAAAATTGTTTTAGATTTTCTTTTAGATCATGGACCTATAGGAATTTTGTCTGAGGTGATATGGCAAATGAAAGTATGTATCTCTATTTATTTAAAGTTCTTAAGCTTTGTGGGAAGGGGAAACAATGTTACTGAATGTCATTAGGTTTACAGAAAGATCACTGTACCAGAAGTCAAGAAATTGGTATTCTGTAACTCTCTGTCATCTGTGCTGTGTAAGTTATAATACAAGAGAAGTTGTGGAATAGAATTGGACTTTAAATCAGGCACGTAGACATGGACATAGGGTGAGGTAGAAAGAAAGAGGTATGGTCACATATAGCCATTTTTCTTTAATAAGTGTGGAGATTTTAATATTTTCTTTCTTACATATTCAAAAAGAAACCAGATAAAACTTGCTTATGATCTCATGCGTGTTGTCAGTATTTAAAACAAATTTCTAAGTGAAAGTCTTTGAATATTTATTATTTACCAAATTACTTAATAATATTAATTTTATTATTTTTATCAATATATATTTGCAATTTCTTAAGATAAGTTAAGAATAACTGTTGATATGTTATTTTCCTAAGACTAATGATTAAGGAAGAATTTTTCCTAAATTTAGTGAGGAAAAAATTTTACTGAGGGGAAAGAATTAAATAATTAAAGCTGTACACAGTTGTAGAAGTATGTGATGTGAAAATGCATACTGAAAAATCTGTGACTTATGAATGAATGCTGTATTTTGTCAGAATTCATATTGTATATAGAATTTATGAAAAGGAATGAATTTAAGATGATCTCATATTGTTAGTTCATCTTCCATCTTAATAGGAAGATTTTGAGGAAATAATGTTCTTTGTTCATGTTGTTCGTCCATTTGCTTATTTAGCCATTAGGAAGTTCTCATTTAGCATATTGAAAATCATGTCAAGTTTAAAGCTAAAAGCTATCTACTAACTTCTGATCACAAAAGCAGATGATTGAGAATCCTGTTTTGTAGATAGAAATAATATTTTCCTGAGGGTGGAAAATAAGCATTAAAGTCTATCTATAATAAAAGCATCTGATTGGTGTTTAATAAAAACACCCACTTTTTCTTCTCAGGTGAATTCTTTAGAAGAAAACGTTCTAAGTCAGAGGACATGGACAATATACAGTCCAAACGCCGTCGATATTTGGAAGAGGAATATGAAGCAGAATTTCAAGTAAAGATTACAGCCAAAGGAGATATAAACCAGAAGCTACAAAAGGTGTTAGAGATTATAAGTTAAAACCATATTAAATAAAAGACACCACCATCTTTATTCTTCTAGGTTTTTGACTTTGCTCTGTATTTTATTGACATATTCAGATTTGTCATAGAAACAAAGAACTTGAAGCGTGCTGTGATTCATGGGGTCGCAAAGAGGCGGACACAACTGAGCGATTGAACTGAACTGAACTGGGCTTATTACCCTTAATTTAATTCTAAAATTCCTTGTGATTCTTTTGAAGCTAAATTGTTTTTGTTTTTCTAAAGATATGATAATAATCATCAAAATGGGAGAGAAATTATGACTTATTTGCTTTATACAAAACTGAGTATCAGTTCTCAGCTTTTTTTTCCTTCTACACTCAACTTCATTCTAGTAGGAACATTAGAGTCTCATATGTTAACATTTTAGCTTTTATGATTTCTTTCATAAGCTGGTTTCATGACTCTAAGTCCCTGCATTCTAAGCTCTTTGTTATGTATTTTAGGCTTAGTATTTAAAAATGGTATGAACAAGGCTCTGGAAGGACTAGGGAAAAGGAATATTTAAAGTACAGGCGTTGGAAACTTCTCACTATATGTATTATACTAAAGATAGAAATAATGAAAATGTGAAGTATGTAATATATTTTTCAAAGTGTGTTCATAAATGCTGACAAATCTTTTTTTAAGAGAAGAATAAGAGATGAGTGAAATTAATTTTTCAAAGCTTTACAGATTTAATGGTGAAATTATAAATAACCTAGGCCACTGTTCTTCTATTCAAAGTGTAAATATCCCCATTAGAGAAAGGAACAGAGAGACAGTAAAAACGTGGCTTTTTTTCTCTCGGATCTTTTTATCATATGGTGATAATAATGCCAGTTTAGTCTTTCTTTTAAAGCTATTAGACATATGAAGATAGCTATGTGAAAGGATTTTGTAAACATCTGTGTATATTGAGTGTTTACCCCTCTAGGAAAGTGTTACTCGAGTGTGGTGCATATGTCCTCTCTATGGGTCCATAATGAGATAAATATAAAAATGTGAGTAAATTTCATAGTGCAGTGAGAGTCTTAGTGTCTGCTAAAAATATCATCTGTAACAGATTAGAAAATATTAAAATCTGGTCCTTCACCTTGTTTCCTTAAATCACAATAGAGGGTATGGGAGGAAAATATTAAAACTTTAGTTTCAAATTGTTTTAAAAATTTCACCCTCTGGAAATTTTCTATTTTTAGTACATTTTATTCTCTTACAGTAGATATTATATATAGGCAGAAGTAGAGGATTTCAACAGATATCATTGTGTTATGGATGCCAGTATTTTTTTTTAAACAAACTAGCTAATGTATTAGTACTGTCTTATTGGTACTTCAGAATATTTACTGTTTGCTGCTTGCTTGAAATTCCTTTTTTGTAACAAAGGAATATATATATTTTAGGTTGTACAGTGGTTACTGGAAGAAAAATTGTGTGCACTGCAGTGTGCTGTATTTGATAAGACATTGGCAGAATTGAAAACACGAGTGGAAAAGATTGAGTGTAACAAGAGGCATAAAACAGTTCTTGCTGAACTACAGGTTTGTACAGTAAATTGCATATCCACATGCCATCATTTTCTAAACTCAGTTTCTGGTATATGTTTTCCAAGTTGACAATAAAGTATATTTAACTTATAAGTATTAGGAATAAAAGGAATCTCTATTAGTTTGCTCAGGCTGCCATTGAAAAAAAAATACCATCAACTGGGTGACTTCTAAAACAGAAATGTAGTGTGTCATAGTTTTGGAGGCTAAAAGCCCAAGGTCAAGCTGCCACCAGGCTGTAAGAGAGAATTGTTCCATTTGTCTCCTCTAGCTTCCTGTGGTTTACTGACAGTCTTGGGCATTTCTTGTCTTGTGGAAGTATCATTGTGATTTCTGGCTCCATCTTCACATAGTGCTGTCTGCTTCCAAATTCCTCCCTTTTCTAGGGATACTAGTCACTCTGGATGAGGACCCACACTCTTCTAGTAGGACTTCATTTTAACTATAGTTGACTTTTGGACAGTGTTAAGTGTTAGAGGTGCTGTCCCCACTGCCTGCAGTTGAAAATCTATGTACTGGTACCTGCCTCAGAAAATGAAGAAATTCATAAATGACTCACCCACAGCAGTGAACAGTTCGGATAGAATCAGAACTCAAACCCTAGTTCCTTTGTTTTCAGTTATGGTGATCTCTAATTGAACACAGACTCTCACTCAATTTAAAGATCTGTAGAATGAAAATATGGATAGTATATTTATTGCAAAAAAATTTCCATGTATCATTGGACCCATGCAGTTCAACTCCATGTTGTTCAAGGGTCAACTGTAATTACCTATTTCCAGATAAGCTTGTGTTCTGATACTTGGGGTTCAGGCTTCAACATACTTTTGAGATATGTATCAACCCATGCCAAGCCTCAGAAATAATCTTAGTAGTGCATCTTCAGTATTTCTTCAGTCAGTGAAGAAAGGCTGGCATCATCTAAACTGCTGTTAAGTACTAAATAATGTTTGCTGTGATTCTTTTTATATTAATCTATTTCCTCCAATGAATTGTATTTTTAAAGACATTAGTTTGTTGGTCTGTGTTTATGAATAATTGCTACTTTTAATTTTTTATTGAATATATCTATATTAACATGTAGTGTTTGAGCTTCTGGTTAGTTGAAATAGGCACGTGACAGCATGCATTAGTAATTAATTTCATTCCAAGACGAAGAAACTGGGAAATTTCATCAGTACATTCGTTCTGTCAGAAGAGAATATGTGGTTTCTATTTGGTATAGGTTGTCTGAAATATGAACATTGTCTCAGGTGCTGGCTTGAAAACCACTTATAGAGCCTTATTTACAAATAAGGGAGAAGTGGTTCATGAAAATAAAGTTGCACAGTTAAAAGCAAATTGCAAGCAACTGTGACTAGATTTTAGGAATTACATATCTCAGCGAACAAGTTTAGTTTTTTAATTTCATATTGTAAATTTTATTTAAAGTGAGACTTTATTAATAATAAGATCATTGTAGTTATTTTATAATGCATCATTTAGGACAACACTATTCCTGTTTCTTACCTTTAGCAGGTCCTTATATAGTTAGTGTTGTCTAATCATTACATTTTATTTTACTAGTACTATTTCGAATGTTGAATTAGAACTGAAAATGTTGGAAGATTTAAGAGAATAATTTCATTAATAGTTTGTTATCAGTCCCATAGCTGCATCTGATTTTGTGCTTTTAGAACCTGAGATTTTAACTCTCATATTTTTAAGATACAAGTCTGTCTCTAACTTTTAATAAGCCTTTGCACTTGGATGTTTCTTTGTAGCCTTAGAATCTTAATCTTTCCAACATCAAACCAATCGTCTTCTCCACAAATAAGTCTGTTGTGGAGTTTGCACATTGTTCCCCTTACTCAAAATTCTCGAATTCTTAGAAAAATCTTCAAGGAATATCTTCCCATTGTTCCTTTTATTCACATTTTTTCAGTTTTTGGAAACTGATTCCTCTGTATCACTTCACATATACACAGTGAATTGCCAAATTAAAACTTTTAAATTTCTTATAAAAGTCTGTCTTTGACATCTTTTAACTTTCTACAAGGCCATCATTACCCAGTTCCTTGATTATAATAGCAGCCTTTTACATGACCACTTTGGTACTGCTTTTTACGTCTTTACTGGTCCTTCTCAAGCATTGTATTCATTTTTCTAAAATGCTTCTTATTAATTCTCTTCTGTGTATTCCAGTTTCCTCAGTTGTGTACCAGTTTAAACCTATCTTCGTTTTCTGATTCTTAATTTAGATCTCCCAGTTTTTGATCTACTTTTCCTAATCCCACCAGTTGCTTCACTGTCCTACAGAATATTTTTTTTTAAGATTAAAAAAAATAATAATTTTATTTATTTGTTGGCTGTGTTGGGTCTTCATTGCTGTGTGGGCTTTTCTTTAGTTGAGGCGAGTGGAAGCTACTCTCTAGTTGTGGTGGCTTCTTTGTTACTGAACATGGCAGGGTGTGCGGGCTTTAGTAATTGCAGCACATGGACTAAGTAGTTGTGGTTCCCAGGCTCTTGAGCACAGGCTCAGTAGTTGTTGTGCACAAGCTTAGCTGTTCCACGATATGTGGTATCTTCCTAGTCCAGGGGTCAAACTTGTGCCTCTTGTATTGGCAGGCAGATTCTTTACTATTGAAAGCCTCCTGCAGAGTGTTAATGCTCACAGTATTTTTATTTCAGCCATTTGATTTCATATTGTAGCTTCCATTCATTTATGATCTGTCCTTACCATGCCATTTATTTACATTTTACTCAGCCCAATTTAGTTCTCATCTCTTTCTTTGTTGTTCTGATATTTAGATTTTTATGGAAGTAAAATTTGGATAGCAATTACTTTAAAGTTTACAGTTCAGTGTCATTGTGGTACCTTCGCACTCTTGTATGATCATCATCTTTATCTAGTTCCAGAACATTTTCATCAATCCAGAAGAAAACCTTCTACCCATTAATAGTCACTTCTCATTTCTTTCTCCCTCTACCCCTTGGGAACCACTCATCTGCTTTCTGTCTCTACTGAGTTACCTATACTGTATATTTCATATGAACAGTTATACGATATGTGACTTTTTGTGTCTGGCCTGTTTTTTCATAGCATAATGTTTTTAAGATTCATACATGTTGTAGCATGTATCACTATTATATTCCTTTTCATTGCTAAGTAACATTTATGTTTCTATACTGTTGAAAACAAATAGGAATTAATTCAAGATGTTAACTTGTATACACACACACACACACACATATTTTGTTCACATATTCTTCAGTTGATGAACATTTGATGAGCATTTGAGTTCTTTCCACCTTTTGAATACTGAAAATAATGCTGCTGTGAACATTTGTATACAAGTATTTGTTTGAATACTTGTTTTCAAATCTTTTGGGCATGGAATTGTGGATCATATGGTAATTTCTTTTGTTCAATTAATTGTAGAACAGTCAATTGTTTCCTGTTTTATATTCCCACTAGCAATGTTGAGGGTTGCATTTCTCCATTTCCTTGTTAACACTTGTTACCGTCTGTGTTTTTTTAAAAATAATTATAACATCCTAATGGATATGAAGTGGTATTTCATTGTGATTTTGGTTTATTTTCCTAATGGCTACTTATGTTCAGCATCTTTTCATGTGTTGTTTAAACATCTGTGTATCTACTTTAGAGAAAATTTAAGTTATTTTTATTCCTGGGTTTTTTGTTTTTGCCTTTTTATTGTTGAGCTGTAAGAGTTCTTTACATATTTTGGATATTGAACACTTTAAAGTACATGACCTATGACTATTTCACCCACCCTGTAAGTTTTCTTTTCACTTTCCCCTCGATAATGTCGTTTAATGCACAGAAATTTTACATTTTGATGAAGTCTTGTAGGCAGCATAGAGTTGGGTCATGATTTATTATCCACTTTGCCAATCTCTGCCTTTTAATTGAAGAATTTTTCATCTCTTTACATTTAAATTACTTATTGATAAAGAAAGACCAAGTCCTACCATTTTACTTGTCTTTCACCTTTTTTGTTCCTTAATTCCTACATTATTGCCTTCTTTTGTGAATTTTTTTCTAGTGAACCATTTTAACTCTCTTCATTTGTCTCTTTCTATAAAGTTTTTACTTTTTCCTTAGTGATCACTCTGGGGATTAAACTTAACCTCTTGAATTAATACCTATTATACAAAAAAGTATACAAAACTTTTCTTTCACAGTCTTGTCCTCCCATCTCTCTGGTGAATTTCTTAATTTCAGTTACTGTACTTCTAGCTGCAGGATTTATACTTATTTAAAAATATATCATATCTTTTTCTTTACTCATATTCTGTCTATTGGTGAGACATTTTTTCCCCTTTTTTTTTTCAAGTTCTTTCTCAAAGGTATCCTTTAGATTTAAAACCATTTATTTAAAGTCTGTCTAGTAAGTCCTATGCCTGAGTTATATTTCTGTAAACTTTTTTTCTTTCTGTGAATAAACCATACTTTCTTATTTCTTTGTATATGTCCCAATTTGTTCATTGTTACTGTTTAAATGAATATTTTAAGTATTGGCAATGTGACAATTCAGAAAATCAGATTTTCCCCTTCTATCCAGGGTTTGCTATTGCTGCTTGTTGTTGTTTGCTTAATTAGTGGGTTTCCTAAATTTGGAAAGTATATATTCATTATTTTGTATGGTCACTGAAGTCTGTGTTTTGTTAGCTTAGTGGTCAGTTGATATTTTGACAGTTAATTTAAATGCTCAGACAGTAAGGAATTCACCTGCAATGCAGGAGACCTGGGTTCAATCCCTGGGTTGGGAAGATCCCTTGAAGAAGGGAACAGCTCACTCCAGTATTCTGGCCTGGAGAATTCCATCGACAGAGGAACCTGGCAGGCTACAGTCCATGGGGTAGCAAAGTCAGACATGACTGAGCAACTTTCACTTAAATGCCTGGAGCCTAAAAAAGTAAAAAGATTAATCTCCCAAATCTTTGCAGATTAACTGCATTAGGGTATTCTTTCAACACTTAGGCTAAACCATTTACAACCTGTTCTACCACACTTGCCTTATTCTTCTCTTCCTGCTTGCATAGATTCTGAAGGCTAGTCTGAGGTAACAGCTTGGGGTCTTTTCAGGCCATTTGTGAGCTTGCATTCTGTCCTCAACATTCAGATAGTCTTCTCAATTTCCTGAGATGGGTGAGAGCTTTTAAAGCCCCCTTCTACCGTGTGTCTTCTTTCCCAACCTTTTCCATCTCAGGCATTTCTTTTCTTTTTTTAAATACTTTTTATTTTATGTTGGAGTATAACTGATTAATAGTGTTGTGATAGTTTCAGGTGGACAGCAGAGGGACTCAGGTATACATATACATCTATCATTCTCTCCCAAACGCTTCTCCCATCCAGGCTGTCACATAACACTGAGCAGAGTTCCTGGTGCTATACAGTAGGACCTTGTGGTTGTCCATTTTAAATAATAGCAGTATGTACACGTCTGTCCCAAACTCCCTGACTAAGCCTTTCCCATATCCCTTCCCTCTGGCAATCATAAGTTCTTTCTCTAAGTTTGTAAGTCAGTTTCTGTTTTGTAAATGTTGATTTGTATTATTTCTTTTTGGATTCTGCTGGTAAGAGATGTCATACAATATTTTTCCTCCTCCGTCTGACTTTACTCAGTATGAAAACCTCCAGGTCCATCCATGTTGCTTCAGATGGCATTATATCATTCATTTTTATGGCTGAGTAATACTCTGTTGTATATATGTACCAGATCTTTATTCATTTCTCTCTCAGTGGACATTTAGGTTGCTTCCATGTCCTGACTGTTGTAAATAGTGCTGCACTGAACATTGGGGTGACTGTGTCTTTTTGAATTATGGCTTTCTCTGAGTATATGCCCAGTAGTGGGATTGCTGGGTCATATGGCAGTTCTATTTTTAGGTTTTTTAAGGAACTTCCATGCTGTTCTCCAGGCTTCTCTTGTGGCTCCGCTGGTAAAGAATCTGCCTGCAATTAGGGAGACCTGGGTTCGATCCCTGGATTAGTTTAGAAAGATCCCCTGGAGAAGGGAAAGGCTACACACTCAAGTATTCTGGTCTGGAGAATTCCATGGACTGTATAATCCATGTGGTCACAGAGTTGGACACAACTGAGTGACTTACACACACATAGATACCATTCTCTACAGTGGCTGTATCAATTTACATTCACATCAAGAGGGTGAGGGATTTCCTTTTCTCCACACCTTCTCCAGCATTGTAGATTTTTTTTTGATGACCATTCTGAACAATATGAGGTGATATCTCATTGTAGTTTTGATTTGTGTTTCTCTAATAATTGGTGATGTTGAACATCTTTTCATGTGTTTTTTGTCCATCTGTATATCTTTTTTTTGAGAAATGTCTCTTTAGGTCTTCTGCCCATTTTTTGATTGGTATTTTTTTTGTTTTGATATTGAGCTGGATAAGCCGTTTTTATATTTTGGAGATTAATCCTTCATCAGTTGGTTCATTTGAGAATATTTTTTCCCATTCTGAAGGTTGTCTTTTCATCTTATTTATGGTTTCCTTTGCTAAGCAAAATCTTTTAAGTTTAATTAGTCCCATTTGTTTATTTATTTATTTTTCATTACTCTAGGAAATGGGTCAAAAAAGATCTTGCTGCTATTTATCTGCCAGTAGGTTAACTTTTGAAAGAAGTATGTAGATGTAGCTTCCCTTGTGGCTCAGCTGGTCAAGAATCCACTTGCAATGCAGAAGATCTGGGATTGATTTCTGAATTGGAAAGATCCCCGGGAGAAGGGAAGGTCTACCCACTCCAGTGCTCTGGCCTAAAGAGTCCCAGACTCATATGTACTATTGATTAGGGATCTTTTGTGATTTATAGATATGTTTACTATTAGTATATAATTCTCAGAAAATTAAGTGTGGTCCCAACTATGTTAAATAATAAGAAATGCAAGCACATATATTCAGAAATATGCTGGTTTGTGAGCAAGGAGGAAAAAAGCCAATCTTCTAAAACCAAGAGTGTTTACTTTGGGTTTTGAAGTCAAAGATTATACAACACTTGTCTTATTTCTTGCTGTTGACTCTCTTGTGAGGATCCTATTACCCATAGATTTCTTGTTATGTATGCACAGGTTCCTTTTTAATACTATAATGCCATTTGATTTCTGTCTTGTTTTTGTTTTTTTTAGGCCAAGATAGCCAGGTTAACCAAACGCTTTGGAGCAGCCAAAGAAGATCTTAAGAAAAGACAAGAAGTAAGAATTTCTATTCTTGCATAGTTGATATTTAGCTTTAAGTGGTAATCTTAGGAGGTGCTAACCTAGGAGAAAAGAAGTCTGAAATTTTCTTTCATATTGTGTACTTCCTGCATGTTGTTTCTGGAACTTCTGCTCTAGAACTAGTCATTAACCTTTTCTCATCCTCACTGTTTTCATATGAACATCAGTACATGTAATATGTATATGTAAGGTATTCTTGAAATAGCCATCTTTAAAATTAAGCTTTGGGGATTTGCCTTACCATGTTTCTCTCAGGCATACCTTGGAGATACTGTGGGTTCAGTTCCAGACCACTGTAGTAAAGCAATTATTGTGATAAAGCAAGCCACCAGTTTGTTTAAAAAAAAAAAAAAAAAAAANTGCTGCACTGAACATTGGGGTGACTGTGTCTTTTTGAATTATGGCTTTCTCTGAGTATATGCCCAGTAGTGGGATTGCTGGGTCATATGGCAGTTCTATTTTTAGGTTTTTTAAGGAACTTCCATGCTGTTCTCCAGGCTTCTCTTGTGGCTCCGCTGGTAAAGAATCTGCCTGCAATTAGGGAGACCTGGGTTCGATCCCTGGATTAGTTTAGAAAGATCCCCTGGAGAAGGGAAAGGCTACACACTCAAGTATTCTGGTCTGGAGAATTCCATGGACTGTATAATCCATGTGGTCACAGAGTTGGACACAACTGAGTGACTTACACACACATAGATACCATTCTCTACAGTGGCTGTATCAATTTACATTCACATCAAGAGGGTGAGGGATTTCCTTTTCTCCACACCTTCTCCAGCATTGTAGATTTTTTTTTGATGACCATTCTGAACAATATGAGGTGATATCTCATTGTAGTTTTGATTTGTGTTTCTCTAATAATTGGTGATGTTGAACATCTTTTCATGTGTTTTTTGTCCATCTGTATATCTTTTTTTTGAGAAATGTCTCTTTAGGTCTTCTGCCCATTTTTTGATTGGTATTTTTTTTGTTTTGATATTGAGCTGGATAAGCCGTTTTTATATTTTGGAGATTAATCCTTCATCAGTTGGTTCATTTGAGAATATTTTTTCCCATTCTGAAGGTTGTCTTTTCATCTTATTTATGGTTTCCTTTGCTAAGCAAAATCTTTTAAGTTTAATTAGTCCCATTTGTTTATTTATTTATTTTTCATTACTCTAGGAAATGGGTCAAAAAAGATCTTGCTGCTATTTATCTGCCAGTAGGTTAACTTTTGAAAGAAGTATGTAGATGTAGCTTCCCTTGTGGCTCAGCTGGTCAAGAATCCACTTGCAATGCAGAAGATCTGGGATTGATTTCTGAATTGGAAAGATCCCCGGGAGAAGGGAAGGTCTACCCACTCCAGTGCTCTGGCCTAAAGAGTCCCAGACTCATATGTACTATTGATTAGGGATCTTTTGTGATTTATAGATATGTTTACTATTAGTATATAATTCTCAGAAAATTAAGTGTGGTCCCAACTATGTTAAATAATAAGAAATGCAAGCACATATATTCAGAAATATGCTGGTTTGTGAGCAAGGAGGAAAAAAGCCAATCTTCTAAAACCAAGAGTGTTTACTTTGGGTTTTGAAGTCAAAGATTATACAACACTTGTCTTATTTCTTGCTGTTGACTCTCTTGTGAGGATCCTATTACCCATAGATTTCTTGTTATGTATGCACAGGTTCCTTTTTAATACTATAATGCCATTTGATTTCTGTCTTGTTTTTGTTTTTTTTAGGCCAAGATAGCCAGGTTAACCAAACGCTTTGGAGCAGCCAAAGAAGATCTTAAGAAAAGACAAGAAGTAAGAATTTCTATTCTTGCATAGTTGATATTTAGCTTTAAGTGGTAATCTTAGGAGGTGCTAACCTAGGAGAAAAGAAGTCTGAAATTTTCTTTCATATTGTGTACTTCCTGCATGTTGTTTCTGGAACTTCTGCTCTAGAACTAGTCATTAACCTTTTCTCATCCTCACTGTTTTCATATGAACATCAGTACATGTAATATGTATATGTAAGGTATTCTTGAAATAGCCATCTTTAAAATTAAGCTTTGGGGATTTGCCTTACCATGTTTCTCTCAGGCATACCTTGGAGATACTGTGGGTTCAGTTCCAGACCACTGTAGTAAAGCAATTATTGTGATAAAGCAAGCCACCAGTTTGTTTAAAAAAAAAAAAAAAAAAAATTCATTAAAGAAAAAAATACATAAATGTTATGTTAATTCAACAGTCTATTAAGTGAGCAGTGGTATTACATCTGAAAAATCGTTTAGATACGTTTTAATGTACATACTGTAATTAAAAAATTCAAAATAGAAAATAATTGCAATAACATCAGATCATTGGTCACAGATCACTATAGACTATAATAGGGTCTCCTTAGTGGTTACATGGTAAAGAATCTACCTGCCAGTGCAGAAGATGCGGGTTTGATCCCTGGGTCAAGAAGGAAATGGCAGTCCACTGCAGTATTCTTGCCCAGGATATCACATAGACAGAGGAGCCTGTTAAGCTACAGACCATGGGATCACAGAGAGTCAGACACAACTTAGTGACTAAAACAACAATAGCAGTATAATAATAATGAAGAAGTTTGAGATGTTACCAAAATTACCAAAATGTAACTCAGAGACTCGAAATGAGGAAATGCTATTGGAAAAATAGGACCAAGCTTGACACATGTTGCTGTAAACCTTCAGTTTTTTAAAAATGCAGTATCTGTGAGGTGCAATAAAGCAAGGTATGCCTGTATTTGCCACTGTAGTAGTTTATCTATTATGTCCTACAAAATAGTTCAGTATTACATGGCCTCAAGTAGCCCAGTCCTCCTCTTCCTTTCTTCCTCCATGTAGTTTAGTCCAGGTGTGGTAGCATAGCACAAACTGTGCTCCGTAATTACACTTTGCTTTCTGTTGTTTCCTTAGTTATTCTGTAATATGGATTTTTACTATAACATTGTACGTTGCAGTATTTAGTTGAATTTCTTTTCCTCTTTTTTTCATTTGAGCAAGTTATATTTCTTTGTGTCTTGATAACTTTATTGCCTGGTACATGGTAATTTCCAATAGTAGTTTTTTTCAGTAGTAGTCATTATTCCTATAGATATTTCTGTCTTGAATCATTTTCATATCTTCTTTACTTGACTTTTTAAATCATTTCAAAATGAGTTTTAAAAACAATTCATTTTGAAATGATAGGTACACAAGAAATTGGACCAATAACACACAGACTCCTATGAACCCTTCACTCAGCTTCACTCGTTGGTGAAATCTATACCCATAGTACATTATCAAAACCAAGAAATTAGTACAGTTCTATCAGATAGTTTTGTAGACTTTATTAGTTTGCTTCAGTTTTTACATAAATTAATTCTGTATATCTATGTGTTTCTCTGCAATTTGATCTCATGTATAGATTTATGTAACCTGCCACCACAGTTCAAGATACAGTCCCTTACCACACAGGGACACCCTCCTGCTTCTTTTTTACAGTTTCAGCCTTGCCTTTACCCTACCCTTACCTCCTGTATTCTGGCAGCTACAAATTTGTTCTGCATCTTTATATTTTTTTAATTTAAATTTTTAAGTTCTGATTTATCTTTTCTTGAGCAACTGACAGTTTGTTTACACAGGCTAATCATCAAATCCTCATTTGGCCATGGTCCATGGGGTCGCTAAGAGTCGGACACAACTGAGCGAATTCACTTTCGCTTTTTACTTTCATGCATTGGAGAAGGAAATGGCAACACACTCCAGTATTCTTACCTGGAGAATCCCAGGGATGGCAGAGCCTGGCAGGCTGCCGTCTATGGGGTCGCACAGAGTTAGACACGACTGAAGTGACTTAGCAGCAGCAGCAAAGATTTTTTTATTATGGTCTTCTTCACTGATGCAATTACTTTTCTGATTTTAAACTCTAGTTTCTCAGCTTTAAAAAAGTTTATTCTTTTGGTCACACTATAAAAACTATTTATTCTATTAGAAAATTGGTATAAAGCTTTATTTGCTATGCCTGAACCAAACATAGAGGTTTGAGATTTTTCCATTGTTTTTTACAATATGATTTTCCATTTTTTCCTTTTCATTGTGTGTCTGAACTAAGTAGTGCTGCCCACTTTGTACTTTTCTATTGTTTGTGCATATCACATTTGTTATCAGAACTGCTTTCCAGGTCTTCTTACTTTTTTAGTTAAAGGAGATAGGCAGAGACCTTAAGATATACAAATGAAAATACTACAATCCCTGAAAAGTTTGTCTTGAAGAGCTACAATAAGTACGGAAAGAAGGACAAAGACTGTGTAATTACTAAAGATTGGAAAAGATTAATTTGAACATTTAGAGTTTGTGGAACTTGAAGAAAATGTTAAGGTAGTATTCAGTCTTTCAAATTGTGTTACTTCTTTTAGTTTGTAAGGCCAGTTTTCATTTTCAAAACTTAGACATCTTTCTAACTCATTCTTGTTACTGTTTTCTTCTTGTGAGAGATATTTCTGGAGAAATGTCAAAAGATTTTGTTCTTCCATGTTTTAATTTCCTTTAATTATGGTTTCCACTATAATTTTACATCTGTCTTTCTAGGCTTTAAAAACAAGATGCATAAAAGAATACTGAGAACTTTATCCCCCTTAACAAAATAACTAAATAAGCAATACCACTTCAGATTCTTCTCTTCTGTTTAGATTTGCTCCTTGGTCCTCTGATACTAATCAGTTAATAACAAACTACACTATTCAGATTTGTCTTAAAACATTTTCTGTTAATTTCTGAAAGAAAAGAAAATTCTCATAAGCAGTTTGCTATTAAGACCATATTCATGTTTAATCTGTTTTAGAGCTTTATGACTGATATCTTTAACTTTCATCCTATCTTTGTTTTTACTATAGAAGAAATATCAAGATATTTCTCTCTTTTATGGAAATCAGTGACTTATAATTGATTCTCAAATTTTAGATTTAATCTAAATCCTGCATTTCAATTTTTTGTTAAAAATAATTCTTTTTATTTTAATTGTGATAAAAATTTAACATAAAATTTACCATTTTAAATTCTACAATTCAGTAGTGTTAACTGTATTCACATTGTTGTGTAACATATCTCTAGGAATTTTTCATCTTGCAAAACTAAGACCTCCATAGAACAACTACCATTTCGCCTCCCCTTTAGCCCCTGGAAATGATCATTCTAATTTGTTTCCATGGTTTTGACTTCTCTAGATATAAGTGCAGTCACACAGTATTTGCTTTATCTTATTTCACAAAGCATGTTCTCAAGGTTCATCTAGGTTGTTGCATATGACAGGATTTCCTTTTTTAAGGCCAATACTGCATTGTATGTATATACCACATTTTCTTTATCCATTTATTTATTGATGGACATTTGGGCTGGTTTCAACTTCTGGCTCTTATGAATAATGCTGCAGTGACATTGGTGTGCAGATACCTCTTTGAGGTCAAAGTTTTGGATATTTCTACCCAGAAGTGAAATTGCTGGGTCATTTGGTAATTCTGTTATATTTTGAGGAACCTCCATATAGTTTTCTTTTGCAGTCACATCACTGCTAAAGTCACATTTAGGGCTTCCCAGGTAGCTCAGTCAGTAAAGAATCTGCCTTCAGTGCTGGAGACCCCAGTTCAGTCCCTGGAAGATCCCCTGGAGAAGGAAATGGCAAACCACTCCAGTATTCTTGCCAGAAAATCCCATGGACAGAGGAGCCTGATGGGCTGCAGTCCATGGCTTGCAAAGAGTTGTGCATGACTGAACAAGTAACACTGAGGAACTGAGCAATCACATTATTTACATCCATCAGCATGGCACAAGGGTTCCAATTTCTGTATATTTTGGGGAACAACTTTTTTTTCCCTCTTTTGTGATAGTGTCCACCCTAATGAATGTGACGCCTTAGCTCATTGTGGTTTTGATTTGCATTTCTCTGCTTAGTGATGTTGAGCATCTTTTAACATGCTTATTGATCATTTTGCATATTTTCTTTGGAGAAATGTTTATTCAGGTCCTTTGGGCATTCATAAATCTGGTTACTTATCTTGTAGTTGTTAAGAGGTAGTTCTTTTTATGTTCTGGATATTAACACCTCACCAGTTACATGATTTGTAGTTATTCTCTGCCATTACGTTGTTGTCCTTTTGACTCTGTTGATTGTTTCCTTTCATGTGCAGAAGATTTTAAGTTTGATGTAATCTTCTTTGTCTTGTTAATGCTTTTGTTACCTTTGCTTTGATCCTAGAAATCATTGCCAAATCCACTATCATGAAGTTTTCCTCTGTGTTTTCTCTTAAGAATTTCATAGTTTTAGGTTTTACGTTTTAGGTCTTTAATCCATTTCGATTAAATCTTATATATGATTTAATGGTCTGACTTCATTCTTTTGCATTTGGATATCCAATTTTCACACAGTTTGTCAAAAGACTGTTCTTTTCCCATTGTGTAGCCTTTACACCCTTGTAGAAGGCAGTGGCAGCCCACTCCAGTACTCTTGCCTGGAAAATCCCATGGATGGAGGGGCTTGGTGGGCTGCAGTGCATGGGGTTGCTATGAGTTGGACATGACTGAGCAACTTCACTTTCATTTTTCACTTTCATGCATTGGAGAAGGAAATGGCAACCCACTCCAGTGTTCTTGCCTGGAGAATCCCAGGGACGGGGGAGCCTGGTGGGCTACTATCTAAGGGGTCTCACAGAGTCAGCCATGACAGAGGTGACTTAGCAACAGCAGAACATCATTTGAGTGTATGCATTAAGAGTTTATTTCTGGGGTCAGTATTCTGTTTCACATTTCTGTGTGTCTGTCTGCATTCCAGCACCATACTGTATGGATTACTATAGCTTTGTAACATGTTTTAAAATGAGAAGTATAAGCTTTCAACTTTGTTCTTTTCTAAGATTGTTTTGGTAATTCAGAGTTTCTTGAGCTTTCATTTGAATTTTAGGATGCCTTTTCCTATTCCTGAAAAAAATGACAGGAATTTTGATTGAGATTGCATTGAAACTTTTGACCACTTTGGGTAGGATGGACATTTTAATAATACTATAGATTTTTTAATGATGGCCATTCTGACTGGTGTGAGATAATATCTCATTGTAATTTTGATTTGCATGTCTCTAAGTTTACAACTGTTTTAAACTGAAAATAAATTCAGGTCACTTTTTCCCTCCCACCACTTCGTTGATTATCATACATTATATCTTTTTGTATTGTGTGTATGTTAACATAGATTTAAAATTATATTTTATACTTAAATTCTGTATTAGAATTAGTTGGGATTTCTGTTCCCACTTTCTAGTAAGGTAGTATTCTGTATTTTTGTATTTACCTTTACCAGAGAGCTTTATATTTTCCTTTGCTTTCAGGTTGCTGTCTAGTGTCCTTTGATTTCTTCTTGAAGGACTCCGTTTAACATTTCTTGTATGGTGGATTTAGTGCTGCGAAATGTACTCAGCTTTGTATTTACTGTGAAAATCTTAATTTTGCCTTCATTTTTGCAGTGATAGTGTTGCTAGTTATGATATTCTTCCTTGGCAGTATTTTTCTTTTAGCACTTGAATATATCATTCCACTCCCTTGTAGCCTGCTAGGTTTCTCCTGAGAAAAAAGCACTGATAATCTTAAGGGAGCAGCCTTAAATGTGATGGGTCCCTTTTCTCTTGCTACTTTTATAATCTTTGTGACTTTTCACAGCTTGACTATAATGTTTCTTAGTGTAGGTCTCTTTGAGTTGGAAGTCTTTCACCTTCTTGAATTTGTCAGTTTTCTTTCTTAAGTTTGGGAAGATTTTGGCCTTTACTTAAGTAGATTTTCTGCCTATTTTCTTTCTTTATATTCTTGTTCTCTCATATTTGTCTATTGGCCCACTTGATGGTGTCTAATAAATCTCTTAATCTGTCTTTACCTTTTTTTCATTCACTTTTTCTGTTTGATTGTCTTAACTCAATAATTTCAAATGATTTATCTTCAGGTTTGCTGATTCTTTCTTCTGCTTGATATAGTCTGGGTTTTATCCCTTCTAGTAAATGTTTAAATTCAGTTGTAGTGTTCAGCTCCAGAATTTCTGTTGTTTCTATTCTGAAGTTTCATTTTCTTCTTGCTTTGTTTTCCTAATTTCATTTAGTTTTCCTTCTGTGTTCTTTTCTGTCTCATTTAGTATCTTAATGATGGTCATTTTGAATTCTTTGTTGGGTAGTTCCTAGATCTGTTTCTTTAAGGTTAGTTTCTGGAGATTAATTTCATAATTTTTTTTTTTTTTGGTATGTTTCTCTTTTGTTGAAATTAGGCATTTGAAAAAGTACACTTCCCATTCTTTTGGTATATCTTTGTACAGATGAAGACCTTTACTAGTTGGTCCAGTTAGATCTCCTTTCAAACCTTTTTTCAGAGATGGCACTTTGGTGTATATATCTCCAGTCTGCAGAGTTTTGTCTGGTTCTATTTGGGAACTTCCCATCCCCCACCTGGTATCTGCCTTTCAAATTGCTGCTGCTTTAGCAAACCATTATATTGGAGTTATCCCTACTGTCTCTGTATATTACTGCCAGTTTTCTGGTTTAGTACCAAGCCGAGAGGTTTGCCTTTCTTCTCATCCACCCCCCAAGACACACTCAATGTGTGCTGCTTCCAAGTTGGGTGAGACTGAACCCAGTACCTTGATCAGTGTCCCGCGAAAGTCAGAGTGTTGCATGCAAATTCCAGTGTTTCTTTCTTGAAGAAGAGGACACTTGTTGGGATTTTTTTTCCTTTTTCTTTTCTATTTTACCACACTGTATAAGGAAGCAGGTGGGATATGGTGGTTAAGTGCAACAGACTTTCCTACCTTCTTCTATTGATCTTTTTGGGGCTTATTCTCGTTTAGGGTGCTCTAATCTCTCAACAGGTTTCTTGACTTCTTACAAGTGAAATTTGATCCTAAAGTTTTAAGTCATTGTTTTCATAAAGGAAGGAATCTATAGGATTTTCAGTTCTGCCATCTTGTTGATGTTACCACACTGTAGTGTTTAAGGTCTGCCATCCAGTGACACTAAGCCATACTTTACTTATTTATACTTATTTATTATGCCTATACTCTTCCTTTTATATTTTTTCCCTCTGAAATGTTTACCTTCATTTTAAGTGTTTTGAGTGTACTGATTACTCAAAGACTTTAGAAGATGCACTTCTTTCCCCTAAAATTGTTTTAAAACTTTTTTCAATGATGCTACAATGTTACTTTCATTTGCTTTTCTAGATATTTCAAAAGTCTCTGTGTGAGAGCAGTTTATCTTAATTTTTTTTTTTCCTCTACACAGATAAAATCGTTCTTTTATCCTAAAAAAGTAGCAAAATGTATTTGTTGTTGAGAAGAGTGATTAGTGGCATCTGCTTGATATGATTCTGTTTATCACCTTTTGTTTAATATGTATTATTTATTATATTAAGACTGGAGTGGACTTATTTTTCTCAATTTAAGAAATAGATAATGATAGTGGCATTATAATGGAGGCCCAAATAATGGTAATTAATATAAGTGTTACAACTCTATTTCTATAGTCCCTGTTCTGGAGGATGGAAAAAGGCTTAGTTTGTACTGAAGTTTAGAACTGGAGAATCTTTTTATGAAATTATAAGTCACATAGTGACAAGTAGTTTTTTCTTTTAAACAAAAATTATAAAAATAATTTTGATTTGTGACCTAGGATACCACTTAATTGGTAATCATTTACTTCTGAGGATAAACAAATATTTTCCTTGTTTCTTGAGTTTCTGCTTGTAATCTGGTGCTTCCTCTGCCAGGTATTTAGTAGGCATTTACTAGACATTGATTGAATGAGTATCTAGTTATTCTTTAGATTCATATTATTAATGCTTACTGAACACTTTTAGCATATAAACTATTTTTACATTCTTTATTTACTCATAAAAAACTGAGGTCTAGGAATTATTCATTTTTCGTATAATTAGTTGTGACAATAGACTAATTTATGTAAGCACTTTAATATGTACCAATGCCAAGGTTTAATTTTTTTTTCTTAGTAAGATTTTCTCCTGTACTATAGAAATAACTGTACTATAGAAATTCATATTTCAGTATCCATGTGTAAAATTTTATTCAAACACAACCATGCTTAAAATTTTATTCAAACACAACCATGCTTATTCACTTACATATCATCTGTGGCTAATTTCTGTGCTACAGTGGCAGAGCTGAGTAGCAGCTAAGCCTAAAATATTTACGATCTGGCCCTTTATAAAGTTCACAGACTCCTGACCTAATACCATTAATTCCCTAATCCTTTTATTTTACACCTACAAAAAGACTTAAATTTTGCAACAGATTTGTAAATAAGTGGCAAGAAACATAGGTTTCTAAGTCTTGTTTCGTAGAATAGTGATGATTAATTTACATGTTTTGGTCATCAAATGCCCTATTTCCACAGTAAAGCAGTCAATTCTGCCATTTCTAAAGGGGTCTTATGAGGTAATAGTATTTATAACCATTCTTAGATAATAAGCTGGGAGAAGGCACTGGCAACCCACTCCTGTACTCTTTGCCTGGAAAAATCCAATGGATGGAGGGGCCTGGTAGGCTACAGTCCATGGCGTTGCTAAGAGTCAGACACGACTGAGCGACTTCACTTTCACTTTTCACTTTCATGCATTGGAGAAGGAAATGGCAGCCCATTCCAGTGTTCTTGCCTGGAGAATCCCAGGGACAGAGAAGCCTGGTGGGCTGCCATCTCTGGGTTCGCACAGAGTCAGAGATGACTCAAGCAATTTAGCAGCAGCATAGAAATAACAGATAACATATTAACAAAGCACTTAGAGGACTGAAAGATTCCTTGTGAATTGGGCTTTATTTTACCTTGGTTATTTTTCTCCCCAGAACCCACCAAACCCACCTGTATCACCAGGAAAGTCTGTAGTTGATGTCATCAGCAATAACAGTGTGCCCTACAGGTGAGAATTGTAAACAGGCTGTTTATCAAGTTTTTCATTAAGAGAACAAGGTTCTGATTTTCTTCATTGTGCAGAAAGATCTTAGAATGTGATACTACATATTTTTGTAGAGATAAGTGTTTGGTATACTGTATTAAGTGTATTTGCTGCTTTTTGCTTTGCTCTAATTGTTTTCCTAAGGATATTTATTTTGCTAGTTTTTTTTATAAGGCTTTCTTTTGTCATTGTAGATTTCTTTAACCACTTGTGCTAAATAGTATTACCTTAAGTATTTGAGAAATTCTTTGGTCAGAGTTGACAAAAACTAATGTGTGCAGATATTCGGATCCATATTTGGTTTTCAGGTTAAAGTATTGAGGACATAGAATATAAAAGGAAGACTCTTCCCTAATGCCCTACACCCCAGCATTCCAGTGTTTTCGTACCAGCTTTGCTTCACTGCATTCACTCCCAGTTTAGTGCTTTAAATTAATATCCAAGTCTAGCTACTGTCTCTTATACACATCTGAACATCATTTGAGTGTATGCATTAAGAGTTTATTTCTGGGGTCAGTATTCTGTTTCACATTTCTGTGTGTCTGTCTGCATTCCAGCACCATACTGTATGGATTACTATAGCTTTGTAACATGTTTTAAAATGAGAAGTATAAGCTTTCAACTTTGTTCTTTTCTAAGATTGTTTTGGTAATTCAGAGTTTCTTGAGCTTTCATTTGAATTTTAGGATGCCTTTTCCTATTCCTGAAAAAAATGACAGGAATTTTGATTGAGATTGCATTGAAACTTTTGACCACTTTGNAATTATTCATTTTTCGTATAATTAGTTGTGACAATAGACTAATTTATGTAAGCACTTTAATATGTACCAATGCCAAGGTTTAATTTTTTTTTCTTAGTAAGATTTTCTCCTGTACTATAGAAATAACTGTACTATAGAAATTCATATTTCAGTATCCATGTGTAAAATTTTATTCAAACACAACCATGCTTAAAATTTTATTCAAACACAACCATGCTTATTCACTTACATATCATCTGTGGCTAATTTCTGTGCTACAGTGGCAGAGCTGAGTAGCAGCTAAGCCTAAAATATTTACGATCTGGCCCTTTATAAAGTTCACAGACTCCTGACCTAATACCATTAATTCCCTAATCCTTTTATTTTACACCTACAAAAAGACTTAAATTTTGCAACAGATTTGTAAATAAGTGGCAAGAAACATAGGTTTCTAAGTCTTGTTTCGTAGAATAGTGATGATTAATTTACATGTTTTGGTCATCAAATGCCCTATTTCCACAGTAAAGCAGTCAATTCTGCCATTTCTAAAGGGGTCTTATGAGGTAATAGTATTTATAACCATTCTTAGATAATAAGCTGGGAGAAGGCACTGGCAACCCACTCCTGTACTCTTTGCCTGGAAAAATCCAATGGATGGAGGGGCCTGGTAGGCTACAGTCCATGGCGTTGCTAAGAGTCAGACACGACTGAGCGACTTCACTTTCACTTTTCACTTTCATGCATTGGAGAAGGAAATGGCAGCCCATTCCAGTGTTCTTGCCTGGAGAATCCCAGGGACAGAGAAGCCTGGTGGGCTGCCATCTCTGGGTTCGCACAGAGTCAGAGATGACTCAAGCAATTTAGCAGCAGCATAGAAATAACAGATAACATATTAACAAAGCACTTAGAGGACTGAAAGATTCCTTGTGAATTGGGCTTTATTTTACCTTGGTTATTTTTCTCCCCAGAACCCACCAAACCCACCTGTATCACCAGGAAAGTCTGTAGTTGATGTCATCAGCAATAACAGTGTGCCCTACAGGTGAGAATTGTAAACAGGCTGTTTATCAAGTTTTTCATTAAGAGAACAAGGTTCTGATTTTCTTCATTGTGCAGAAAGATCTTAGAATGTGATACTACATATTTTTGTAGAGATAAGTGTTTGGTATACTGTATTAAGTGTATTTGCTGCTTTTTGCTTTGCTCTAATTGTTTTCCTAAGGATATTTATTTTGCTAGTTTTTTTTATAAGGCTTTCTTTTGTCATTGTAGATTTCTTTAACCACTTGTGCTAAATAGTATTACCTTAAGTATTTGAGAAATTCTTTGGTCAGAGTTGACAAAAACTAATGTGTGCAGATATTCGGATCCATATTTGGTTTTCAGGTTAAAGTATTGAGGACATAGAATATAAAAGGAAGACTCTTCCCTAATGCCCTACACCCCAGCATTCCAGTGTTTTCGTACCAGCTTTGCTTCACTGCATTCACTCCCAGTTTAGTGCTTTAAATTAATATCCAAGTCTAGCTACCCTTTCTCCCTATGGGCCACTGCTTTCTGTATGCATAAGTAGATATCCCCTAGAATGGCATGTCCAGTGACCATTTGTGTGTGTATCTATTTCATAGAAATACAAACACAGTGAGACAGATGTTGGAGTCCAAAAGAAATATAAGTGAGAGCGCACCACCATCTTTTCAAACCCCTGTGAATACAGGTAATATTCTTAACACCGAAATACATTTTGTTAGGAATTGAAGGCTTTTGTTTTCTTTTCGTACACACTTTTGAGCTTGAAATGGACTAAGAAACTGAACACAGTTATGTAAAATTGAGTGCTAAGAGCAAAATTTTGTTTAAAAAGTAGGATCACAGATATGCATAAAAATACAGAAATTCAGATTTCTGCTGTAGTGATTCTCAAACTTTTGGGTATTGACATCCCTGTATAATCATAAAAATTATTAAGAACCTGCAAAGTTTTGCTTATGTGGGTATATTAATTGATATTTACTGTGGTAGAAATTAAAACATATAATTTTTAAGTGTTTATTAGTACATTTAAAAATAATTGCAAACCTATATTTTGTACCATTATATACAGTCCAGTATTCTTGCCTGGGAAATCTTATGGACAGAGGAGCCTGGTGGACTACAGTCCATTTGGTCACAGAAGAGTTTGGCATGAGTTAGCAATTAAACAGCAGAATTACATACCATAAGTAGCAAGTCTTGGTGAAAAGTAACTCTTCCAAAATTAAAAAAATTAGCAAAAAGAGTATTATTATATTAAATTTTTATGTCTCTTTTATACTTCACTTAAAACATTAAGATGGCCAAACACACCTGGATTCTCATATCTGTGTCTGCGTTCAATCTGTTGCAGTTTGTTGTTTTAGTTGAAATATGTGAAGAAAATTCAGCCTCATACAAATGTGTAGTTGGAAAAGGCCTAGAGAGAATGTGGGTATTATTCTTTGACACAGCAACTAGTGGTTTCTTAAAGGTTAGTTGCAAAGTGAAATCAGAAATCACACCAATAAATGTTTGTAAATTTTTCATTAAATTCTTTTATCTGTCTTATACTTAGATGGGTCTTTTACTAATATCATTCATTGATCACTTGAGTTTTCTAAGTCTTCCAAACACGGGTACATTTCATTAATAAATTTTTTTTTTTTAAATTGTATTTATTTACTTTGTTACCAGTTATTCTCAGAAGAGCCTTTAAAGATTTGGGAAGTTAACCATGCTCTCAGGTGGCAAGTAGATGTATTTTCCCAAGTTCTAAGTTTGTTGTTTTTTTAACTCAGATTTTACTGTTGCCAATATATACTGTTCATTGTTTTCTTTGAAGTCTCTGCTTTACTTGGTTTATTTTCAAGAAAAAATTTGCCAGATACCCAAGTGAATAACCGTAGTATGTTTATAACTCAGTCTTTCAAGTAAAAGTAGTATTCCATCAAATAGGCTTGAGCTCAGCTTACAGCTCAGCCAGTTGTCCGAGCACTTTTCCTTGAGCCAGTCAGCCTTATTTGGTATGCAGCAGTAATGCTTTATATGTGCCTGTGATTTTGGAAAGACTTTACAAATCAGTGAGAAGGAGACTTGGTCATTGATTTTTATTAAACCTGATCAAATGAGAAGACACACAAATGGCTGAACTAAAAAGACTATAAAACTCCAGTTGACCAACATTTTGATTTACTCTGCTCTTTGTTGTCAGCTCCTTAATTCTTCTCCCATCTTCCCTATGTTATTTTCCATATCACATAATGTCAATAGAATGTTAATAGAGGTAGTAGCCTCCCTCACTAGTTCCTCTCCCAGAGAATTCAGTAAAATTGGGTCCACAGGTATGGGTTTGACTTTATTCATGTCATAAAATACCATCACTAAGTTTACCTATTATGAATTTATGATACTCTTTCTAGATATTCTGTTTGAGTTTATATATTGCCAGTGTTCTTTAATGTACTTCCAAAATTATCTTTACAGTTTTGCCTAGTTTTCACTGTTTTTTAGTTGTATTTCCTGCTAGTTACTCTGAAGTAAGTTGCTCATTTTCAGAGACTCTTCGTACAGAGATAGCGGTCCTCCATCTTAACGATAAAATGTGCTATTTTCATAATGTACCAAATATAGATGCAGAAATGATTCTGCAAATAATCTAAGAATTCAAGGATTTAAATCAGAGTAAAAGATAGGAGAGACTACTGTATATATTGCAGTACATCAAATTTGTTTTGTATTATTTTAGCTGATAAAGATGGCTATTTAAACTGAAACTTCTCTCTTTTTTTTATAGTGTCTTCAACCAATCTTGTCACTCCTCCAACGGTTGTCAGTAGTCAACCTAAATTGCAGCCTCCAGTGACTTCAGGTTCTCTTACAGCCACGTCAGTTCTTCCTGCACCCAACACAGCTACAGTAGTTGCTTCTACTCAGGTGCCTAGTGGAAATCCCCAACCTACAATCTCTTTACAGTCTTTACCAGTGATTTTACATGTACCTGTTGCTGTATCCTCCCAGCCTCAGCTCCTCCAGAGCCATCCAGGGACTTTAGTGACCAATCAACCATCAGGCAACGTTGAATTCATTTCTGTACAAAGCCCACCTACAGTGAGTGGTCTTACCAAAAATCCAGTGTCTTTGCCATCTTTGCCAAACCCCACGAAACCAAACAACGTTCCTTCTGTGCCCAGTCCTAGTATTCAAAGAAATTCTCCTGCCAGTGCTGCACCATTAGGAACAACACTTGCTGTACAGGCTGTTCCAACAGCACACTCTATTGTACAAGCCACCAGGACTTCTTTACCTACCGTAGGCCCATCAGGACTCTATAGTCCATCAAATAATCGAGGTCCTATACAGATGAAAATTCCAATTTCTGCTTTTAGTAATTCATCTCCTGCAGAACAGAGCAGCACTACCACCACAAGAATTGGTAAGTCAACATGTAGATTTAATAATGAAATGCAAGCTTGTTAATAGTTTGTAGATAATTGAATTTGTGTGTGTATGTGTGTGTGTAGTTGACTAACATTATTAGAAGACAGAATAGAATTTCACAGACACTATTTTAGTTACCCAAGAGGAATGATCTGAGAGTTGATTTTGAGTGAGAAGTTACCATTTGTATTTACTAGTTTTCCTAACTTGGGCAAATTTTTAATTTTGGCTTTGTAGCAAGCATTGTGAATTAAAGTATCTAAGTGACATAATATATGCTAATAAGAGGAAAATAGCAACCACACATCTTCTCTAGTGAAAGTGTTAGTCAGTCAGTCATGTCCGACTCTGTGTGACCCCATGGACTGTAGCCTGCCAGATTCTTCTGTCCATGGAATTCTCCAGGTAAGAATACTGGAGTGGTACTCACTTGAGCAGCACATATACTAAAATTAGAATGTTACAGAGAAGATTAGTATGACCCTGTACGTATGACCCTGTACAAGGATGACATGCAAATTCGTGAAGTGTTCCATATTTTTTGTTCATGTTTGGCAGAAACCAACAAAATTCTGTAAAGCAGTTATCCTTCAGTTAAAAAATAAATGAATTAAAAAAAAAAGAATAGTGGAGTGGGTTGCCATTCCCTTCTCCAGGGGATCTTCCCAACCCAGGGATCAAACTTCAGTCTCCTGCACTGAAAGCAGATTCTTTACCATCTGATACACTAGGGAGGGAAGCCCCTGCCCATTACCCCATTTGGGAAAATCCTTTGTGCATTCGTCACTCCTATCTTCCAAATTTGAATGGTTTTATACTAGGTCTTCCCTCTTTAATTTAGTGCAGAACGTTTCCTTGCTTCTTGTTTTCTCTTATATATTCTCCCATATGGCAAATTTTACACGATTATGTTTGTATATTTACATATACTTGGAAGTATTGCAAAAAGGAGAACTTGATTGTTCCTAATTTAAAATCTGTAGATCTCTGTCTTCCCTGTTCTTACAAAGCATAGATTATATATACATTCTTGAACTTGCTTATTCTTCATTTCTGATTTTATATTTATCCCCACTACTTTTGGAAAGACAAGAAAGAGTACCTGGGCATCATGTATATAGTGAAATTGTTGTAGTAGCTGTCCTGTTGATATAGTTGATCTTGAAATATAAGAAAAAATTATAAAGTACAAAATTACTTTTTACAGGTGAGATATACAGGGCTTGTTTTTTAAATTTCTTATGTGGTCTTCAGTAGAGTACTTGTCTTCTGAGTATATATTCTCATAAAATAGAGTTTCATAGAGTTACTGAGAATAAATGAATGGTAGATAAAAATTCATACTGGAATGAAGCTGAATATCACCTTCATACAATTAACGTCTGGGATATAAGATTAAATCTGAAATTTCAAATACAGTTAGTATTTAAAATTAAATATTTGCATGGTACAATAATGATATTCATTAGCATTATCCGTTGTCACAACATTCCTTAGATGCTTACTTTTAATTGAGTTTAGTGAATGAGCAAGATTTCTGGGAGGGGGGTTACATTTCTTCTACTCGTTACTACTTTTTACCATGTTAGGTGGAAGATGATTATCATGGACTAAATAACTTGAGAGATTACTCTGTCTAATGTTATGATTGCAAGTTCCCTAAATGCTTGTACAGTGTCAGAATTATGAGTTTCCTAGGTGGCTCATTGGTAAAGTATCCACCTGTCAGTCAGTGCAGGCAATGCAGGAGACAGAGGTTTAATCCCGGGGTCAGAAAAATCCCCTAGAGGAGGAAATGGCAACCCACTCCAGTATTCTTGCTAGGAGAATCACATGGACAGAGAAGCCTGGAGGCTGCAGTCCATAGGGTTGCAAATAATTGGACCTGACTGAGCATACACACACACATCGGAATTATAATTCAATTTCATTATCCTGTTAACATTGTATGAACATTTGTTGACCCAAAGGGTGTGTTTTTCCCAAAATTATCTAGCTTAATGTGCTTTATTAGTTGTAATGTCAGTCTGTTTCTGTTTAATTTCTTGACTGTCATTAATTATTTTTGTATATAAAATTAATAATTTTAGTAATTATTAGTTTTGTGATATTACATTTCTATTTATACATAAAACTTTATATTTTAACATATATGTATTTAACACATATACTTTAATACATAAATTATATTATGGAGATCTTCATTTTGAGTTCTATTTGGAATGTTTACATATATTTGAAACTAAATTATTAGATATTAACCAAAAATATTAACTATAAGCTTGGCTTTGTTTACCATGTTAATTAGAAGGAGGTCCTATGAGATGATATATTCTCTGATTAAGTATAATTTTAAGGATGCCATAAATGGTATAAAAGTAGGCATTTAGCTATTGAGACTTGCAAAAACCTAAGCTGAGGTCAAATAGCACAATTTGGCTGAATATGAAGGTTGAAACCAAACTTTAATAAATCCATAAGATGTTAAATTAATTAGTTATTTAATTAAAACTTTTTGAAAACTATGCTTATATAAGTTTTAGTTCAGTTCAGTTCAGTTCAGTCACTCAGTCGTGTCTGACTCTTTGCGCCTCCCTGTCCATCAACAAACTTCTGGAGTCCACCCAAATCCATGTCCATTGAGTCAATGATGCCATCCAACCATGTCATCCACCCAAATCCATGTCCATTGAGTCAGTGATGCCATCCAGCCATCTCATCCTCTGTTGTCCCCTTCTCCTCCTGCCCTCAATCTTTCCCAGCATCAGGGTCTTTTCAAATGAGTCAGCTCTTCGCATCAGTTGGCCAAAGTAATAGAGTTTCAGCTTCAACGTCAGTCCTTCCAATGAACACCCAGGACTGATCTCCTTTAGCATGGACTGGTTGGATCTTCTTGAAGTCCAGGGGACTCTCAAGAGTCTTCTCCAACACCACAGTTCAAAAGCATCAGTTCTTCAGCACTCAGCTTTCTTTGTAGTCCAACTCTTACATCCATACATGACCACTGGAAAAACCATAGCCTTGAGTAGACGGACCTTTGTTGGCAGAGTAATGTCTCTGTTTTTTAATATGCTGTCTACATAATGTATAACTAGACAGTATGCATTTGTATATTTTATATACATATATTTTCATAGAGTAAGTCAATATTCTTAATAAAGTGTAAAATAAAAGTTCTCCTAAGGATTACTTGGAAATTTAGAAACCAAATTATAGCTTATCTCATTTGTTCATTGGAGAAGGAAATGGCTACCCACTCCAGTATTCTTGCCTGGAGAGTCCTGTGGACAGAGGAGCCTGGTGGGCTGCTATCCATAGAGTCGTACAGAGTCAGACACAGCTGAAGTGACTTAGCATGCATGCATTCATTCATAAAACATTGAATGCCTGTTTTGTTCTAAAATCATGCAGACACACAGAAATGTACAAAATAGTCCCTATTCTAACTAAACACATAGTCAAATAGGGAACTTAATGTTAAATAATTATAAATGTGATGAGTGTAAATTATGCAGATTTCTGTGAGAGGATATGGGTGCTCTGGGAAGGTATGAGAATGGAGTGAATGGCAAGATGGTGGGAAGTAGAGTTTTAAAGGATTTTTACAGAGAGGAAGGAGTGTGACATCCACGAACACTGGCTGCAGGAGGGGTAAAAATGGAGTTAGAGGCACTTGGGAATGCTCTAGATGAAAGATAGGGTTGTAAAAATGACTTAAAATTTTTGTTTTTACATTCCACTTATTTTCATTCAGTTATCCAGCACCTACTACCAATGCACTCCTGTAAAATGCATGTGCAAATAATGCGTATCTGCTTTATGATGCTCATAATGTCCTGTGCACGTATGCACATCTGTTTTTTGATGCTGGTAAAAATTCAGTGTTGGTTAAAAGTGACAGTGTCTTTTAAGAATAAAGAGACAGAGATGTTTCTTATATGATAGAAAGAGTTTGGTGTATAATTTTTGACTTTATATCCTGCCAGTTTTATTGCTTGATAGATTGATTCATAACTTTTTACTTTCAAAATTCATCTGAAGTAGTAAAAGAAAACAAAAGATACAGTGAAACTATAAAATGTTACATTGAGAATCAAGACAACAATCTAATAAAAGGGGAGGAGAAGTTAATGGAAAATCTAGGATAAAGAATATTACTACAGCTTTATGAATAATTAACTTTGTTTCCTGAGATAATTAAGTCAAAGAGAGAATCATGCTGGATAAGAAAACTCTCATATTTATTAATATTTGTGTATGTGTGTGTAGAAATAAAACATTTCGTTAATCAGTTTGAATCTTTCCTGAATCTTGAGAATAATTGTATGAGGATAAGTCCACAGAAAATTCCATGTACAGAGGAGTCTGGTGGGCTACAGCCCATGGGTTGCAAGAGTCAGACATGACTTAGAACTAAACCAGCCAACCAACCAATCAACAGAAAATAAAAATGAAACTCCCTCACCTGCTTTGGTTCTTGACTTACCTTTTATTTTCACCTGAAAATGTGTTTTAAATCCAAGTGAATGTATTCTAACACTGTATACACATTTTTAAAAATTGGTAGTAAATTGCTTATATTTTGCTAATGTCTTGAGTGTGTGTTAATACTCTGCATGTCAGTAACCTGGAATTTTTTTTTTATTAAGTAGTATTTTTAAGAAGTACTATTTAAGAAAAAATTGTTTTATTAAGTAGTAGTTCAAGAACTTTACAGTCCAGAAATGAAGCTGATTCATTATAAATGAAGTAATCTTAAGGTATTAAAGATATGTATATGTCTTTTTAAAGTTACATCAGTTCAGTTCAGTCACTCAGTCGTGTCTGACTCTGCGACCCCATGAATCGCAGCACACCAGGCCTCCCTGTCCATCACCAACTCCTAGAGTTCATTCAGACTCACGTCCATCGAGTCAGTGATGCCATCCAGCTATCTCATCCTTTGTCGTCCCCTTCTCCTCCTGCCCCCAATCCCTCCCAGCATCAGAGTCTTTTCCAATGAGTCAGCTCTTCCATGAGGTGGCCAGAGTACTGGAGTTTCAGCTTTAGTATCATTCCTTCCAAAGAACACCCAGGACCGATCTCCTTTAGAATGGACTGGTTGGATTTCCTTGCAGTCCAAGGGACTCTCAAGAGTCTTCTCCAACACCACAGTTCAAAAGCATCAATTCTTCAGTGCTCAGCCTTCTTCACAGTCCAACTCTCACATCCATACATGACTACTGGAAAAACCATAGCCTTGACTAGACAGACCTTAGTCAGCAAAANTTCAGTATGTTTGTGTATTTGTATTTAAAGTGAGTTTCTAGGAGGAAAAAACTATTTCTTGACTTTTTGATGTGTTATTTTATCTGACAATCCCTAATAGTGATAGGAAATTTCATTCCGTTTAGTTGGTTTAGTCATTGATATGGTTGAATTTAGGTCTGTTTTATAATTTTAAAAATATATCATCTATTTTTCGTTTTGGGGTACTTTTCTCCCTACTTTAATTTTGTATTGATTTTTTAATACTCTTAATTTTTCTGTCTGTTGTCTATTCTTAAAAAATTGAAGTATAATTGATTTACAGTGTTGTGTTAGATTGTGGTGTACAGCAAAGTGATTCACTTATACGTATGTATATATTCTTTTTCATTACAGGTTATTAGAAGATATTGAATATAGTTCCCTTAGATATATAGTAGAATCTTACTGTTTTCTATTTTATATATGGTAGTTTGTATCTGCTAATCCCAGACTCTTAATTTATCCCTCCCTGCCTTTGGCCCTTTGGTAACCATTAGTTTGTTTTCTATGTCTATAAGTCTGTTCTGTTTTATAAGTGAATCCATTTGTATATTTTAGATTCCATGTGTAAGTGTTATCATATATCTTTCTGACTTACTTCACTTAGTATGATAATTCTTAGGTCCATTCTTTTCTATGGCTGATTAATATTCCGTGTGTTTGTGTGTGCGTGTGTGTGTGTGTGTGTGTGTGTGTGTGTAAGAGAGACATCTTTATCTATTTATCTGTCAATAGACATTTAGGTTGCTTTCATATCTTGGCTGTTGTAAATAGTGCTGCTGTGAACATTGAGGTTCGTGTATCTTTTTGAATTAAGAGTTTTCTCTGGATGTGTGCCCAGCAATGTTATGTTTAGATCAAGTGGTAACTCTAGTTTAAGTTTTTTTAAGGAACCTCTATATTTTCCTCCATAGTGGTTGCATCGGTAATTTACATTTTCACCAATAGTGTACGAGGGTACCCTTTTCTCCACACGCTCTCAAGCACTTATTGTTTGTAGACTTTTCAGTGATGTTCCTTCTGACCAGTTTGAGATGATACTTCCTTGTAGTTTTGGTTTGCTTTTCTCTGGTAATTAGCTGTATTATCATCATTTCATGTGCTTCTTGCCCATCTTCTTTGGAGAAGTGTCTATTTAAGTCTTGTGCCCATTTTTTGATTGGGCTATTTGTTTTTTAGTTATTGATTTGTATACCCTGTTTATATATTTTGGAAATTAAGCCCTTGTCAGTTGTGTTGTTTGCAAGTATTTCCTCCCAGTCTGTAGGTTGTCTTTTTGTTTATGGTTTCCTTTGCTGTACAAAAGCTTATGAGTTTTTTTTAGGTCTCGTTTGTTTATTTTTGGTTTTATTTCTACTGCCTCAGAAGACTGACCTAAGAAAACATTATGTCAGAGAAAGTTTTGCCCACGTTCTCATCTGGGAGCTTTATGGTGTCGTGTCTTACATATTTAAGTCTTTAGCCATTTTTCAGTTTACTTTTGTGTATAGTGAGAGAATGTTCTAGTATCACTGATAGACATGTGGCTGTCTAGCTTTCCCAACACCACTTGCTGAAGAGACTGTCTTTTTTCCATTGTTATCATCCTTGCCTCCTTTGTCAAAGATTAGTTGCCCATAGGTGTGTGGGTTTATTTCTCGGCGCTCTATTCTGATCCATTGATCCATGTCTGTTTTTATGCCAACACCACATGTTGTTTTGATTGCAATAACTTTATTGTATTGTTGATGTTGGGAGTGTTGGGCCTCCAGTTTTGTTCTATTCTCCCAGGATTGCTTTGGCAATTCTGGGTCTTTTATGATCCCATGTAAGTTTTGGGATTATTTGTTTTAGTAATTCTTGGAATATATTTTTAATACTGCTTTGAAGTCTGCTAAATTCAACATCTGGCTCCACTTGGAGTTATTTTTATTGACTATCTTTTATTTCTAGTAGGGTTCTACTTTACTAGTCTTTGCCTGTTGTTCTAGTAATTTTTGATGAATTTAAAATTTAATTTTAAAAGTGGACCTTAGTTGGACAAGTGGATCTTATCGATCTGCTGTAGCAAGTGGATTCTGTTATGTTCTTCAAGGGTTTGTTAAGAACTTTTCATTTTGGGTTTTACAGGGTTGTGATACTTATTAACAAGTTATTTTCTGTGAAGTCATTATCATAGAAAAGGTTTATAATTGTAAGATTTAGAGTCAACGTCATGGTCTTTGAATTTGGCCTATATATCTAACATCAAGATAACATTTTCTTTAATTTTGTAAAACTTTAGTATTGTAGATGAAAACCTTAATCATTTGGAGTTGACATGACTGTAAATATACCATAAAGTAATTATGATTAGTGTTTATTGAGCAGTTACTGTGTGTCATGCCTGGTGTTAAGCTTTTTGAATGCATATTTATATTAATCCTTATAATAGACTTCATATCCAATTTTTTGAAATTAAAAAAATGGCATTTTAACATAAGTTCACATAACTTATAAGTGTTGGAACTAAAAGATTCAGTCATTCTTTCTGACTTGAAGATCTTGGCTCTTTAGGTCTATGTTGTACTGCTTTCCTTTTTTTGTTGCCATTATATAGTTTAAAAAAATTTTAAAGTACATTTCTAATAATTTTGGACAATGAGTTGACTCTTTGGTCAAATTGAATGTCATCTGATTATAGCATATTACATCCTATGATACCATACCATTCTTTAGGGAGAAAAATAGATTATTTTATGTAACCTAATTCTGGCTTTAAAGTTGCCTTTGGTCTTTTTGTGAATTAATGTTGATAATTTAGTGTAGGTTTGGTCAACATTTAAATATTAGAAATGAATTATGTTTACATTTAATCACTTAAAGTACCTGATAGTCACTCTAGTAGCTCTATGCAATTAACAATATAATTAAAAAAGAAAATTTATTATGGAAGAATTTTGTGTATGTGTGGCAGATATTTGACTCAAGAGTATCCTTGGGTCATTATTCTGACACTCTTTAGGTAAAGTCATTTAGGGGTCCAGATTGAACCAGGCTATGCATTATCATTGCTTCCCCTCAGTATTGTTTTATTTTCCTTATGACTACCAGAGTTCCCATAGCAAAATGCAAGTATTTTGTTTTTTAGAGTGGAAAAGCCACAAGCAGCGATTCAGGTGGTGTCATTGATCTCACAATGGATGATGAAGAGAGTGGAGCTTTACAAGGTACTTAAATATAAGTAATCATACTAAGGAATGCTTTGGTACCATTTTTCTCTCTTAACTCATTATATTTAGTACAAATCTTGATAGCATTGTTTGTGTCCTTTTTAAAAAGAGTTTTTAAGATTAGAATTAAAAAATAGAAATCAAATCTTGGAAGAATATTAACAAAGCGTAAAGGAAAATAGAGCAACTAGGAGAATATTTACCTTATGGAATACTTCTCTTTTTATATCTGTTATTTCACTTGATCCTTACAATAACCCTGTAATGCCCGTTTTAGAGTTGAGGATAGATTCAGAGTACAAATTAAATCTAGGTCTTTAGACTTTAAACGTTTTTTCCATATGTGTATATGTATATTTTAACGTAGGCGCTAAATCAAGATATTGTTAAAAAGCATGTATACCCAGAATTCTCAGTATTATTCTAAGTTATGATATTTAGAAATTATATTGGTTAGCTGTTGAACAATATTCCAAGTTATTCTTCCACAGTGTTAATAGGTGTTCTGTAAATAAAAACTTTCATGGTTAAATATGCTTGTGAAATGCTGAGTTAAAATTATATGGGTGTTTTTCCTTAATGCAGATATCTCTGAACCTTTACTGTGCTGATTTGCAATGTAAATCTCCAAGAATGATTCATAGAGTATTTCTCAAACTTATTTGACTGTACAAAATAACTTTATTCATAGACATATCTGTAAAACTTTATCGTGGTAATTATATAATGCATGTGAAAAATCTAGTAGGATCAGATGTTATTATACCTTTAAGACATTAATTTTTTAAAAAATACTAGAGATTTTAGTAAATTATATTTTAGGAAATCAGATAGTTCAGTTGGTTTTAGGAAAATAAAATTAAGTAGCTATACAATTCATTATGTAAGGTCAGGTTTTTTACATAAAACTGATATAAAATTGGAAGATTTATGTCATCATTTGTTGGGGTTGAATTCATGCCTGTCTGATTACTGTTTAAACATTTCAAATTTTCTGTATTGCTTTTACTATTTTTTTAATACACAAATCTTAATGAAAGAAATTTCCTAGAGCACAAAAATAAATACTGGTTATTTGTAAGAGGACACAGATAGGGCTGGGTTTGGATAAAAAAGTAAAATAAAAGTTTGTCATCTATACTTTTGCCATTTCCCTTTGTAGCACCCCGGCCTCTTAGAATCTCTCTCCATTGCCCCACCATTGAGTGTTACTTAAATTCTCCCATCAAATGTGCATTTTCTTCATCAGCACTCAGATATTAAAGTAGCTGCTGCTAAAGCCGTAAGCTTGTTGTATTAAGTTACAAGTAGGATTCTTTTCTTTTTTTTAAAAAAATTACAACTATATTTTCTTTAAACATGATTTAAAATCTATGGTAGAACCAACAGTGAATTATTTAAGGTTCTGGCTTGGTTTTCACATTGTCAAGAAATACACTTAATTAAAATACAATGAAATTGTTCTCTTAGTGGTAAAATGCAACTGAATGGCAAAGATAAACTTGTATATCTGATATTTTTCTGTCAGTAATCATATTGCCTCACTTTTAATTAACAGACCCTAAAAAGGTAAATCATACCCCTGTGTCAACCATGAGTTCTTCTCAGCCTTTATCTCGACCATTGCAACCCATCCAGCCAGCACCACCTCTTCAACCATCTGGAGTACCAACAAGTGGACCATCTCAAACAACCATACACTTACTACCTACAGGTAAATTTGCTGACTCACTGAGCTGAAACTTTAGTTTTGCCTGTTGTGAAATATGTCTGTGAAACTGAGTGGAAAGGTTAGACAGAAAATTAGGTCATTTAGATAAGTACCAATGGACGTGATTACTGGATCATACAGGAAGAATGTGGTTTTGCAGAAACTGCCAGAGTAGAGTGGCCGTACCAGTTTGCATTTTCACCAGCAGTGAATGTGAGGAAGGAACTGTTGCTCCACATCCTCACCAGCATTTGGTATTGTTAGTGTTTTAGATTTTCACCATTCTAATAGGGACAGTAGAATCTCACTGTTACTTGATTTGCATCTCCCTGATGATATATTATGTTGAGCAGCTTTTACTCTGCTTGTTTTCCATCTGTTCATCTTCTTTGGTGAGGTGTCTGTTCAGATCCTTTGTCCACTTTTTAATTGGGTTGTACATTTTCTTACTGTTGAGTTCTAGGAGTTCTTTGTATGTTTTGGATGAGTCCTTTATCAAGTAATGTCTTTTGCAGATATTTTTTCCTTTTCTTCACATTCCCTTGAGATGAACTTGATTTTAACCCTAATTATGTTAGTAATAAGTTATAAAAGCTATAACTATTTTTTTAGAAGATTAAGAATAACCTTCATTGTTATTTTTTATTTTTTAAAAAATTGTATTGGCGTATTCCTCATTGTCATTTTGAAGACAAAGTGTGTTTTTGAATGCAGTGTGACTTAATTTTGCAGACAGTCTTATAACTAGCAGCACTGATACAGAATGGTTATAAAGAAGAGTTAAACTATATATGTCTTTGTCATCTGACAGTGTAAACAGCAGAAATGAATACAGTTTCTCTGGAAGGGATGAATATAATGATTCATTCTAATTATAACCAAGATGTTATAATTGATCAAACAAGAGTTTTTCAGTGATTCTTAACTAGAAATTGTTTTAACTGGCCTCACACTACTGTCAGAAGATAACCATTAATATTTTCCCTGCTACCTTTCAAGAAGCTATTAATCAGACATTTTCAAGATGTAGTTTGTATCTCCTAATCTGATTGGAAGCCAATTAAGACAGGTCGTCTTCTTCATAAAATAGCCCATTGCTTAAGAAATTTATCTGTGAAATGCTTATATAAACACTTTTCTCATTAAGGAAAGCATTGAGCTTATGTGGAATTTTATCCAGTGAAATAAAATGACAGTCAATTTAGATGATTTAGAAAGAAGTGTTAATAATATAGATAATAACATGGGAAATAAAGAGATGAAGAGCTAAGTATTCCTCTTTATATACTTTCTTCTTTATAAAGACACACGTTGAAAGTTAGGATAGATAAAGGCTAAGGAGTCTCTTTATCTTTATTGTATACAGTTTTTACCTCCAAATTTGTTTTTTTATAGAACATATTTTTCCCATAGGGAAGTATATTGATTATTGATTTGTATTATATAGCTAACACATCATTTGTAAAATGTAGTTCTAATTCAGAAAGTTTTAACAAAAAATTGTTAACTCCTTAAAATCATTATTTGTACTCCATACTGTCAGTGAACATTTTAGAACTCATTGATAATTATGTTAATATCACTCAAGGCATTAATGTTCTCTGGAACATAAATTAGGGGAAATGCCATGATAGAAAACAAAGAAGCCTATATTTTAATAGGTATTTCATTGTTTGGAATAGGAGGTGATTTGACTCTTCTGAAGAACCTGTCAGTTATAGTAGCCAGTCAGGTTTTGAACTATAGGACCACAAGTTACTTTTTTGAATTTATACCCATCGGTAGAAGGCCTGGAGGGCCTAAAATTCCACTCTGCTAAGAATAATTTAACATTGAGGAAGGGAAAATTCACCCTTCTAAGTCACTCCTATAAGATCATACTCCCCAAAGTCTAAACCCTTTCTTCATCTTCACATGTTTATTTATCTAGACAGACTAGAGTGGCAAGGGTCTTGGACATGGTTGAGGTGTTCTTCTGAAACTTGGATTGTACCAATATTAACCTTGGTTGACCCTGTCATTCTTAACTTTTTCACGATTACAAAAGGAGACTCTTGTCTATTATAGTAAATTAGATTTTGTATAAAGTGAATTGTCATTTAATATTGCTTACTTAACATAGAATTTACTGCATCTTAAATCTATTTTTCTGCTTTTCATTAGCTCCAACCACCGTGAATGTAACACATCGTCCAGTGACTCAGGTGACCACGAAACTCCCTATACCGAGAGCTCCTGCAAACCACCAGGTGGTTTATACAACCCTGCCCGCACCACCAGCTCAGGCTCCCCTGCGAGGAACTGTTATGCAGGCTCCTGCTGTTCGGCAGGTCAATCCCCAAAACAGTAAGAGACCCTTCTCCTATTTATGTTGTTCTTTTGCATGTAGTTGGCGTGGCTTATATTGATGCTAGATGCAGCAAAAAGTGTTCAATATCATACTAAAACTATTATTCATTCATTTTCTTTTCTTAGGAGAGTTAACCAGAAAAAAATGGACTGGTATCTAATTTGTGTTCTGTGTGTTGTCTTCAGTTTAATTATTTATGGCCTACTTGATTTGATGTTGGTCTGTACCATACTTTAGAGACAAGTTGCCTAATTAAAGTGGGAATGATCAATTGTGACTTAGCCCATATGGAGATAATGGTAAAGGATAGCCTCCATTTAGAGTCTTAAAGGTATGGAAAGTGGCTGAGAAAAGATGGGAAAATGTTTAAGGTAACTTGTAATTTCCGTGTGTGTGTGTGTGTGTGTGTGTGTGTGTTTCACATATATATATGAAATATATATGTTTTCAGTTGCAAAATATACAAACAAGTTTCTATAAAGGATATATTTAAAGCTTAAAGAAAAATAGCAAAATGAACCACATATGAACTCTCCTCTAGGCTAAGAAATAGAACTTTATCAGAATTCAAAAGTCTGCTCTTAATTGCATCCTTCTCCCTTTCCATCAGAAGTAAGCCGTCACCCTTACTTTCTGTTTTTCTGTATGGTTTTGCAATCTCTATAGGTATCACTAAAAATATTTAGTTTTGCAAAACTTAATAAGCAGGGACAAATCCAGCTGTTTACTGAAACTTCAGTCATGCCATTATTAGGTGATGGCTATAGGAGAAAATAAACTAAACAGAGTCTCTAGTTCACATTCTGGCTTTAGCTTTCTCAAGTTTACAAGAGCTTTCTCTGGGGAAATCCGTCAGCAGTGTCTTAAATGAATTCTGGGAAACAGGGCTCACCCCAGGCAAGGTACCCACAGTACTGGATATATGGCAGAAATATGGTTGAGCAATGAGTGGCTTCTAAATTTTCTCCATTTTTTAATTAAAAAAAATTATTTTATTTTTAGTCACACTGGGTCTTCATGGCTGCACATGAGCTTTCTGTAGTTGCGGGGAACAGGGGCTACTCTATAGTTATGGTGTTCAGCTTTCGCATTGCGGTGACTTGTGCAGTGCAGGCTCTAGGGGCTCGGGCTTCAGTAGTTGCAGCTGTAGAGTAGACTGGACTCTAGAGCACAGTCTCAGTAGTTGCCTCGTGGCATGTGGGATCTTCCCAGACCAGGGATTAAAGCTGTGTCCTCTGCATTGGCAGGCAGATTCTTATGCACTGTACCACCGAGGAAGTCTGCTTCTAAATTTTCTGCTTTCGTTGCCCTGATGTCTGTATAAAGTTTTCTGTTGGATGAAATGAGTATCCTCAGCTGATCAGCAGAGCATGGAAAGGAAGAGAGGAACCTTGTTAAAATGAGGCAAGATTAACTTGCCTGTTCTGGAGCAGCAGAGATCTTTGTGAAGAGAGCTTCATGTTTTCTGTCTTTAGAGTCACAGTGCTCCATTCTGGCCTATCTGCCTTCTATGTTCTGTGTACCTCCGGTGTTTCATTGTGCTAGGATTTGGGGTATGGATTGTATTTCTTTCTTTCCTATGCTGGATCTCCTGTCCACTGTGTCTCCTGTTGTCCTTTGTTGATCTTGTCTCTCGTGTGGCTACTTGAAGAAAAGTTCATGGAGGTAGACTGTTTATTTTGGTAGCTTGCATATATGAGAATTTCTTTATCCTCATGCTCAAATGATACTTTAGCTGAGTATAGACTTCTAGGTTAGATATATTTTTCCTTTTGAATTTTAAAAAATCACTTTACTGATTTTTAAATATTTAATTCAGTGTTCTACCAAATTTAGAATAGAATTCGAATTCTATCACTTTATTTTCTTTTATAGGTGTTACAGTCCGAGTGCCTCAAGCAACTACATATGTTGTAAACAATGGATTAACCCTGGGATCAACGGGACCTCAGCTCACAGTGCATCACCGACCACCACAAGTGCATACTGTAAGTGAGGACCCTTGGCTTCACAAAATTCTCACCTATTACGCTGTCAGATACCACTGCAGTTGGTACCTTTTCTTTAAACTAGTTATATCAAAAGAAAATAACAGGTCTTCTGTTTTTCCAGCAGATGTTTATTGAAGAAAGTAGATCTTACCATTAGATCTATCACCATTACTCAGAAACACTTGTGGGTAATGATGGTTGGGGAGTATAGAGTTTGCTTGTGGTGGTGTGCACCATATAAAAGAGTCCCATGTCTGGGGCGTGAGACGTGAAATAGACCATGTTAAACTTATGGTTAGGTTAAAGAGAGCATTCTTGAATAGTGAATATTTTTTTTAAGTATTGAATATTTTAAGAAGTATTGTTGCATGTTTAATTTTATTATTTTTCTCAGAATTTTATACTAGTTCTGCTACATTGCTATCATTTTATTGGTTTTATTTTAAACTTTTAATTAAAAATTTTTTTTAATTTAACTGTAGTTGATTTACAGTATTGTGGTAGTTTCAGGTGTACAGCCTCAGATTCTTTTCCATTATAGTTTAAGATATTGAATGGAGTTGCCTGTGCTACAAAGTAAATCCTGTTGTTTACCTATTTTATACATGGTGATATATATCTGGTAATCCTATACTCCTAATTTATCCCTTCCCCTCTCCTTTGGTAACCATAACTATTTTCTGTGTCTGTGAGCCTGTTTCTATTCTGTAAAGAAGTCCATTTGTTGGATTCCACATATAAGTGATATCATATAATATTTGTCTTTCTCTGACCTATCACCTACTACTTTTAATCATCCAGCAGTATTGGGAATTCACTGGTTAAGAAATAATAGAGAAAACCAAAGACTTCTCCTTAGTTTTAATCTCCAGATCAATGTCACATTATCCTGTGACCTGACTGTAATAGTATTTGGTTTGATAGAGTGTGTGAATAGAAATGCTGGCTCTAATAGTGGTAGGAGATTGAGGCTGATAGCACTTTTTACCAAGCAAAGCATCCTTTTTAAAATATACGTAATAATGGCTAAGTTTGTGAAGTGCTTTCTGTGCACCAGGCACTGTTAATTTATGTGGTCCTTACACAGAAATTCTTTAGAACTCTAGCTTTCTTTTTTTATCCTTTATAATTGATATGGCAGCAAATGTACAGAGTGGTTGAATAACCAGCCCCAGGTCATACCTCATAA
The DNA here is from genome assembly GCA_006410615.1 of Neotragus moschatus. Lineage (NCBI taxonomy): Eukaryota > Metazoa > Chordata > Mammalia > Artiodactyla > Bovidae > Neotragus > Neotragus moschatus. The sequence continues at coordinate 195,129 of SJYA01000798.1, read as the reverse complement.
AACCCAATACATTCCAGTTCCAGAGCCTGTGCTCTTAGCAGCTGTTATTTTACTGTCCCACTGCAGTGAAAAAAAGTCACATTAACGGAGCACTTCACATATATGAGGCACGCTACTGTTGTATTATTTTATTTACTCCTCCCAACCCTGCTGTGTGCTTGGTCACTCAGTTGTGACTGACTCTTTGTGACCCCATAGACTAGCCCACCAGGTTCCTCTGTCCATGGGGGTTCTCCAGGCAAGAATACTGGAGTGGGTTGCCATGCCCTCCTCCAGGGGATCTTCCCAACCCAGGGATCAAACTCAGGTCTCCTGCATTGCAGGTGGAGTCTTGACCATCTAAGCCACCAGGGAAGCCCTTGAGAATCAATATTCTCCGTTTGATAGAAGAGGCTACTGTGTCTTAGTGATATTAAATGATTACTCAGTGTCACTACCAAACTAGTGTCAGAGGCAGAGCCATTTTAAAACTCAGATTTTTCTGGTCCCAGCACCTCCAGCATGTTGTCACAGTGCTTCAGATATAGCCTTATTGGATCTGTGACATATATCTCATTACTGTTGTTTGCAACTACAAATAACTTACTTCATCCCATATTCCTTTGAGAAATATATAGTAAAAATGTCTTATTTATGCCACAGTTTTGCAAATGTGATAATCCATCAGAGCTTTTTTAAAACAGGATTCCATATTGTCTTATAATAAATATACTATATCTCATCGGAGAAGGCAATGGCAACCCACTCCAGTACTCTTGCCTAGAAAATCTCATGGGCGGAGGAGCCTGCTAGGCTGCAGTCCATGGGATCGCTAAGAGTCAGACATGACTGAGCGACTTCACTTTCACTTTTCACTTTCATGCATTGGAGAAGGAAATGGCAACCCACTCCAGTGTTCTTGCCTAGAGAATCCCAGGGATGGCGGATCCTGGTGGGCTGCCATCTATGGGGTCGCACAGAGTCGGACACGACCGAAGCAACTTAGCAGCAGCAGCAGCAGTATCTCATAGGAGAAACATTCTTTTAATTTAATTTTAATAATATTTTTAACTGGGAATTTTCAAATATATATAAAAGTAGAAAGACTAGTGTAGCAGTCCCCACATACCCATTACCTGTCTCCGGCAGTCACCAGTCTTCAGCAGTCATAGCCAGTCTTCTTTCTTCTGTATTGCCACCCACAAACTCCTACAACCTGTGTATGCACTGGAATATTCTGAAGCAAATTCCTGATATATTATCTCTAAAACTTCAATAGAAACCTCCATTGCAGTGGCAGAAACAAAACAGTAACTCAGTTGACTTAACTGTTTTGAGATATGAGAGGATTTGGTAGCCTCGAATTTTAAGAATTAGAAAGGGCTGTTATAGGCTGTAAGCTATTATCATACTCCTTAAATTCCTACTCTCTCCAGTCAAGTTCATGACTTCAGCCTTCTTCTCATAGATCTTACTAGTTGTATGTTTATTTAATGTTATTTACTTAATTTGAGAGAAGTAATACAGTAAGATGGCCAGTATTCAAATCTGTTTTTCTTCCGCTTTCAATGTTTCATATATTTGCATTTGCTTTTTTCCTCCCTCTAACTTTATATTTATTTTAGCTTTTAAACTGGATTATGCTTTTATCCAGATGTGTATATGAATTTTTTTTCACTTCACATATGAATTTCAGCATATTTTCTATCCTTGAGATTATTTGGCAGATCCTTTTTTGAGTTGTTACTACATGCACATTACTAGCACTGAACTTTGAAAAGGCATAGAGATTTAGAAGATATCAGGCCTTCACAGAATTCATTATTTAGTATATGCAAATTATCTATTTAATGAAATGCATATTAAAACATAATTTTGATAAATGAATTTCAGTTAAGGCAATTTTTTTTTTTTCATGACTTCCAAACTAAAGTCATTGAGCAATAATGTTTCACTTGGGAAAAAAAGACCACTTATATATCTCTCTTTCCTGGCTCTTAAATCTTTTTGAAAAACTGTTATCATTGTAATCTTAAAACCCAGATGATAATGTCCAGCATTAGGTCAGTTTGTAAGCTTAGTATTCATGCTTTTTCATTATCTGGCCTTAACTTACCTTTCCAAATTTGTGTGTTCTTCTTCACATTCTCCGTGTTTTTGCCCATAAATACCCTCACTTGCCTATCCCCATGCCTTGTTCGTGCTTTTACCTATTAGCAGAAAGATTCACAACTATTTCTACATTTCTAAATTCTCTCTCTCACAGTCCAGTATAAATGTCACCTTTTTCACGCAGACTGACCAAGAACATAATATACAGTCAGTGTTATATGTACTTAACTTATAAGAATATGCCTCTGTCTTTTTATGGAGAAACAGTCTGAAAATGAAAGTAGAGTTGATACTCAAATTTTAGATGATTGATAGACTGCCAACATATGTTATTAAAAAATATGTTGTATTAAAATAAGGGTCTGTGGTATAGATCACTAAATCATTAGTTATTTTATCAGAAGTAGATAATTATTTCAGTTTCTGTCAAGATGATGTTCCATCAGCCAGGGCTTTTGTTTCTCAAGGAAAACTCAGTATCTCAGACCCAAAAAGCACAGAGGGAATAATCTCAACACTCATCTTCTGGGTCATGAACTGGTTTCAAATCATCAGGGAGAACTTGCCAGATGTGTGATATTTGCTATTTCCCAGTATTCTTGATGTAAAATGAAGACTCTCTAAAAGTAAGTGATTTCTAGGATGTTACAGTTCTCGCATTAAGAAACAGTCCTTTCTCCAATCATTATCCATCAACATGACTCTTTTTTTGTTAGGAGCCCCCACGCCCTGTGCACCCAGCACCCTTACCAGAAGCCCCACAACCACAGCGTCTGCCCCCTGAAGCTGCCAGCACATCTCTGCCTCAGAAGCCTCACTTGAAGTTAGCACGAGTTCAGAGTCAAAATGGCATTGTACTGTCCTGGAGTGTTCTGGAGGTGGACAGAAGCTGCGCCACTGTTGACAGCTACCACCTGTACGCTTACCACGAGGAACCCAGTGCCACTGTACCCTCACAGTGGAAGAAGATTGGCGAGGTCAAGGCACTTCCCTTGCCCATGGCATGCACTCTCACCCAGTTTGTGTCTGGCAGCAAATACTATTTTGCAGTACGAGCCAAGGATATTTATGGGCGCTTTGGACCTTTCTGTGATCCTCAGTCAACAGATGTGATCTCTTCTTCGCAAAGCAGTTAAACCGTGGAGCCTTTCTCTCTTCCTCTTTCAGAAGTTCTACTTTTGGGTCTTGTTTTAATATTGTGCATGATACCCATTGTAAAGTGCACATTGTGCAAGATTTCTTGGACCGATGTGTATATACACTACATTTGTTTATAATCAGAATAAACTCAGCCCATAAAGCAGAATCTTTTCCTGAACAATTCAGGCTTTAAGGTTTTGAAATGTAAATGTGCACCTTGCTTTAGTTTTGAGGCTGGGGTATATGTGTGGTGTGTGCTTTTCTGTATTTATATGTTTATTACAGTGGAATCTCCCATTTTCATTCTCAAATTTACCTCTCTTCCAGTGTGAAGTAAGTAGATCAAAGGATTTGAGGTATGTATCTGGCATGATTCTGCTTCTACGTGATCTGTAGGTTTATAGATAGATGATTATAACTGACTCTAAATGGAACCCAAAGAAAAAATAAAAAGCAAAATGGTCAAATAGTTTAAAATAGATTAATTTGAACACAGGAAAAGATCTTTTCATGTTTTCTTTTGTCTTTTCTGAGTTGTCAATCAATGAAAAAGAATTGCAGTGGGTCCTCCCTTTTCTAATCTGAGATTTTTTCCATTTATTTTTGTGCCTTAAAGATTAACTACAGAAGTAAACAGGGCCATTTTTCCATTGTGGTTTACTCTTCTCTGTCAACCTTTCATCCTCATTTCTCCTTTTTCTCCACCAAATGTAGCACATTTCCCTTAAGTAAATTTTAGACCAAGGCTTTTATATGTAGTCTCATCAGTGACATCATTACATTTAACTTGCTCTTTTCTTCCAAGAAAATTAATGCTTTTTATTTCTGGTCACTATTCAACTCTCTGTAAAGTGAACCAAAAGAAGACCACATTGTATAAGCCAATTTCCCTTCAAATATATTTTAGTATCTATGTTGCACACTGTCCTAGAGATTATGAAAGCAATTCTGGTTTACCTTATCACCCAAAGCATACCTTATCACCCATAGTATTCTTTCAAAGAAAGTAAATAGTAAAATTCACAAAATACAGTAAGCTAAACTATCAAAGAGAAAGCTCCATTTCTTCCTTATCCTCATATCATTCTTCCTGTATTAATCTTTTCTTTTGATGGTGCTAAGTTTTGTCTGATTCACCATATGTCAGCTTTGGATAGGGTTTAAAGTATATCCTTTGGGGTCATTTATGTAAGAATGACTTTACAACCTCTGTGCATCTCTGTTCTTCTTCAAAGTTTTAATCAAACTTTGGTCATGGATTTTCTATTTGAGTGCCAGTTATACTGGTATCAGGTACGTGTTGGAGTGTAGGTAGCTTAAGACAGGAGAGATGGCGTAATTTGGGGGATGAGAGTGGGGTTGGCAATGCTTGGAAAGGAATTTATGGAGTTTGTGGAATACATTTTCAAGCCATCTTGCATATCATATTTGAAATCATATTCCTGCCTTCTTAAATGAGTTAGTCATTAATGTATGACTTATAAGAGGGAACTGTCATTTCCATATTAATGCTTCTTTGTTTGCAACTTCAGTGGCTTGTAATAGGAAACATTCTACTTGTAAAAAAAACTCTCTTTAGAGACTTTTACTGGTCACTGTACTGTCAGGTTGGATGTGAAGTTTGATTGATGTGGAAGAAAGCCTACAGATTGCCAAAAGTAAATGCTCCAAAATCTTCCTTTTGCTTTCAGAAAATAGACTACAATGAGAATTAAAATTTCCATGAGTCATATTTGCCAACCAATTATGTAGGGGTTACTCATTGTGGGTCTAATGATGATAGTAAATTGCCAATGTCATGTCAATGAAAAATTTTAAAGGGAGAAATTGATGATCTTCTAGATGTATGTGAGCACCTGTTTCATGTGGTAATTTGCTTACCTAGCCTAGAAAGCTTCCCTTGGTGAGTACTTTATGTTTACTAATTCTTTTTTTTTTTTTTTTAAAAAAAAAAAAAGCTTTCATAGCATTATATAATCAGGTTAAGAAAGCCCAGTAGAATGAAAATATTATTTTGACCTATACTGTGTGATTTCTGTCAGAGAAAAAAGAAATAACTTAAATAGTAACCCTAAAAAATAGATTTACTACAGTAAAATGAAACTTTTTATTCCAAGTGGTGGAGGGAAGGTACAAAGAGAGACTGTAATTATTTGAGGGAAAAGATATTATAAGATGGTTTCTTTCAATTAGCCTGCCACAGAATTTATAGGCAACAATTATGTTGGAGTTACCAGTGGGTGCTAGACTTGAACTCTAGGTTTTTATTTCAGGCAGGTTTTTTAATGTTGAAGAGAGCTTTCTGTTTGGTTTGTTTCTTTAGAGACAGAGAATGGAGGGCTCAACTAGAAATAGCTACTGGTCACATATTTTTTAATAGGAATCACACTTCATGGTACCTTTTTTAATTTCACAGTATCTTTTCTCAGAGTATTACAAATAAACTTAATAATCCCATTTTGGGAATGCGAGTTTGCTACCTTTTTAGTCTGACAATACTTGTGTAAGTATTGCCTTATTGGAAATCCTGGAAACTTCTGATACTTCAACCTGAAATAGAGGATGTTTATATGACGTTTAAAGGTAATGGTGATGTTTGTTACTGTCTACTTTGTACTTTGTCAGAGTAATTTTTGCCCAATTTTAAGTGTGACTAAGCCTCACATTTTAAAATTATATTCTTGCCAGTACATTTATAAAGTATATACAAAGACATCTGTTGGTAACAGGTAACTTTATGAGGTAACTGTATCCCTCTATTTCTCTGGACTCACTTTTTAAAACATGCAGAATACTGTGTGCTATTTAACAAAGTCGAAGTTCATGAGAGAAGTGAAGAGCAGAGCTTGCTTCCTTGAAAAGTGAATGTTTGTTGGGATGCCATTTGCCTCATAGACATGTGTTCCCCACTGTCCCAACCTCCACTGCCAGATAGGGAATGAAAAGTTTGATTGAATAAAATGACCTCAAACAAGGAGCTTAGGACCACCTGTCAGCAGAACTCCTTAGGCAGGCTGTACCATACAGTTCTCTTCCTGTGGCTGATAAGTGTTAACGTGGGTTTTTTTGTTTGTTTGCTCTTTTGCTTGTATTTTCCAAATTATTGTTTATGCAGCAAGGTGTTAATATTGCATGATATGCATTTATCTTGTTCCACAAATTTTCCAGTACTGTACAAGATTAACAGAATAATGCCTGCGTTATCCTCCTCTCTCACTTGTATACACTGTGATGTTGGCACAGTACATTATCGCAAAGACTTCCAAGTGTTCTCCCAGACTTTCCTTGTTGGGCTATTTCAATATCCTGTGATTTATTCATTATTTTAATTTAATCATTGACCAGTGATTGGCCTGTTTTATTCTGATTTCCAGAAAAACCGTGTCCCAGTATTAGATTATTGCAAATAACTCTATTTAAAACCAATGTATAATTCTGCCTGCCTTACTCGCTACTGGGTAAATGATGGCTCCTCCCGTTTCTGAAAATTTTGGGACAAACAAAAAAGGTTAGAACAATTCCTGTAAAGTGTTTCATTAGTGTGGCAGGTTTATCCAATTCCAGAAACTTATTTCCCTTGAACCAGCCAATGGGGAGGAATAGAATGATACAAACACGTGTTTTGTCTTCTCATCTTCAGTTTTATCATGCTAAATTTGTCATTCTTTTTTTTTTACTTGTAGAGTCAAATACCCACCCTTTATATTTAATTGCTATCTTTAAAAAAAAGTATATTTTTTTTTTTTGTAAATAAGATAACTGGGCAATCAGACATCATTTGGGGAATCCTGGCTTTAGAATTTTATCAGGCATTTCAAAATTAAATATAAAAATAATTCCTTTGTAGGAAACTTGCATCCTAATATTTCTTTATTACAGTTGAAAGTGTAAATAATGACAATGTAAGACCTTCTGATGTCTAATAGAAACTGGGCTGTAACAAGTTGCCCTATTTTTATTAGGTTTTGAAGGTTTTTGTGGGTTTTTTTTTTTTTTTTTTTTTTTTTTTTTAATGTACAGTAGAGTGGTGTCTGTATAAGTGTTAACTGTAGTGGGATTTTGTCCAGCAAGCCTGAAATTTATACTTTGAAATAAACTACTGGGTTTTTAACATTCTGAGTACTCTGACTTATTCTGTTATTCTCAGACCTTATGAGTCTCTCACCTTGTTAAGAGTCACTGTTACACTGTTCAGTATGGTTTACTTAATTTGACAACACTATGACACTCAAACAACATATAATCCTCCAGCTTTGAAAGAAATGTTGTTAGGCAGAGCTGCTGCTAGGTTAGATAAGCTGTTTTTAACTAACAGGTGACAACATTAAAGTCTGCTGTATTATGTTTGTGCACCACAGAAAGACTTCGACTGTTGCTTGTTAATGACCAGAAAAAACCAAAAACATACTAACTGCATTTCTGTTGGAGGTTCCACCATCCCCTAGGGCTTTGTCATGAACTCCATCCAGTGAGGAGAAGAAGAAAGTGTATGAATGAGGCAGTCAGGGTCTGAGGAATGGAGCCTAGGAGTAGCACTCAACTCAGAGTCCACCCCAAGGACTCTGTCACATGGCATCGCTGTCCAAGGGAAGCTGGGAGGTGTGGCCTTTGCAGCCAGGCATACATGGAGACAGTGGATCTTGGGGTGAGGGAGCAGTTTCTACTGTACTTTCTGGTATATAAGCTTGTGTGCTGAAATGGTATTGTTTATTTATCATATGTTTCTTGTATGGTGCCCCACCCAGTTGTAGGCGCTTGTTTTAAATGACAGAATCAGCAGCAGAAAATGAAAGTGATAGACTGAGTTGAATATATTTCATTAAAACTAATTCTGAATGGAAAAACAGCTAAAATACTGCCTTTGGTATCTTATTTGCAGCCTTCTATTCCCTTATCTCCCTCCATTTTATGTCAAGTTACAAAATAGGTTTCATGGTAATAAAATCAAAGTTGTAGGCCTCTGGCATGCCCTCATGGAGAGTTTTGTTAAAACGGCTCCAGTGAAAAACAGGGAGGCCACCTTGTACAGTGGGCCCACTGATGGCATAGGCTTTGTACTTGGATGCCAGGTAGATGTCTGCCACCTGCAGAGAGAGAGGAGGGGGATGTTTTAGAAAACAATTGGGAAAAAAACACGACAAAACCCTTTTGGGTGTGGTCCCTGCTCTTTGTCCAAAGTCACAATATTAGCTCCCCTTAAAATAAAATCCTGCAAGCTTCCACAATATGCTCTTCTGTATCCATTTGGCATCCAAATGTGAACTGACTAGTTGTTCAGTCACTAAATCATGACCTGCCAGGCTCCTCTGTCCATAACATTTCCCAGGCAAGAATACTGGAGTGGGTTGCCGTTTCCTTGTTCTGGGGCGGGGTCTTCCCAACCCAAGGATTGAACCCATGGATTCTTTACCACTTTGCCACCTTGGAAGCCCTGCACTGACTTGTAGAAGAGTATTAAATTGACAGCCCAAAGTGTGAGATCTGGAGTCAGGTTACTCATATTTAGAATTCAACCTCCAAAATTTATTTTGACTCAGTTTTCTTATTTGTAAAATTATACTAATAGCCCTACTTCATAGAAGAGTTGTCATGAGGATTAATGAGAGCAAATACTTGAAGCAGTGCCTAGAATGTATTAATTACTCAGTAAAAGTTGTTATTAGAGCAGTAACAAGAGTATTAAAGTAGATGGAACCTCATATCAAAAAATAAGGTCCATGGTTCTTAAAAACATTTGAACATTGGATTGCAGCAGAACTTAAGGTTAGAGAGGAAAGCAGAAAATGTCTCATAAGTTCAGATTTTCCTCAGTCAAAATGGCTCAAGAGAAGTGATATTTTTAAAATCTGTGCTTCAACAGAACCTTTTTTGATGAAAAATTGGCAGGCTCTTGTCTCCTGAAAAAGGTAAAATTTGGCAGATGAAAGCTTGGCTTGGTTTCTCCCCAGTTCAAGTAATTCTCTTTGTGTACTCTGGAATGGATATAACACTTTTTACACACTTTACTGAATGTTTGCAAATACCATTAAAAAGAAATACAAAAACATTCACTGGGTCTTCATGTGTGCCAGGCTCACTACATGCACTAAATTTTTTGTACATTACACAAAATCTTAGTCATTAAAGACTAAAGCTTGGCTCAAACCATTCTAAACCATCTTCTGTTTAGCCATTAGGCTGATAGAAAAAATAATGCGTTGGAGGTTGGCATTTTTAATAGTTTTCAGAGCTTCAGATAGAACAGTTAACTCTTAAATCTAATAGATTTCTTCAGAATTTAGGACCATAGATGGAAATGAAAAGACACATGCCCAAGCCAAAAAGTACAAAAAGATGTGGTAGAATGATTCTTTTCCACCCACTAGATAGTTAACACATAATCCTGGACACTCCAGATGCAGTCCTGTGCCAATAAGTTATTAACAGTTAGCTCTCTTAGGAAAAAAGACCCCAATTTGTAGTGTTTGCTGATTTCCATGATGTAAATATTCCACCATTTCAGGCTATCAAACTGGTGTTGACATTTTAAACAACTGGTTCTCACAAGCCTATATGAGTGGGCTTCAACTCCACTGTAAACTTACTCACTACCTTATTTTGAGACACATTACAGCACTTAACAATTGTGGTGAAAACCCCTTAGTGCTTGAGCATCTGGCCCAATACTTATTCCTTCAGCTCAATTCAATTTCTGTTTAAAGTGACATCCCTGTGCTCTCAATATTTTCTTTGGACTTTGGGCCAGTCTGGTAAGACTTAAGACAGTAACACTGTCACCATCATCATCATCCTTCTGGTTATGCACATTTACAAATAACATGCTAAGTACTGTTGTAAACATTTTATAGATATTAAATGTTCATTCTTCACAACAACCCTAGGAAGCAAGTACTCCTCTTTCCATTTTTCAGGTGAGAAAACAGAAGCACTGTGAGATGATGTGATGAAGTGACAGAGCAGGGACTGGAAGCTAGTCCAAGGGACCTACCGCTATAACCTCTGAAAAAGCTGATTGCGTAATTGAGTTCCTGTTTAAGAGACATTGGGCTTCCCAGGTGGCTCAGCAGTAAAGAATCCTCCTGCCAATGCAGGAGACACTGGTCAGTCCCGGAGTCAGGAAGATCCCCTTGAGAAGGAAATGTCAATGCATTCCGGTATTGTCTGAAAATTCCATGGACAGAGGAGCCTGGCAGGCTACAGTCCATGGGGTTGCAGAGTCAGACACAACTTAGCAACAGAGCACAGGCACAATAAGTTAAGAGACATTATTGTGACTTATGCCACAAAAATCTCTGCAGCTCTGCCTTTGAATAGGCCTAGGCACTGGAAAACCAATAGCGTGGGGCTTCCCTGGTGGCTCAGTGGGAAGGAGTCCACCTACCAATGTGGGAGAACAGGTTCAATCCCTGGTTCAGGAACATCCCACTTGCCGTCAAGCACCTAAGCCCATGGGCCACAACAGAGCCTGTGCTCTAGAGCCTGGGAACTGCAACTACTGAAGCCCGTGAAGCCACTGCAGTGAGAAGCCCAGGCACTGCAACTAGAAAGTAGCCTCTGCTCACCGTAAGTAGAAAAAACCCCGAACAACAAAGACCCAGCACAGCCAAACTAAAGCAAACAGAACCCAACAGCACATTACCTTGGTGTCATAGCAACCTCCAGGACTCGGACTGTGTGAGTTTAGGTCCTCACGGCAACAGATGGTGTTGCAGGGATCACCCTTGCTATAAGGGTCCTCCTTGTAATCTAGGGAACAGTGATGGGACAGAGTGAGCCCTGGCCTTTCCGAGATGCATTCTTTCACAGTAAGCTGTGTGGCCCTATTCAAGCCTAGGTGTCCAGATCTGCTCAGCCTGCTCCCACAGACAGAAGGCCCCTGTGGCTTGTACAGGGAGGAGGCAACCTCGAGTGCCCACTCCAGGCTCAACCTGCACTCACAAACTGCAGTGATGACTGGACAGAAGAGAAATAACAGCACAAGTGTGTGTCTAGTTTTTTTAACAAAACAAATACGAATCTGACTTTGACATTGTTCATCAAAAACAAAGTGTTTACGGCTAATTTTTGTTTTAGTAGCTGCTTTTGTCCTTGGAAGGAAATCTGTGTTTGGGATGGTAGGGTAAAAAAGAAAAAAAAAAAAAAAGTTACCCCTGTATGAGTTATTTCTTTTGTGTTTTACATGACTTTTTTCAATTAAATCCATAGAATCTTCTTCCCTATCATTTTTATAAAGAAGGACAAAATTCTATTTGTTGAAGATAAAATATGCATAGTATCAACTGAATATTAAATAATTCAATAACTTCTTAAACTGCCTTCTCGTATAGAGGTGATAAATGGATTCTTTATCCATGGGGAAGAAAAGGAGTTTTGAAGAATGATTCTTGAGAAATGTGCTACGTACTGTTGTATCGCATGATATATTTCATGGATTCCATATCAGTCACTTTTCCTTGGTCACGCCGGAAGATTTTAGCTCGGGAAGCCAGATCATAAGAGTAGTCCAAACCCAGCTTCTTGACCAGTATTGGATAGCCACTCCAGTTGTAAACTTTTTCGTGGAAAGGAATGTTGTAGGAGGGCCAGTATCCTGATTTGGAATGGAAGGAGAGAAGGGTGAGATTGACAGGGAGGAAAACAGAAGAGAGGAAACGAGAAGTGTCATGAGTGGTATTTTCTTTTGAACATCGGCCCAGCTGTGTAATTACAAAGTAATATTACACAGAAAATAATGGCTGTGAACCCTGGTAATCACACAGATCCTTAGAAATTTACAGAACCAGTATAATCTAGATTATTCCATTAGGGGGAGAAGAGCATCAGAATTCTTTGGTTTTTCACCCCAGATTCTTAAGGCAATCTATTAAGCAGAAGAAAACCTGACTCCTAGGCTCAGAGTTGAATAATTAGGCCTTTGTCAGTTAACCTCATTTCTGCCCCCTCCTTTTTTTTAGTAGGAAGAGGGAAAGGAAAAGTTATACTGTGAAGGGATTGGGGATGATCTTAAGATTCCAGTAGACTTTTAACCCCTCTGGCCCTAAGCATTCATAAGGCTCAGCTTCATTCGAAGCTTCACAGTGTGCCAGCCCTTCGTCACTAGGCATCAAACGTGACACAACTTTAATAAAATCGCCATTTCAGGAACATCTCAGATTACGGTCGCCTGGGGTATTGCTGCAGGACTGTCGGCCAATGTAGGGCCACCCTAACCATTAAAGGCTTAACCTCCACTCACATCTTCTCTTGGCCCTTGTCTGCCTTCCTTTCTCCTTACTATTTTATAGGATCTGCTGCTCGGGGTGAAGTTATTAGGACATAGCAAGTGATAAAACATTCAACCTCACTGATTCTGGGGCATGGAGCCAGCATCAGGGTGAAGGCAGACAAAGACAACATTGAAAGTACAGGCTAAAAATCACGTTGTCTATTGCAGTATATCTAGGTAATTGAGGCTTGGGGGTTAGACTGCCTTACAGAAGTTACTTAACCTCTCTGTGGCTCACATCTTCATCTGTAAAATGTGAACAATGATGTCTTACCTCACAAGGAGCGCTGCTCTGAGCATTCAAATGGATGGCAGAGCTTACAACAGGGTCTGGTACTTTGTAAGCACTAGAGGAACATTAACTATTACAGTTCTCTACGTGAACAGCTCAAATGAATAATAAAAATGGTTGCTCTTTAAATATTCATCAAGCTTTATGATTTAAAAAGCATTTAAAAGAATATCTTGTATTGGGTTGGCCAAAAAGTTTCTTCAGGTTTTTCCATCAGTGTATAGAAAAACCTGAATGAACTTTTTGGCCAAACCAAATTATCAAAACCACCTACTGATGTATAAATATTACCATTCTTCCTTCAAAAGGAAGAAACAGAAGTTCAGAAAGGTTGAATGCCTTCCTTCTGACTAAAAGCACCAAGGACTTCTATCGATATATCATTGTGGCTTCTAAATACTAGGTTTGTGGGGTTTTTAAAAAAATGGCTGTACAATATCACTTATTTGGGAAAATCATATGTTTCTTCCTCAGCTTTTCTTCCCTTTCAGTAAGATGGTAACAATACTTCTGCTGCTGCTGCTGCAAAGTCGCTTCAGTCGTGTCCGACTCTATGCAACCCCATAGACGGCAGCCCACCAGGCTCACCTGTCCCTGGGATTGATCCTCCAGGCAAGAACACTGGAGTGGGTTGCCATTTCCTTCTCCAATGCATGAAAGTGCAAAGTCAAAGTGAAGTTGCTCAGTCGTGTCTGACTCTTAGCGACCCGATGGACTGCAGCGTCCCAGGCTCCTCCGTCCATGGGATTTTCCAGGCAAGAGTACTGGAGTGAGGTGCCATTGCCTTCTCCGGTAACAGTACTGTTTATCTGGAAATGTGTGTGTGCTAAGTTGCACAGTCATGTCAAACTCTTTGTGACCTCATGGGCTGTTGCCTGCCAGGCTCCTCTCTCCGTGGGATCTCCAGGCAAGGATACTGGAGTGGGTTGCCATTCCCAGGGGATCTTCCCGACCCAGGGATCGAACCCAACTCTCCTGTGCTCCAGCATTGGCAGGCAGATCATTTACCACTGTGCCACCTGGGAAGCCCTTGGAAATACATTATGAAGGTCAAACAAAAGAAAATAAATAAAAGATACATCAAGTATATGGTAAGACACTCTGAATTTAACTCTATTTTCTGCCTCTGGGGGAAAAAATAAAACATCAACCCCCTCCCCAAACTACAGACAGATCATCATCAATTTATTTAATACCAGGGTAGATTTCTTCATGGGATCTAAAAATGGGATTGCAAAGAACCCAAATCCCATCATATCATCAGCAGCAGTCCAAAGAAGAAAAGGCCTGGGGCAACTAGTCCCCTTTAACAAGCATCTCCCTCTTAAGGCTGGCTATTACTATCAGGCTCTTAGGAGCTGGATGGACCAGTCTTCAGAGTCAGATAGCTGCATCCTCAGTTTTGAATTGTGCTAACCAAGTAACCACCTAGTGATCTGACTTCTCAGGTGGATTTCCCAAGAAGAAGTGGAGGTAGGTCCACTGCTTGGTAGCACCTGATCTTCTTGGCAACTGAAGTTTCCACCTTAGTCAATTCTGTTTTATGCACGTGGTGTGCATTTCACTGGCAGGAGCCACTGTGGAGTGAGGCATCTCCCCCTGGGTGTCATTACAAGATGAATGTGAGGACCTGGGAAATGAAGGACCAGCCCTGATCCCCAGGATCCACACGTTGTCTTGGTTCTGTACCTACTCATCTCTCAGTGGACCTATTTCAACAGTTTCCTAATTCACCTCCTGTCTTCTCTCTGTCCTTCAGTGTGTTCTCCCTTTTCAAAGACTCTAGTTTTCTAAAGCAAGGTCCTCAACCTCCGGAATCTAATCCCTGGTGATCCGAGGTGCAGCTGATGTAATAATAACAGAAATAAAGTGCACAATGAATATAATGCATTTGGATCATCCCCAAACCCAAATCATCCACACTCCACACCCCCGACCCCAGGCTGTAGAAGAACTGTCTTCTATGAAACCAGTCCCTGGTGCCAAAAAGGCTGGGGACTGATGGTGTAAAGGATAAAGGCTAAACTGCTCAGCAGGATCCAAGGGCTGTAGTTTTCCCATCACTACCTTATCTTCCACATCACCGCCTCCTCTCCAGCCATCCTGGGCTAATACATTCTCCTTCATGCCATAGTCTTGGGTCTCTATCTGTCTGGTTTGTCCTCTTGTCAAACTGCTGAGCTCCTTTCCCGCATGTCTCTTCATTGTTTCTGTAGCTATTTCTCCACTGATCTCCAGTAGCATATTGGGCAGCTACTGACCTGGGACATTCAACTTTCAGTGTCCTATCTTTTTGCCTTTTCATACTGTTCACAGGGTTCTCAAGGCACGAATGGTGAAATGCTTTGCCATTTCCTTTCCCTTCTCCAGTGGACCACATTTTGTCAGAACTCTCCACCATGACCTGTCTGACTTGGGTGGCCCTACACAGCATGGCTCATAGTTTCACTGAGTTAGACAAGGCTAACTTATGGTCCATGTGATCAGTTTGATTAGTTTTCTGTGACTGTGGTTNAACAGTACTGTTTATCTGGAAATGTGTGTGTGCTAAGTTGCACAGTCATGTCAAACTCTTTGTGACCTCATGGGCTGTTGCCTGCCAGGCTCCTCTCTCCGTGGGATCTCCAGGCAAGGATACTGGAGTGGGTTGCCATTCCCAGGGGATCTTCCCGACCCAGGGATCGAACCCAACTCTCCTGTGCTCCAGCATTGGCAGGCAGATCATTTACCACTGTGCCACCTGGGAAGCCCTTGGAAATACATTATGAAGGTCAAACAAAAGAAAATAAATAAAAGATACATCAAGTATATGGTAAGACACTCTGAATTTAACTCTATTTTCTGCCTCTGGGGGAAAAAATAAAACATCAACCCCCTCCCCAAACTACAGACAGATCATCATCAATTTATTTAATACCAGGGTAGATTTCTTCATGGGATCTAAAAATGGGATTGCAAAGAACCCAAATCCCATCATATCATCAGCAGCAGTCCAAAGAAGAAAAGGCCTGGGGCAACTAGTCCCCTTTAACAAGCATCTCCCTCTTAAGGCTGGCTATTACTATCAGGCTCTTAGGAGCTGGATGGACCAGTCTTCAGAGTCAGATAGCTGCATCCTCAGTTTTGAATTGTGCTAACCAAGTAACCACCTAGTGATCTGACTTCTCAGGTGGATTTCCCAAGAAGAAGTGGAGGTAGGTCCACTGCTTGGTAGCACCTGATCTTCTTGGCAACTGAAGTTTCCACCTTAGTCAATTCTGTTTTATGCACGTGGTGTGCATTTCACTGGCAGGAGCCACTGTGGAGTGAGGCATCTCCCCCTGGGTGTCATTACAAGATGAATGTGAGGACCTGGGAAATGAAGGACCAGCCCTGATCCCCAGGATCCACACGTTGTCTTGGTTCTGTACCTACTCATCTCTCAGTGGACCTATTTCAACAGTTTCCTAATTCACCTCCTGTCTTCTCTCTGTCCTTCAGTGTGTTCTCCCTTTTCAAAGACTCTAGTTTTCTAAAGCAAGGTCCTCAACCTCCGGAATCTAATCCCTGGTGATCCGAGGTGCAGCTGATGTAATAATAACAGAAATAAAGTGCACAATGAATATAATGCATTTGGATCATCCCCAAACCCAAATCATCCACACTCCACACCCCCGACCCCAGGCTGTAGAAGAACTGTCTTCTATGAAACCAGTCCCTGGTGCCAAAAAGGCTGGGGACTGATGGTGTAAAGGATAAAGGCTAAACTGCTCAGCAGGATCCAAGGGCTGTAGTTTTCCCATCACTACCTTATCTTCCACATCACCGCCTCCTCTCCAGCCATCCTGGGCTAATACATTCTCCTTCATGCCATAGTCTTGGGTCTCTATCTGTCTGGTTTGTCCTCTTGTCAAACTGCTGAGCTCCTTTCCCGCATGTCTCTTCATTGTTTCTGTAGCTATTTCTCCACTGATCTCCAGTAGCATATTGGGCAGCTACTGACCTGGGACATTCAACTTTCAGTGTCCTATCTTTTTGCCTTTTCATACTGTTCACAGGGTTCTCAAGGCACGAATGGTGAAATGCTTTGCCATTTCCTTTCCCTTCTCCAGTGGACCACATTTTGTCAGAACTCTCCACCATGACCTGTCTGACTTGGGTGGCCCTACACAGCATGGCTCATAGTTTCACTGAGTTAGACAAGGCTAACTTATGGTCCATGTGATCAGTTTGATTAGTTTTCTGTGACTGTGGTTTTCATTCTCTCTGCCCTCTGATGGATAAGGATAAGAGGCTTATGGAAGCTTCCTGATGGGAGAGACTGAGGGGGAAACTGTCTTCTGATGAGTGGGGCCAGGCTCAGTAAATCTTTAATCCAATTTTCTGTTGATGGGCGGGGCTGTGTTCCCTCCCTGTTGTTTGACCTGAGGCCAGACTATGGTGGAGGTAATGAAGATAATGGTGACTTCCTTCAAAAGGTCCCAGGCATACACTGTCACACTCAGTGCCCCCGACCATGCAGCAGGCCACCACCACCAACCCACGCTTCTGCTGGAGACTCCTGGACACTCACGGGCAAGTCTGGGTCAGTCTTTTGTGGGGTCACTGCTCCTTTCTCCTGGTTCCTGGTGTGCACAGGGTTTTGTTTGTGCCCTCCAAGAATCTGTTTCCCCAGTCCTGCGTAAGTTCTGGTGGCTCTATGGTGAGGTTAATGGCAACCTCCTCCAAGAGGGCTTATGCCGTACCCAGGTCTGCTGAACCCAGAGCCCCTGCCCCTGCTGCCCTTGGTCAGCAGGCCACTGCTGACCCGTGCCTCCAGAGGAGACAAACATTCAAAGGCAGGTCTAGCTCAGTCTTTGTGGGGTCTCTAGTGTGCACAATGTTTTGTTTGAACCCTCAAATCAGTGGAGAACTAACTCCAGAAAGAATGAAGAGACAGACCAAAGCAAAAACAACGCCCAGTTGTGGATGTGACTGGTGATGGTGGTAGAGTCTGATGCTGTAAAGAACAATGTTGCATAGGTCCGTGAATCAAGGTAAATTGGAAGTGGTCAAACAGGAGATGGAAAGAATGAACACTGACATCTTAGGAATCAGTGAACTAAAATGGATTGGAATGGGTGAATTTAATCAGATGACCATTATTTCTACTACTGTGGGCAAGAATCCCTTAGAAGAAACGGAGTGGCCCTCACAGTCAACAAAAGAGTCCAAAATGCAGTACTTGGATGCAATCTCAAAAATGACAGAATGGTCTCTGTTCGTTTCCAAGGCAAACCATTCAAAATCACAGTAATCCAAGTCTGTGCCTCAATCAGTAAAGCTGAAGAAGCTGAAGCTGAATGGTTCTATGAAGACCTACAAGACTTTCTAGAACTAACACACAAAAAAGGTGTCCTTTTCATCATAGGGGACTGGAATGCAAAAGTAGAAAGTCAAGAGATACTTGGAGTATCAGACAAATTTGGGCTTGGAGTGAAAATAAGCAGCACAAAGGCTAACTGAGTTTTGCCAAGAGAACGCACTGTTCATAGCAAACACCTTCTTCCAACAACACAAGAGAAGACTTCATCTTCTTTGCAGCCAAAGGTGGAAAAGCTCTATACAGTCAGCAAAAACAAGACTGGGAGCTGAGTGTGGCTCAGATCATGAACTCCTTATTGCAAATTCAGATTGAAATTGAAGAAAGTGGGGAATACCACTAGACCATTGGGGTATGACCTAAATCAAATCTCTTATGGTTATACAGTGGAAGTGACAAACAGATTCAAGGGATTAGACCTGATAGATAGAGGGCCTGAAGAACTATGGTCAAAGGTTTGTGACATTTTAGAGGAGGCAGTGATCAAGACTGTACCTAAGAAAAAGAAATGGAAAAAGGCAAAATAGTTGTCTGCAGAGGCCTTACAAATAGCTGAGAAAAGAGAAGCCAAAGATGAGAGAGAAAAGAAAAATACACCCATTTGAATGCAGAGTTCCAAAGAATAGCAAGGAGAGACAAGTAACCCTTCCTCAGCTATCAATGCAAAGAAATTGAGGAAAACAACAGAATGGGAAAGACTAGAGATCTCTTCAAGAAAATTAGAGCTACCAATGGAACATATCATGTGAAGATGGGCTCGTTAAAGGACAGAAATGGTATGGACCTAACAGAAGCAGAAGACATTAAGAAGAAGTGGCAAGAATACACAGAAGAACTGTACAAAAAAGATCTTCATGACCCAGATCACACTTACCTAAAGCCAGACATCCTGGAATGTGAAGTCAAGTGGGCCTTAGGAAGCATCACTACGAACAAAGCTAGTGGAGGTGATGGAATTCCAGTTGAGCTATTTCAAATCCTGAAAGATGATGCTGTGAAAGTGCTGCACTCAATATGTCAGAAAATTTGGAAAACTCATCAGTGGCCACAGGACTGGAAAAGATCAGTTTTCATTCCAATCCCAAAGAAAGGCAAAGCCAAAGAATGTTCAAACTACTGCATAATTGCACTCGTCTCACACACTAGCAAGTAATACTCAAAAAAATTCTCCAACCAGGCTTCAACAGTACATGAACCCAGAAATTCCAGATGTTCAAGCTGGTTTTAGAAAAGGCAAAGGAACCAGAGATCAAATTGCCAACATTTGTTGGATCATTGAAAAAGCAAGAGAATTCCAGAAAAACATCTACTTCAGTTTTATTGACTACAAAGCCTTTGACTATGTGGATCACAATAAACTGTGGAAAAGTCTTAAAGAGATGGGAATACCAGACTTCCTTACTTGCCTCCTGAGAAGTCTGTATGCAGATCAAGAAGCAACAGTTAGAACTGGACATGGAGACCCCACGTCGGAAGACAGAGACAGCGGCTGAGAGTCCCGGGCTGTGGCGGCACAGGAACAGCTGAGAAGAATCACCCCACTTCCAAGGTCAGGGGCTGCGACGGCATAGGAACAGCTGAGAGGAGCCACCCCACTTCCCACTCAGCACGGCCGAGAGGAGCTACCCCACGTCGGAAGACAAAGACAGCGGTTGAGAGTCCCGGGCTGTGGCAGCTCAGGANCTGAGAAGAATCACCCCACTTCCAAGGTCAGGGGCTGCGACGGCATAGGAACAGCTGAGAGGAGCCACCCCACTTCCCACTCAGCACGGCCGAGAGGAGCTACCCCACGTCGGAAGACAAAGACAGCGGTTGAGAGTCCCGGGCTGTGGCAGCTCAGGAACAGCTGAGAAGAACCACCCCACTTCTGAGGTCAGGGGCAGTGGCCGAGAATACCAGGCTGTGACGGCAGGGGAACAGCTGAGAGGAGCCACACCGTGTCCGAGGTCAGGGTCAGGGGCTGGGAAGAACCACCCCATCTNCCACCCCTCTGCTGCTGCTGCTAAGTCGCTTCAGTCGTGTCCGACTCTGTGCGACCCCATAGACGGCAGCCCACGGGGCTCCCCCATCCCTGGGATTCTCCAGGCAAGAACACTGGAGTGGGTTGCCATTTCCTTCTCCAATGCATGAAAGTGAAAGTGAAGTCGCCCACCCCTCTAGGTTGTTACAAAGCACCAGGTTGAGCTCCCTGCATCACACTGCAAATTCCCACCGGCTAACTATTTCACATATAATACGTATGTATTTCAGTGCTACTCTCTCAGTTCATCCCACCGCCTCCTTCCCCCACTGTGTCCACAAGGCTGTTCTCTGTCTGCGACTCTATTCCTGCCCTGCAAATAGGCTCATCACTACCGTTTCTCTTGATTCCATATGTGTGTGTTAATATGCAATATTTGTGTTTCTCTGGCTTGCTTCACTGTTTATAACGAGCTCTAGGGTGTCAATTGTCATTGCCCTCCCCCAGCTTTTGTTCACCTCGGCAGCAGATGCCGGTGAACCTCCATCCCTAGGCTCTCCATTGAAAATTTTTGATTTTATGATTTGATGAAACTACATTAAATCAGGAACCAGACCTAAGGATGCATGATTGACAAGCAAAGTATTAATGACTATATAGTCATAAATATGACTATATACAAGCAAATTTTAATGACTATTCATTCACCACTTGGGCTGGAGTCATGTTGCAGTGTTTCATCTGAAGGACCCATACTGGCAGTCTTGAGCAAGCTTTCTGATAGGAAATCTCCACAGGATGGAAAGCTGTATTTCTGGCCTGATACTCTTGCTAATTCACTCCTTATTGTAGCAGCCTCGATGGACACAAGAGGGCAGGCGTTCTTTAATACGTATAAGTAAGTGACTAATACTAACATGAAGGAATAGTATTTCATTCAAGAGCAAGGCTGTTTAAAGAAGACCAACAACAACAACAAAAGTAGGCCATCCAGAGTTCTGGAACAAAGAAGATAAACTGTCTTACAAAAAACTTTAGTCAAGGAGTCTAATTTTATAATTTGGAGTTTAAAGTTAAAGAAAGGAAAAGGCCCAGGGAAGGGACAAAGTCCTGAAATATAGCATTATAAGAGAAACAAGTGTTCTTTGAATATGTAAAATTATATTCTTGCTCTAATCTGTCACTAGGAACTTTGGAAGGCACACTATGTTAGATAAGGATAGAGTGAAACACTCTGGGATGAAAGCCAGCTGGCAAATTACATTTCATAGTAAGCTTCTTACTAAATTTAATTAAGAGACAAAAGAGAACGCTTACAGTTAATAAAACATCTTCCAGGAATTAGAAAATAGCCACCTGAGGTCCTCCCTGGTGGCACAGTGAATAAGAATCCGCCTGCCAATGCAGGGGACACAGATCAGATCCAGCAAGATTCCACATGCCGTGGGGCAACTAAGCCTGTGCACCCTAAAGCCCGTACTCTGCAGCAAGAGAAGCCATTGCAATGAGAAGCCCTCGCACCACAACGAAGAATAAGTAATCCCAGCTCGCTGCAACTAGAGAAAGCCTGCACAAAGCAACGAAGATCCAGTGCAGACAAAAATAAAATCTTTTAAAAAACGGACTTTCAGAAGGTTTTTAAAAAATAGCCACTTGAATGATAAACAATGACCACTCTCCTCTAATTCTATTTAGATCTCTTGCTTAGTACAACACAGAAGAGTTTATCCTTATTATCCTACCAAGTGTATTTAAAATGTGCCCCGTTTGGACGAGTGACATCAGCATCACAGGGGTGTGAGGCACTCCCTTTATCTCTCCCCCTCAATCTACAACCAGTAAAACCAGTAAAGCATCCATAACTCAACAAAGGTGACTCTGCCCCACACAGCAGGATGCTGGAGAATCCCACACATCTGTTATCTAAAGGTGGGCGGGCTGGACCACATGGAGGAGGAAGAACCAGAGGAACGATGAAGGCAGTACCTGTAGTCCTGAACCCGTGGCCACAATAGCTGGGCCCAGAGCCCGGGAGAAGCCCGTAACAGCTGGGGAGGTGGCACAACAGGAGTCTGGTGGCCTGGTCGCAGCACCCCCAGCCAACAGGGAGCTGGAAGGCAGCGGTAGCAAGCTCTGCAAGCCTGCTCCTCAAGCTACAGGGGCACCACGGCTCAGCCTCCCCTCCCCGCTGCCTCCAGCAGCAGCACCCACAACCCCAGTCACGACAGAGACACCTGCGACCCGGGTTCCCTTTCACCCTTTCCCTCCCCATACCCAGGGAACTGCACACAGCCCAGGAACCTGCTCTCTGAGGTGCCCCACCAACAACATCGGTGACAATGAGGGTGCAGGGCAACATCCCTGACAGAGACAGTAGAGGGTGGGAAGTGACAGCTCTCAAAAATAACCAGAGGCAGCTCTGGGAAAAGAACCACCACCACTCCCCGTCGCAAAAAATAAAAAAGAAAAGGAAAAAAAAACCACAGCAAAACCAACTTGCGCTATATTGCCACCTACTGGAAAGCAAAAGAAAGGCATCTAATTACTAAACTGCAGGCGGATTCTTTACCAACTGAGCTAAGAGGGAACCCCCAATTATTAAACTACTGAACAGTTACTCAACTGGGGGGAAAAAAGTTTTACCTAAAGAAGAAATATTTGACACTTCAAATTCACTGGGTGAAGCACAAGCTGGAATCAAGATTGGCAACAGAAATATCAACAACCTCAGATATGCAATGAGGCACCCTTATGGCAGAAAGTGAAGAGGAACTGAAGAGCCTCTTGATGAAAGTGAAAGAGGAGAGTGAAAAAGTTGGCTTAAAGCTCAACATTCAGGAAACTAAGATCATGGCATCTGGTCCCATCACTTCTTGGCAAATAGATGGGGAAACAATGGAAACAATGAGAGATTTTATTTTCTTGGCCTCCAAGATCACTGCAGATGGTGACTGCAACTTTGAAATTAAAAAACACTTGCTCTTTGGAAGAAATGCTATGACCAACCTACACAGCATATTAAAAAGCAGAGACATTACTTTGCCAACAAAGGTCCGTCTGGTCAAAGCTATGGTTTTTCCAGTAGTCATGTATGGATGTGAGAGTTGAACTATAAAGAAAGCTGAGTGCCGAAGAATTGATGCTTTTGAACTGTGGTGCTGGAGAAGACTCTTAAGAGTCCCCTGGACTGCAAGGAAATCCAACCAATCAATCCTAAAGGAAATCAGTCCTGAATATTCATTGGAAGATGATGCTGAAGCTGAAACTCTAATACTTAGGCCACCTGATGTGAAGACCTGACTCACTGGAAAACACCCTGATGCTGGGGAAGATTGAAGGTGGGAGGAGAGGGGGACGACAGAGGATGAGATGGTTGGATGGCATCACCGACTCGATGGACATGGTTTTAGGTGGACTCTGGGAGTTGGTGATGGACAGGGAGGCCTGGTGTGCTGCAGTCTGTGGGGTCTCAAAGAGTTGGACATGACTGAGCAGCTGAACTGAACATTATATACATTTTTGTATATATAAATATTATATTTCTCCTGTATACACTCCAGTGTGCCTATTCCCAAAATGCCCTCCCTCTGCCACCCTTCCTCTCTGTTCACTGTATCTATGTGTTTGTGTTTGTTTGGTTTGGTTTGTTCATTTATTTTTAACTTATTTTTGTATTCCACATATGAATGAAATTATATGATATGTGTCTTTTTCCATCTGACTTACTTCATTTAGCATAATACTTGCAAGGTTCCCAAATAGCCAAAACAATCTTGAGAAAGAGGAACAGAGCTAGAAGAATCATGCTCCCTGACTTCAGACTATACTACAAAGCTACGGTCATCAAACAGTATGGCACTGACACAAAATAAGACATATCAGTTGCTTAACTTAAGATGTGTATAAGAGACAGCTTTTGAACTGTGGTGCTGGAGAAGACTCTTAAGAGTCCCCTGGACTGCAAGGAAATCCAACCAATCAATCCTAAAGGAAATCAGTCCTGAATATTCATTGGAAGATGATGCTGAAGCTGAAACTCTAATACTTAGGCCACCTGATGTGAAGACCTGACTCACTGGAAAACACCCTGATGCTGGGGAAGATTGAAGGTGGGAGGAGAGGGGGACGACAGAGGATGAGATGGTTGGATGGCATCACCGACTCGATGGACATGGTTTTAGGTGGACTCTGGGAGTTGGTGATGGACAGGGAGGCCTGGTGTGCTGCAGTCTGTGGGGTCTCAAAGAGTTGGACATGACTGAGCAGCTGAACTGAACATTATATACATTTTTGTATATATAAATATTATATTTCTCCTGTATACACTCCAGTGTGCTCATTCCCAAAATGCCCTCCCTCTGCCACCCTTCCTCTCTGTTCACTGTATCTATGTGTTTGTGTTTGTTTGGTTTGGTTTGTTCATTTATTTTTAACTTATTTTTGTATTCCACATATGAATGAAATTATATGATATGTGTCTTTTTCCATCTGACTTACTTCATTTAGCATAATACTTGCAAGGTTCCCAAATAGCCAAAACAATCTTGAGAAAGAGGAACAGAGCTAGAAGAATCATGCTCCCTGACTTCAGACTATACTACAAAGCTACGGTCATCAAACAGTATGGCACTGACACAAAATAAGACATATCAGTTGCTTAACTTAAGAGACTTGTATGTCCAGTTTTTTCCCCAGGTTTGGGCAGTCCTCAACTGTTATATCTCTTCACTCTCCCTTCTCCTTGTTGGGATACCCATTACCCTAATGATAGATTTCCTAATGGAGTCAGATAGTTCTATAGGATTTTCTTTATTCTAGACCTTAATTTCCTCTCTTCTATCTACATCATTTCTAGATTTGTCTCTGAGCTCACTAATTCTCTCTTCCCTGTGGTCTCCAGTATTTCCAGTGCTTTCTTTTTTTTTTTTTTTAAAGAAATACATAACCATCAAAAAAGAGAAATTTATTTCACTTAAACATTTAAAACAGCATTCAAATCACAAAAAGATAAAACTGGAAATCCTTTTTGCTGCTTAAAAGGTGTTTATTACTTTAGATAACTAAAGCGGTCAGATGTTTTTAAGCATGGGAGAAGCAAAATACAAGGTGGTTTCAGTTACAAACCAAAAGACAGGAACTTCCGAACTGGAAAGATAAAGATATGCTTTACAATTTAAAAACAGAAAGCAAAATCAATGGCATGAGAAAAACATTTAAAACAAACATCTGTAAATATTAAAATTACAGCTGAATCTGTTAATATTTAAAGAAAACAAGGTTATGCAATTAAGTGCTCTTGAAATTTTATTTGAAGGACATTTGAGAAGCAGATTGCTGATCAAAATAACACTGAATTATTCAGATGCATTTTATGTATGTACATTAGTCACAAAAACAAGAAGAATTCTGCTGCTGCTGCTAAGTCACTTCAGTCGTGTTCGACTCTTTGTGACCCCAGAGACAGCAGCCCACCAGGCTCCCCCGTCCCTGGGATTCTCCAGGCAAGAACACTGGAGTGGGGTGCTATTTCCTTCTCCAATGCATGAAAGGGAAAAGTGAAAGTGAAGTTGCTCAGTCGTCTCCGACTCTTAGTGACCCCACAGGCTGCAGCCCACCAGGCTCCTCCGTCCATGGGATTTTCCAGGCAAGAGTACTGGAGTGGGGTGCCATTGCTTTCTCCTCCAGTGCTTTCTAATTCAGTCTTCATTTCACTTATTAAGTTCTTCAGCTCCAGAGTTTCCATTTGGTTCTATGTTTTAATTTCAGTTGGTATTCAGAAAATACCAATTTCTCTTTGTTATTCTTTCTGTTCATTAATTTTATTTCTGAGCTCAATGAATTGCCTTTCAAAGTTTTCTTGTAGCTCATTGGGTATCTTCACAGGTATCTGCATTCTCTATCACTTAGATAATGTTATAAACCATTAAAAATTTAAAATGTGTTCATTTGCACATCACATGCATTAACTGCTCCAAAGCTTTTGAAACCATAAGCCCCTGTGTCCTTGTCTTCTGAAGTAAAATATTGACTCAAGAGTTAATCATTGGAAAATGTGAAGATGTAGAAAGAAAGAATAGCTGTTGGGCTGGGGAACTGGTAACAATTTAGGCTATAATTCTGCCACACAGAAGAATCACTGCGCTCTCAGTTCCCTGAAAGACATAGATAGAGGCCTGACACACATTCCTAAGTTGTTTTTACACGAAGCAGACCCCCTCTCTCCCTTTCATCTGGAGAGATGAAAACTCCTGGCCACAAGGACAAAGACCCTAGAGTGGTTGAAATCAGAAGACTGATGGTGTTTGAAGCTTCACCTTGATGCCAGCCAATCCAAGAACTGTCAGTTAGCTGATCATGCCCTGCTCCTCACACTATGAAACTCCTCATTACCCTCTTCAGGGTGGGTCAAATAGTTTTGAGGGCATTAGCCCTTTATGGCCCTCTTTTCCTGGCAAAGCAATAAAAGCTACCCTTTTCTACTTCACCCCAAACTTTGTCTCTGCATTTCTATTCAGCACCAGTGAACAGAGGCTGAATTTCAGCAACACTCTGAAGACCAAAAACCTTCCTTCCTTCCAAAAGACTAGACTCATTGTTGACCAAGGACATGAGGACCAAGGCATGAGGATCACGATTGTAAAAATATCTGTGCTGCATGTCTTCACCCCTTCCTTTATCCATACTTAGCAATGGGATGTTGCAGCATCTCCCAGCAAGAGGCATCGTCTGTTTCACCACCTCTTAAATCTGAACTGTTTTGGCTTACCAAAGGTGCCAGTTCTAGCCAGGCCCTCAAGAGACCTTGCACACTTCTTCTCACTCTCTTATAATCCTGTGACAGCTGAGAAAACTGGTGCACCCTAGCCTAGTGTCTGGGATGGCAGGCAAAGTGCAGGAGGGCCAGCCTCTAGCTGGGCAGCTCCCAAAGTGCGACAGAGTTCATCCAAGATCAACAGAGCTGCCCACCCAGCCCCAGCCAACCATGGATGTATGGATGTGCCCAGCTGAGACACTGTCCTGTACACTCAAAAGCAATATTAATCAGGTATGTGTTTACAGCACAAACTTTTGGAGGTTCAGCAGTAGCCAATATAATAGTAATCCAGTTACACAACATATTTTGTTTTCAAATGTCTTACTGCCATTTGATTTTTAACATAGATGGATGTGACACTTCGGGAATAGTTTTCTTTTTTAAAAGGAAAAAACAAAGTAATATCTTGGCCCCATACTCACCTTTCTGCTCAGGTTTTTCCCACAGCTAAAGAGGAACAATATCACTTCTCACACCTTGGGGAAGGCAATCACCTAGGCTGGGCTGTCTGATGTCTCAAAGCCTGTCTGATACTCATGAAAACTTTATTTAACACCTAGACTCTGATGCTGGGAGCGATTGGGGGCAGGAGGAGAAGGGGACAACAGAGGATGAGACTGACTCAATGGACACGAGTCTGAGTGAACTTCACGAGTTGGTGATGAACAGGGAGGCCTGGCGTGCTGCGATTCATGGAGTCGCAAAGAGTCGGACACGACTGAGCGACTGAACTGACCTGAGATTCCAAGCACTGTGCAATGATTCCAGCCTAGAGACAGTAGTAGAATTCCTTCAGCTTCTCCAAAAGTCACATGCCCAGACTGCTCTCCCTGCCCACCTCTACTGCACTCTGAGTCTCCACCGGGAGCCCCGCACTAAGGTGACTGCAGCGGGGAAAACCTCTGCTCCTCCCTAAGAAAAGGTGCTCTCCGTGTCATCCTACAACATGAAATCTTCCAGTCATTTGTTCTGTCTACTCTACAATGGACTCAGTCTTCCTACCTTACAGAAGAATGGCATTCATTTACTTTTCTTTCTGCTAAGAACCTAACTGGTACCAACCAATTTCCCCCTTCACTTTCCAGTAATTATTCTTCAATCAAGTATGGCTGGGTTTTTGTTTCTGGTTTTCAGCACATTTCTGCTTTACCCTGCAATAGGAATGTGATCAATGAAAGAGTCATACTATTAGGTATTCAGGCACGTGAAGACCATACTCTGGAATCTGAATATCCTGAAGTAGCTCAAATAAAACAATAAGTATAATTCTTATTCTAAGATAATAATAATCTCTTGGACCATAAAGATGGCTGAGCACTGAAGAATGGATGCTTTTGAACTGTGGTATTGGAGAAGACTCTTGACAGTCCCTTGGACTGCAAGGAGATCCAACCAGCCAATCTTAAAGGAAACCAACCCTAAATATTCATTGAAAGGATGATGCTGAAGCTGAAGCTCCAAAACTTTGGCCACCTGATGTGAAGAGCCACCTCACTGTAAAAGACCCTGATGCTGGGAAAGACTGAAGGCAGGAGGTGAAGGGGATGACAGAGGATGAGACGGTTAGATAGCATGTTGCTGACTCAGGGACATGAGTTTGAGTGAACTTGGGGAGACAGTGAACAACAGGGAAGCCTGGCATGCTGCAGTCCATAGTATCACAGGGTTGGACCTGACTTAGAGACTGAACAACAGCAAAGATTATACAGAGTAAATGTGCAGAGGTGGGTGTACATTTAATCAGTGTTCAAACAATCAAAATTGTCTGCTTTTCTTCAATAAGAAGTTATTTACTTCAGGTTATATTATTTGTTTACTGTTTCCTTTTCCACCTGTCCCATAGCATGTACGTTCCACCAGGGCAGGAACTTTTTCTGTCTTGTTCACTCCAGTGGCAAGAAAAAGGATTTGACATGTAGTGTGTTTGTGCTCAGTCACCGAGTCGTGTTCAATTCTTTGTGACCCCACAGATTGTCAATGGAATTCTGCAGGCAAGAACACTGGAGTGGGTTGCCCATTTCCTTCTCTAAAGGATCTTCCAGACCCAGGGATGGAACCTGTGTTTCTTGGGTCTCCCGCATTGGCAAGCTGATTCTTTACCATCGTGCCACTTGGGAAGCCCCTTGACACATGGTAGGTGCTCAGTAAATAACTGTTACGTACAAGAGAGAAGGAGAAGATGGTGGTGACTAACATTTATAGTGTACCTACTACACATCAGAAACTTTGCTTTAGAAGGATGGATAGTTTCATTTGATCTTCACAAGAAGAGTGCTTAGATGAGGGTTTTTTTTTTTTTTTAAGTATTTATCTTTTTAAAGCTTATAAACAGCATTGTCAGAGATAAATCTAGAACTGAATCTCAACACATGCCTTTTACACCCTAACATACATCTGACAAAATTGAGGGGAATAGTCACGCACATGGCAACAACACGTAGGCAAATACAATGGAGCAAATACATTAGGAGCAATTAAGGAGCGGGTGAGTCATGGGGAGCTGCAAGTTTAAACAGGGTGGAGGGGGGAGAATCACCTTATGACCAGTCAGTCAAGAGAAGTGTGGAGAATAAGGTGGGGTTTCTGGAAAGATAGAAGGGAAGACGCTTTCTCTGGCTAGGTGGGGAAAGATTCAAAGCAGGGGTGGCCTGGCAGAAGTTATCAGCATCCTGTTGCTAAGTTGTTTCAGCTTGTCCTACCCTTTGCGACTCTCTGGACTATAGCCCTCCAGGCTCCTCTGTCTATGGGATTTCCCAGGCAAGAATACCGGAGTGGGTTGCCATTTCCTCCTCCAGGGGATCTTCCCGACCCAGGGATTGAACACACATCTCTTACATCTCCTGCATTGGCAGGAGGGTTCTTTACCACTAGCGCCACCTGGGTGGCTACTCAGTATTCTGGGATGGTACCAAAGAGGAACATAAAACAAAAGAAAGTTAATAGGAAAGCAAGAATGAAGTGCCACAAAATTTATCTATAGTCTTTGGAATAGGTGACCGAGTTCTACTTTTATTTAATTCTACTTTTATTTCTTCTCCTCCTTTGGTTCTTCTGCTTTTTAAAGGCAGAAGATACTGATCTTGGCATGTGTTAAATCATAGTTTGTATATATTTCAGCCTTAGGATCAAAGTATCTAAGATAAAAGAGGTAACATGAAATTAATAAAAGTAATTGTACTTCATTAAAAATGTTTACAACTATAAAACTAATTTAATAATGAATGAAAGTAGTAATATTATGGGTTATGAAGGAGACTTGGCTACATTTTCCCCAGGCATTGAGAGTATTCTTTTATCTTCCTACTTTCAAGTATTGGAACTTCAAACAGGAGAAGGCTGAGCAAAATCATGTCTACCCAGCCCCGAAGAGCTGCCAAAGTCTAAAAGGATAGACTTGGAAACCCAATAAGTTAGAAATGCCTAGGGTGCTTGTTCGAAGGCATCAACCCAGATCAACTGGTTAAGAATCCCTATGGATGGCACTTTAGAATCTGCATTTTTAACAAGCTCCAGAGGAAACTGTGAGGGGTATGTAGCATGTGTGTGGGAGGCGATGGAACGCCCAGATGGAATGCAAAGCAGGAACACATGCATGCTTGGTGAAACATACTGAGCGCACTCTGGAGGGCTCCACTTACAGATAATTAAGCAGGAAGCCTCGGGCTCATAGGCATCAGCATTGTTTACTGTATCCTCAATTAGAACACTTTGAATAGGTTCCAGCTTTGGTTCCCACGCAAAAGTTCCACCCACCCGAGTCCCAGGAGGCCCTTTGAGTCCATGGCCTCTTTTAGTTTTAATCATTTAACTTAGATACAAATGGAACCAGTTCTGAAAACAAACAAAAAATGGGTATTTTGTAGTCAGATATGTTTTGCTTGAACAACACTGCCCAACCTCTGAGCAGTATGGTTCTGAAAAGGCTATTTAACTTCTCTGAACCTGTTTATTTGAGAAATACCGATACAATACCCTCCTTGTTAGGTCTTTATGAAAATTAAGTGACATAAAACACACCAAATATGAATTATGCATACGCTGAGTGTCAGTTATAATGCTGGACACATAAGTAGGAACTAAACAAACATTAGTTTGGGGGCTTTTTTTTTTCTTTTTATTTCAAAGACAGGTTAAGCACAAATGAGTTTAAAGTAACTTACTTAAAACTTGGGTGCTGCCTAATTCCCATACAACCAGTTGGGTCCTATTCATGTCATTCCTATTAAGATCCTAACTTACTTCAGCTGTGTCTGACTATTTGAGACCCTATGGACTGTAGCCCGCCAGGCTTCTCTGTCCATGGGATTTTCCAGGCAAGACTACTGGAGTGGGCTGCCATTTCTCTCCAACCCAAGGATGGAACCCACATCTCTTCTGTCTCCTGCACTGGCAGGCGGGTTCTTTACTAGTGCCACCTGGGTGGCCACAAAGGATCAACTTACAGGTCCAATCCCTATGCTGTCCAGGTGTGCATCTGAGATGCCTTGATAACAATTCCTGAACATCTTAGACTTGTTCTCAAAGCAACAGTATAAAGGGAGGGTGCTAAATAAATGAGTTTTAAAAACATGCAGTTTATTAAAAAAAAATAAAAGGGAGGGCAGAAGGAAGAGAAGTCAGTGAAACTGTGATAGAGATGGTGGTCTCTTCAGCAGGCCCTTCTCCACCCCCCACTGAATTTCCCATCTTCCTCTCTCCAGTTTCCACATGTCCACATCAGGGTGGGTTGTCTGTAATCTGTCTGCTGTCTCCTTTCCTTTTTCTTTCCATTATCTTTTCTCTCCTTCCTTGCCTCCATAAATATTTATTCAATGATTACCATGTGCAAGCCTCTGTGCTGGCCCTAGGGATACAGACATGAATACGGAACATGGGCTCTGAAGAAGCTACCCACAGGCTCCAGGGAAGCTGAAAGGAGGGGTAGCTGGCTCTGCCTGAAAGTTAGGGAAGGCTTTGAAGAGCAGCTCTTGTGAGACTTCTGTTAAATATGGAAAACATTTGGGTAAGATGCATTAAAAGGCGATAAAAATGCCCATAGGGTGAACATTCCAATAGCAACACAAAGAAATTGGATGATTCCTCCCACAAGTAAAAATGAGAAACTCAGTCACATCTACTCTTGTGACCCCATGGACTGTAGCCCGCCAGGCTCCTCTCTCCATGGGATTTCTCAGGCAAGAATATTACAGTGGGTTGCTATTTCCTTCTCCAGAGTACATTATGATTAATTGGGGCTTACCCAAGGAATGCCAAGTTGATTTAACATCTGAAAATTAATCAATGGAACTCACTGTATTAATAGAAGATGAAAATCAGATGATCATTTTAATAGAAAATGAGAATTGCATAAAGTGCAGCACTTATTCATGATAAAAACATAAAGTAGTAAGAGATGGAATCCTCTTTAACCTTATAAAGGGTATCTACAAAAAGCCTATAATTAACATCATACTTAATGGTGAATGACTGCATACTTTTTCACTTAAGATCAGGAACTAGGCAAGGATTTCCATGCCACTTCTAGTCTACACTCTACAGTCCTGGAGGTCTTATCCAGTGCACTCATGGAAGAAAACAAAGACAGATAAGGTAAGGGGGAAGAAAAACTGTCTTCCTGCAGAGATGGGCTGATGATGCACCTAGAAAAATCCCAACAAATCTACCAAAAACAGAAAAAGCTATTAGAATGATAAATGAACTTAGAAAGTTCTCAAGATAAAAAGTAAATATACAAGAAAATAGTATTTCGATATTGTGATGGTTTTTAAATTTCCACAAATTCCTTGGCAATTTTCTCTTGAAAAGATAGATTCTAACGTCCTGTCCTTGCGTGTGGACTAATCATAACAACCTCCTTCTAATAAATAGAATGTGGTAGAAGTGACAGCATGTGACTTCTGAGACTAGGTCACAATAGTCACTGCTGTTTCTGCCTTGTTCTTTTGGATCACTTGGTTTGGGAACCAAGACCCCTGTTTCAAGGATACTTGAACAGTTCTACAGAGAGGCCCGTGGAGGGGGATCGATTTGTCAGCAGCATCTTATTGACCATGGAAGTGAGTCACCTTGGAAGCCCATCCTTTCGCTTCAGTTAAGTTATCAGAGATTTCAGCCCCTCAGTCTCTGAGTCATCATAGACACAAGCCATCCTAACTGGGCCCTATCTAAATTCCGTATCCATAGAGACTATGAGATGCTAAACAATTACTGTCATTCCTTCAAGTCACGAATTTGGGGCATGACATGTTACATGGTGATAGCTAGCTAATGCACACATACAAGCAATGAACAATTGGAAAAGGGAATAAAAAACTGATTCTGATTACAGTAGCATCAAAATTCACTTAGGATTCAAATTAGTCTAAGGTATGTAAGACCGATATACTAAAAATTACCAAAAAATTATTCAAATTAAAGAAGACCTAAGTAGAGAAACAATATTTGTGGATGGGAAGACTCAGGTTTACTGACATGTTGATTCTCTCTGATTGATTTAAAGCTTCAATGCAATAGAAATCAATAGATCTTTTTTTTTGACATGAACAAATTTTATTTTTAATATAATTTCTAAAGGTTACACTTATTACAAAATACTGGCTGTATTTCCTGAGTTGTAAAACGCACCCTGTAACCTATCTTACTCCCTATAGTTTGTACCTCCCAGTCCCCCTAACCTCTGTAAACCCTCTCTCCTCCCCACTAGTAACAACTAGTTTGTTCTCTATATCTATGAGTCTTCTTTTCTTGTTATATTCACTAATTTGGTATATTTTTTTAGATTCCACATATAAGTGATTTCATATAGTATTTGTCTTTCTCTGTCTGAGATAAGTGAAATAACTCACTTAGCATAATGCCTTTCAAGTCCACCCATGTTGTTCCAAATGACAAAATTTCATTCTTTTTATGGCTGAGTGGTATTCCATTGTGTGTGTGTATATATATATATTACATATTATATATATATATTATGTATACATTGTGTGTATATATATATATATATATATATATATATACCACATCTTCTCTATCAATCATCTGTTGATGAACACTTAGGTTACTTCCATGTCTTAGCAATTGTAAATAATGCTGTGATGAACACTGGCGGGGCACATATCTTTTCAAGGTAGTGTTTTTGGCTTTTTTTCTTTTTTGGATATGTATCCAGGAGTGGAATTGCTGGGTCATATGATAGTTGTAGTTTTAGAGGAACTTCCATACTGTTTTCCATGGTGGCTGTACCAATACAGATTTCCACCAACCAGTGTACAAGGGTTCACTTTTCCCCACATCCATTAGAGATATTGAGTAGAGTTCCCTGTGTCATACAGTAAGGTCCTTATTAATCATCTATTTTACATATGTGTTGTCTGTTTAAGTCGTGTCTGACTCTTTTGCAACCCCATGGACTGTAGCCTGCCAGGCTCCTCTGTCCATGGAATTTTCCAGGCAAGAATACTGGAGTGGGTTGCCATTTCCTCCTCCAGGGAGTGCCTAGTGATGGTGACAGAAACTAAGGATCCAGACAAGTATATAAGCTTTTTTAAAATTGTTTTTCTAATTAATTAATTTTTGGCTGTTCTGGGTCTGTGTTGCTGCAAGCAGCCTTTCTCTGTTTGCAGTACTTGGGCTTCTCATTATGGTGGCTTCTCTTGTTGCAAAGCATGGGCTGTAGGCACTTGGGCTTCAGTAGTTGTGGCACACAGGCTTAGCTGCCCTGTGGCATGTGGAATCTTCCCGGACAAGGGATCAAACCTGTTGCCCCTGCATGGACAGCAGATTCTTATCCACTGGACCACCAGGGAAGTCCCAGTGTATAACCTTTTATATGGGAAGTGTTCCTGAGCTATAGTGAGGCCAAGGGGGTGTGCCAGCATGATGTCTCCCAGCTTATATTCCCTGGCTATGTCTCCTTAGCCTCTAGAGGGGTGGAAAACCTGAAGCCTGTCTGAAGCTGAAGCTCCAGGCTAAGCAAAGAGGCCTTTTTCACAGGAATACTTGGGTTTTATTTCCACTTGCTGTCTGTGCAGTGCCCTGGGGGTGTTTGCCTGCTGAGAATTGTCTTTCTGATGGTTACAGCCCTGTGGAGCTCAGGAATGCCAATGCCCTTGGCCAGCAAGGCCAAGGGATCAAAGGGTGTCCCCTGTGTGGATTGCATCTGCTCAGCGGCTTTAGCAAGACTGCTGGGGAGCGTAGTGGGTGGGGCACGCTCACTGGCTTCAGAAAGACAGCTCTCCAGCCCCAGCCAGGAGGTGGGGGAGTGGCGTAACCACTATACCTGCAGACTTCAGCAAGGACGTGGGATGCTGTCACCATCATTCACCCCTGTCTGCTTAGCTAGGCAGTTGGGAGGGTGTTGTATCCAAGCTCAACAACCTGTTCTAGCATGCTAGGTGGAGAGTGCAACAACCAGGTCCCTCAGTGACTCTGCCTTCGGGAGGATTTTTTTGGGGTTTTTTTTGCTCTTATTTATGTATTTTTGGCTGTGCTGGATCTTGGTTGCTGTGCGAGCTTTTCTCTAGTTGAGGCAAGTGGGGGCAACTCTCTAATTGCAGTGCATGGGCTTCTCGTTGCTGTGGCTTCTCTTGTGGTGGAGCACGGGCTCTAGGGCACATGGGCTTGGTAGTTGCAGCCCCCTGGCTCTAGAGCGCAGGCTCAGTAGCTGTGGCACACAGGTTTAGCTGCTCTGCGGCATGTGGGATCTTCCCAGACCAGGGATTGAACCCGCATCCCCTGCACTGGCAAGCAGATTCTTTACCAATGAGCTACCAGGGAGGCCCAGGAGCTTTTCAATTGTCCCATTCCTCTCCAGCTGCTGCCTTTAGATTGAAATGAATCTCCTTCACTATGGCCCTTTCCAAGCTACTGTTATTCTGCTCGCTCTGGGGGTAAGACCACACGCAAAATCCTTTAATAGGGGAATTTCACATTTCTATAGCACTTTGGAACCCTTGGAGCTCAGCCCTGTTGGGTCTCTAAGCCAGGAGTTTTGGGGGCTCATCTTTCTGGGGCAGACCCCAAGGGTTGGGGTGCCTGGGGTGGGGCACCAATCCCTTACTCCTCTTGGAGAAGCGGTAGGCTCATGAGAGTCTTTCTTATCCAGTGTTGTTGCATACAATAAGGGGAGATCTTTTGCAAGACCATGTCTCTACCTCTCCTACCTGCCTCAATGTGTTTTGGGAAGCATTTTGTCTAGTTTTCTGATCTTTTTCAGAGGGAAATGTTCCATACTTAGCTGTAGATTTAGTGTGTCCATGAGAGCCCATGAGTTCAGAATTTTTCTACTCTGTCATCCTGGACACTGCCTTAAAACCTTTCTAGATTAAAATGGGAGATATTATATTAATTTGTTTCCTTGAGTAACCTCCTCTATTTTTATGAAGTCAGCTGGGACTCTTGGTGAACACAGAGCATGAGATTGGCTTGAATAAGTCTGGGTGTGCTGGGGTAAACAAATCCTTTTGCAATATGGACCAAGGCACTGTGAAGGATTACTAATGCTCCTCCTATCCCCCATGCTGGAGGACAGTTTTGAGAGTGCCCTTGTAATAATTCTTACTAGGCAATTATCCCTCAAGGATTTTGGCAAGAACAACAGGAATATACAGAAAGCCAAGATCTGCTCTAGTAATTCAGCAGTCATATTTTTTTTCCTTCTTGAAGATGAATATCACTCTTCTATCCAAATATTGAGCTATAACATGTTACATGGTTTGAGTTGCTTGGATTGTTGCCTCAGCCTTCTACACATTCTGTTGGAAGCCTCTCTCGTCCACTGCTCAGGAGCTTGGCATTTTGTAATTTTAAAATGCAAATCTATTGATGTCACTTCCACTTGTCACTTTAATGGTCTTGAATTGCCCTTCCTTCCCTCCCTCTGGGCTTCTCTGAACTTTTTCCTGGCTACAGGCTTTTATATGTGCTATGTTCCATGTGGAACATTTCATCACATTCCATCACATATCCTGATTGGTCTGCCTAATTTATACATAGTTCTGTGTCTTAACATAAACTTTACTTTCTCTTAAAAATTTTCTCATCATCCCCAAACTACTCTTCCCTATTATTACACAAATCACACTTTAAGCATTGCTTTCTTTTATTTGTCTCTATTTTTTACAAGAAGGTAAATTTTTGTTAGAATAGAGACCGTTTGTCCTGTTTTTCATCATAAACACTCTGTCTAACACATTTTAACAGAAAATCATAGATGAATAAATTATATCGTGACTTGATCAATCAGTTCTGACTCAACAATTCTTAGTATATTTATCCATATTAGGAAGAACTTCCAGGTCCTGCTACTCTGAATACAAAACCAACATCCTAATTCACTCAATCTACCTTGGCATTCCTCCACCAAAGAAAAACTAGTCACCTAGCTTGTTTTCAACAGCACCTCCACATGGCATAGAGCTCACGGCAAAGCTTAGTTCCACACCTATTGAATGAATCCGATGTGACTGATCCCTTAATTAAACAATTCTTTGTAATGTAAATAAAATTCTACATAGTTTTCATGTTTGCCGTTGAGAACAAAGCAGTTTAATTAGAGAAATGATGAATTACACTGCTTCACTGGCTCCTATAAAAACATCTTGGAGTAAGAAAGATGTCTTTTGTTTTCTCTTAGTTATATATATACTTCTGTATCTGTCTATTCTGGAAGGAAATCAACCTTGAATATTCATTGGAAGGACTGATGCTGAAGCTGAAGTTCCAATACTTTGGCTGACTCGAAGAGCCAACTCACTGAAAAAGACCCTGATGCTGGGGAAGACTGAAGGCAGGAGGAGAATGAGGACAACAGAGGATGAGATGGTTGAATGGCATCACCAACTTGACATGAATTTGAACAACCTCCAGGAGATGGAAGGACAGGGAAGCCTGGTGTGCTGCAGTCCATGGGTTGCAAAGAGTCAGACACAACGAAGAGACCAAACAACAATAATATATGCAAACATTATCAAATCAAATGTTTTCATATGAAATTCCCCCATGTCCTTCTCCCTCACTACTTTTGGGATCCAGGACTGTTAAGATTGGAGAGATCTGAAAGCAAAGATTTTAGGTAGCAGTTGAATTTTGCATTTTATCAAAAATAGAAGGGAGAGTAGGAATGGTTCATTGTCTCAGTATCTTGCTGTCCTTAAATTTTGGAACAAAGACTCAAAGCATGGTCTAACTTGAAGAAAGGAATCCTCATTCCCCCTCAATATGAAAACAATTCAGCAAACAACAACAAAGATGAAAGCCAAGTGGTCTCAAAGGAAGGATCAGATCACAAGGACAGTAAAACAGACCACTATTCCCCTGGTCAGAATTCCTGATAGGGTAAAGCTAGTATTATCAAGAACAACAGAACCAGAAGAGACAATAATACTCTGACAAAAATACTCTTTCAAAGGTACATATGACAGGTGGTTGGTATAACCACCCTGTAAGTTGCATATTTGTAATTAGAGGTTAGTGTCCACATCATATCCGTGTAGGACACTTGGATGTTTGGTAAGAACTTCCCCCTTGTCTTTTTGCTGGTGATGTTTCCTGAAGAGGTTGCAAACCAGCTGTTGAGGGCAATTCCAGCTATCAGATACAATTTTAGGGGTTTAGACAGTGGGTTTTGTTTTTTAAATCCATATTTCTCTCTTTAGAAGCTAGAGGATATGGAAATACTCCAGAACATGGTCCGGGTGATGACAGTCAGTAGGTGCTGAACAGCTGACTCCCTTTCAGTGGACCCTGTCTTTGCTAAAATTGCTTTCACTTTGGTTTACTTTTACTTTTATTCACTTATATTCTCTTCTTGTCTCCTTTCGGCATGCACATGTGCACGCTCAGTCTCTTCAGTTGTGTCCAACTCTGTGGCTCCATGGACTGTAGCCCACCAGGCTCCTCTGTCCATGGGATTCTCCAGGCAGGAATACTGGAGTGGGTTGCCATGCCCTCCTTCAGGAGATCTTCCTAACCCAGGGATCGAACCCCACACCTCTAGTGTCTCATGCATTGGCAAGTGGTTCTTTACCATGAGCACCACCTAGGAAGCCCATGGCAGGCATGAGGCCCCTGGGAAGCCCCTGCTTTA
This sequence comes from Neotragus moschatus, assembly GCA_006410615.1. Taxonomy (NCBI): domain Eukaryota; kingdom Metazoa; phylum Chordata; class Mammalia; order Artiodactyla; family Bovidae; genus Neotragus; species Neotragus moschatus. Next base: position 156,141 of record SJYA01000798.1, on the reverse strand, counting down.
GGCACAGGAGTTTGCAATTCCTACGCTACAAAGACTGTCCCTTCTCATCCATCTCCACTTGCTCAAATTCTAGTCATCATTCATGGTTTATCTCAAATGTCAACTTTTTTCCTTTTCCCAACAACCAGATGTGAGTTATCCCTATTTTGAATACTCACAACATTTCTAACACTTCTTTTGTAGCCTATACAGTATTCAGCAGTAATATCATTCTTATCTGTATTTTATGTATCTTGTTAGTATAAGACCTATAAGCTTGTACATTCATTCACCCATTCATTCAGCAAAAATTTATTTAAGTACATGTTGCCACACACTAGGTAAAGTCCTGTGGATATTGCAAAGAATAAGACAAATGGGTAAATCAGCCATACTTTGACTAAAAAAATCATAAAAAAGAGAACTGGAGACAGGCTCTTGAGGAGAAACTGCAATCAGGATCTTTCTTGCTCATCTTTGCTTCCACTGCAGAGCCTCAGAAAGTGACTTGTACTTAATACTCAGTTGGCATTTGTAGAAGTGAATTTCTGGCAATCCTCTTAACATAGTTTATGACATAGTACTTTAAGTAAAAGTAATAGAGTTATATTTCTTCAAATAGAATTCTAAAAACCAGTTTTCATTAATATATACTAATCACTAAACATTTCTTCATCCATTCCAGTTACTCTGAATCACCAAAGTTTCATCCGGAAATAGGACTCAAAGTACTGAGCTGTCCCTCTAAATTTAGTTACCTGGGTAACTGCTGAAAGAGAGGCGACTGCTGCTGGTGTCTTTATCAACGATGTTGAAGTCCCAGTGTTTATATATCCTGAGCATGGCTGCATATGTGTACCAGCTTGAGTGAGCAAAAAAGATGTTCTCAAATCCAGGAAGAACCTATAGCCAGGATCACAGTGAAGTAAACAGATAACTGACTGCAAATGTGGGGAATGTACAGGGAAATGTACATCTACTGAGGTGTTTATTGCTATATTTGGTAGTGGAAAATTAACCTTTAATGTGCACAAGGCAGATTCCATCCGAGCTTCCAAAATGGAAGATTCTGGAAGGTACGAGTGGCAGGTACATACAGCATGAGAAAAATGATGGAAGAAACAGAAGTGCTGCGTGCATGCTAAGTTGCTTCAGTCGTGTCTGACTCTGCGACCCCATGGACTGTAGCCTGCCAGGGTCCTCTGTTCATGGGATTCTCCAGGCAAGAATACTGGAGTGGGTTGCCATGCCCTCCTCCAGGGGATCTTGCTGACTCAGGGACTGAACCTGTAATGGTAGGTGGGTTCTTTACCACTAGCATCCAAACAGAGGTAACATCATGTACATCCAATTCCCTCTATCGGTTCCTTCCAGTTCTTAACTTCCATGACAGAGGAACCCATGAGGTGATATGTAACTACAGCAGGGGTGATGAGATGCCATGTGTGGGTGACATATAGAAAGAATCTCCACCGACCAGAAGAAGAACAAAGAGAAAGGCTACCGAGTGACTCACCTTAATAAGGGCAGAGCAATGTCCCATATCCCATCTCTTAAAAAACTTCAGGCTGGAGTTTTTTGTGGGAGAAAGTGAGGGAATCAGATCCAGCAGGTCTCCAACAGCATTCAGGAACTGAATCTGGAACAGGGTTATGGGCTGGGGAAAGACAAAGACTGCACTTAACATTGATCCGTTATTATCACGTGTCATTTTCTATTGGGAGGGTTCCCCTTGTTAGGTATCCTCTACATCATTCGTTTGTGAAGAGTCCCTCATGTAACAGGTACCAAGATCTTTTTGTACTTTATAAAATAGTTTTTATAACTTTATAGTTTACGAGACGTTTTAGCCTGTTATCCACAGATTCGAGGAGTGGGTCCCGGGAGAGGAAAACAGAGCACTCTGCTTGCATTTCTCTACCCTAGGCTTTTTCAGTCTTGGCAAGAGTGATACATACGTACATGTGTGCATGCCCAGTCGTGTCTGACTCTGTGACCCCATGGACTGCCTGCCAGGCTTCCCTGTCCACGGGATTTCCCAGGAAAGAACACTGGAGGGGGTTGCCATAAGATCTATAGTGGAAAATCTTTCCACTCCTCTTCTTTGTTTGCTCAAACCTCAGTCCTCTCTCCAGCTTACCGCTTGAATTGGTTTCTAGCATAACTCTCTAGACTTTTAAAAATGCCTTGTGCTGTGCTAAGTTGCTTCAGTCGTGTACAACTCTGCAACCCTATGGACTGTAGCCTACCAGGCTCCTCTGTTCGTGGGGATTCTCCAGGCAAGAATACTGGAGTGAGTTGCCATGTCCTCCTCCAGGGGATCTTTTAAAAATGCCTTACAAATACATTTTTTAAAACATAAATGACAGTATATTTTATGTGCTTCTTTTCACCTTGATTTTTTTTTTCCTCTTCATATCTTTTGGTATCTTGGGGACCTTTCCATATTGAACGTAAAAATCTTCCTCATTCTTTTAAATAGTATGTCAATGAATGGATGCATTATAATGTTTTAAATCAGTATTTTATTGATGGACTTTTAGGTGGTTTCTAGTCTTTTACTATTAAAGTCAATCTTCCAAGAATCACCCCTGGACACACTATTTTCTATGTGTGTGACTTTGTGTAGAACAGATTTCTAGAGATGATTTTGATTTTTATAGATATTTCCATATTATCTTCACAGGGCTTATTTCAATTATACTATTACAGCCTCAACAATGAATTAAATAATTAGTTTATTTTCAGTTTGATAAGGAAAAAACAGTATCTGGTAGCTACATTTAATGTAGACCATTTTTAAAGTCTTTATTGAATTTGTTACAATATTGCTTCTGTTTTATGTGTTGTTTTTTTTTTGGCCATGAGGCATGTAGGATCTTCGTTCCCCAACCAGGGATCGAACTCCCCTGCACTGAAAGATGAAGTCTTAGCCACTAGACTGCCAGGCAAGTCCCCTCACTGTGGTTTATCTTGGCATTTATGAATACAGCATTTAAGAATCTTTGGATTTACTTTTTGTGAATTATTAACATGCTTTATTTTTTATTAGGTTATTCTTTTTTATCTACTTTTAAGAGCTCTTTAAGTCTTATATGAATGCAAGATTTTTTTCAGTTTGTAATTTGCCTTTAAATTTTTTGCCTTTATTTTAAAAATCAAGAATGACATCATACATATGAAAGAATGAAGATGTGTATGCACATTTTAAGAAAAAATAATAAAAATAAACTCCTATGTACCTGCATCCCAGTTAAAAAATAGACTATTTTAAATAGAATATTAGTTGTGCCTTAGAAGTCACCAATCTCATTTCCGTTCCCCACCAGCAGTAACCACTCTGCTAAATTTCATGTTGTTCATTACTTGCTTTCCTATCATTTTATCATCTATGTATAAATCCCTAGGCAATATATTATTAAAACTTTGCCTCGTTTAAAGTATGAATAAATAGAATCATATCATGTGCATTCTCTTGCTCAAAATTATTTTTGACATTGATTAATGTCGATAGTGTGGAAATGGTTTGTTCATCCTCATTCCTATGGTATTGCACTACATGAACATATGATATCACAATATACTTAGGATAAACATTTGAGATGTTTACAGTTCACAGTAAACAATGGTGCGTGAACTTTTACTTATGTGGACCCCATGTTCAAGACTGTATCTAATCTCTGAGTGGATCTGCCAGGTTGTAGAATATGTATTAACCTCAAATGTTTCGGGTAATGTCCAATCCTTTTCCAAAGTGGTTGTAAGAGTTTACTTACACCAAGAGTGGTTGGGGCTTCTCAATTCTGGTGTGTAATAGGATTTCATGGTGGCTTTATGATGCATTTGCTTGAAACTGTACATTTCCTCACATGTTTATTGGTCATTTGTTCTTCCTCTTCTGTGAAGTTCCTGTTGACATTTTGTGCCCGTTACCCATTTTCCTACTGGGTATGTTCTTTTTAAAAATTTGTTGACATTCTTTATGTATTTTAGATACAAATCTTTTGTCAGTTAAATGTATTGAAAATATCTTCCCTTGGTTTGCAGCTTATTTTTTTCACTCTCTAATTGCTTTTTGATAAAAAGAAATTCTTATTTTAATTAGTCAAATTTCCCAATCTTTTTCTTCATGGCTAATGCTTCTATGTCTTGTTTAAGATAGGCCATATTCTCCTAGGGAAGACTAAATGCTGCTGGGTCAAGGCTGTTGTCATTACTTCTAGGCTCTTTCAAGGGACAAAGAAAGGAAATGTATATATATTTTTTTTAATTAAGGAAGCTAAAAGTAATGATTTCCTACCTGTATGTTAATTAAAAAATACACAGCATGTTCACTTCATTAACTTATCTTGGGCTGAAAATCTTAGCTAATATACTTATTTGCTTTATCTTTATCTATCAAACTCTATCAGACTTCAAAATAGCAATATCAATATTTTTACTAAAGTAAGATTACAAGTCAAGGCTGTCTATTTTTGTTTGGGTGATTTTCTTATTTTTAGCATCTATTCAATGGCACCCCACTCCAGTACTCATGCCTGAAAAATCCCATGGATGGAGGAGCCTGGTGGGCTGCAGTCCATGGGGTCGCTGAGGGTCAGACATGACTGAGCGACTTCCCTTTCACTTTTCACTTTCATGCATTGAAGAAGGAAATGGCAACCCACTCCAATATTCTTGCCTGGAGAATCCCAGGGACGGGGAGCCTGGTGGGCTGCCGTCTGTGGGGTTGCACAGAGTCAGACACGACTGAAGTGACTTAGCAGCAGCAGCATCTATCCCACTGAGATGCACTGTTTTTTGAGGAAAACTGCTTTTTGCTCATTTGTTTTGCCATGCTATGTGGCATGTGGGATCCTAGTTTCCTGACCGAGGATCGAACTCATGCCCCCTGCACTGAAAGTGTGGAGTCCCAACCACTGGACCACCAGGGAAGTTCAATAACTCTGTTTTGACGTCATCTAACTGTTGCCCATATGGTTATACCATGAACTTGATGTACCATTAAGTATATTTGTGTGCATTTGTTTTCAGGTCTTAGGAATCACTTTGCTTTCAAAAATTTTAAGTATGAACAGTGTTTACATGGTTTCAAAGTCAAATGTAAAAAAACAAGTTATATCCAGAGAAATGTAGCTTTCATTTCTGCTCCCTCCATTCTCCTTTCATTTATCTTTTAGTTATTGCTTTACACTTTCATTGCTGTTTCTTCTTGAAAATGTGAGTAAATCTATCACCTATCATCTATTATCTATCTATCAGGTATCTATCAATCATCTATTATCTATCCAGCTCAATTTCTAATGCAGAAGGCAGCACACGATATACACTGGTCTTTACTTTTTACACTTAATAACAGATTCTGAAGGTCAGTCCATAGCAGCCTATGGAGAGACACCTCATTCCTGTTTACAGCCACATCATTCGCACAGCCAGTCTTCCCTGTCTTTGGCTGTTTTCAGTCTTTTCACTACTGTAGATTATCTGCAATGAATAGGCTTATATTGCTGCCAGTGAACGTTTGCGATAATCCTAGAAGTCTTGCATCAGAGGATAAATGAGTATGTGATTTGGGTACTGGGTGCCAAACTGTCCATAGCAGATATGCCATTTTGTATTCCCACCAGTCTTTTAGGAAAATGTCTTCCTGCCACCCCACCCCCCCACCCCCCCCCCCACCCCACCCCCCCCCCCCTTTTTTTTT
>SJYA01000798.1:139844-150336 GCA_006410615.1 Neotragus moschatus | reverse complement strand
AGTACGCTCTCACACTTTGGAATTTTTGCCAAATTGATAAGTAAGAAAATATTTCTCAGAATGGCTTTCCAGGTGGCTTGGTGGTAAAGAATCCACCTGAGAATGCAGGAGACCTGGGTTCGAACTCCGGGTCGGGAAGATCCCCTGGAGAAGGAAATGGCAATGCACTCAATATTCTTGCCTGGGAAGTCCCATGGACAGAGGAGTCTGGTGGACTACAGTCCATGGGCTCACCAAGGGACTGGACACAACTTAGTGATTTATCAACAAGCATTTCTCAGTATGGTTTTAATTTGTATTTCTAATTTATGCACACATAAGGCCGAGCTCATGTGATTAAGAATACTTTTTGCACCTATTTTCCATAAACTGTTATTTTATATATTTTGTCCAGTATGCACACACACGCATGCGTGGGTGTGTGTGGTATGTATATTACCCCCAGGAAATAAAATCTGCCTAATTTTTGGAAGTATATTAAACAGTACCTTTCTATTCTCAATGATTCAGTAAACTTTTCAGAAAAATTATGACGTGTGGGCCTGAGTTGTGTGTGTGTTTGTGTGTGTGTATGTGTGAGCATGTGCTGTGGATGATGGAAGCATAGCACTTGTACACTTTTTAAAAAATTATACATTTTTCTCTATCATATTGTCTAAAACTCTAGCTTTAGTAGGTTAATCAAATAGCCAGTACATTCATATCAGACTTTAACTTGACCCAGGGCCCATGAACGAGACTGAGAGGATACAGAAACAAGCTGGTTTATTTGTGTGTTAAGCTTGGATTTTGTGTCAGATGTTGAATCAGTTTCTAATAATGAGATAGATAAGACAGTACTTCTATGTAAGAAATTTATTCTTTAGTCCTAAAGATCTTCTCTTTAATTGGAATGTAATTTTAAAGACCATTTTCAGTATTCTTGCCATATCATATAAATCCTGGGTAGCTTTCTAGAAATCTTACCTTTGTTCCTTCTACTATAGCTCTCTTTGTTGCCCCTACAAACAGCCCATCCATTTGTGCCATAACATAGCCTGTGTGTTTCCAAAATGGGTCATTCTTGTAATATTTGATGTTCTCTCGGGTCCACTGATCTTGCTTCCTGGAAGACAAATTAGATTTTTACTAGTAGTCTCTACAGTTGTTCATCTAAAGCCAAATTAAAACCAAGCACTTAAAGATTATATATTCATATCCCTGTGCTAGTATAGGGCTTCCCTGGTGTCTCAGATGATAAAGAATCTGCTTGCAATGTGGGAGACCTGGGTTTGATCCCTGGGTTGGGAAGATCCCCTGAAAGAGGGCATGGCAATCCACTCCAGTATTCTTGCCTGGAGAATCCCCATGAACAGAGGAGCCTGATGGGCTACAGTCCATGGGGTCCCAAAGAATCAGATATGACTGAGTGACTAAGCACACACGAAGGTTAGTATAATTTAAATTCTGGCTCTTGTAATATTCCAGTCATTTTGAAAAGATATCAGAGCAAATCCTAAATGATTTTTTCTTTCTCCCAAGGACTATGAAAGTGAACATGTTCGTCGGTCAGTCATGTCCAAGTCTCTATGACCCCATGGACTGCAGCCTGCTAGGCTTCTCTGTCCACGGAATTCTCCAGGCAAGAATACTAAAGTAGATAGCCATTCCCTTTTCCAGGGGATCTTCCTGACCCAGGGATTGAACCCAGGTGTCCTGCACTGCAGACAGATTCTTTCCTATCTGAGCCACCAGGGAAGCCCCAAGGACTATGACTTTTTCTTTATAACTCTGCATGCTTTACCTCTAGAAACACAGATGTGATATTTATTTATTTATCTGTGATATTGAGACCTAAGAAAGCTGAGGACAGACTATTCGAATGCATCTCATATAACATTATAAGGTTTTCACTAATCCATAAGGACAAGTTGAGTAACTTACTTTTGTAGATATAAGTGGTAAAGTTAAATGGGAAAAAATAAAAGCTCTTAAGGACACAGTGGTTTGTATTTGCTTCTGTTTCTCTCAGATCATTTCCATAGTTTTATGGTTTGTTCTATTGCAGTTTTTGCCAATAACGGCATCAACGACTTTCCTGCAAAAAAATCTTTTTGTTGTTATTTTATACTCCTTTCATTCTCTCTCATGTTTTAGTTGTCTGCACTTCATGCAAGATGAGTTGACATAACTTTGTATACTGAAAGCAGTTTCTGATTTGTTCAGGCTATCTCCAGATCAATTTAAAAACACAGTATCACTGCTTCATGAGATCTGGCCTAGATGCTCTGAAGGACCTTCATACCTGACAAACAGGTGGCTAGGTATATATTTTAGAGGGCCAACCCAAGAGTTCTTCTATTCCCAAACTAGTCTCAGTCTGTCATTCCCACAAATGTAAAACAAATTCTGAATATTGAGAATTATTAGCCTCTAGAAAGCTTTACTAAAATAAAAATATTTTCGAAGGATGTTAGGAATATAACTTAAGATTTGCACTAACTCCCCAGCTAGGATGAGTCACCAGGTCCATAAAAAGGAAGCACCTTAGAGAGGGAGGAGGGGGATTTCTGAAGGAGAGGAGCCCCCAGGTGGAAGGGATCCAGAAGTTTGGTTTTGCCTGTCTTGTACTGTGAGGTTTCCTCCAGCTGTGTTGCAGCTGACAATGTGATATATTAACCTGACCTCTGAAAGGGCATAAATTAGAAGGCATTTGTCTGCAACCAGTTTTTATGCTATTACCAAAAGGTGCTACACTTAACTATAAGAACCACTCCAGAGTCTTGCCTTAGAGATGGAAAAGAAATTGGTGAAGGAAAAATGGCTGTTTGAAATGACAGACTCAATCCCTGAAGCCTCAGTAGCAATGAGAAGAGGAATGTGAATCATACGTACGTTAAAAAGTCCTGCACTTTATTCAACATGGAACGTTCCTTAATCAGCTGTGGGTAGAGGTTTGTGAAGTGGTCATCCATGTGTCTGAAATAAGAGATGAAAATCATTCCATTTCCATTTTTCTTCTGGGATTTTCCCATCAAAGTAAATTACTTGATATTTTGGCTAAGTGGGAAGTTCCCTATTGCAAACCTTCCTTATCTTTTTTAATAAATCAAATACACAACTTAAAATTGGAAATATTTTCAATGTATAGAAAAGTATAGAATATAACAAACACCCAAGTATCCACTAGTCAACTATATTAAATCATTCATTATATTTTACTATATTTGTTTCATATTTTTAAAAAAGATACAAAACATAAGCTAAAGTTGAAGTGCTGACATTAATTGTCCTCCCTTCTCCCTAGAGGCAACTGCAATCTTGAATCAGTATTTATTATTATCATATATGTTTTAACACCATATATATATTTAAATATTTAATCATAAATAATATAGAGCATTGCACCCAGGTACTGCATTTCAGAGTCTTTTGTTGACTATGATGGCTACTCCATTTCTTCTAAGGGATTCTTGCTCATAGTAGTAGATATAATGGTCACCTGAATTAAATTCACCCATTCTAGTCCATTTTAGTTCACTGATTCCTAAAATGTCAATGTTCACTCTTGCCATCTCCTGTTTGACCACTTCCAATTTGCCTTGATTCATGGACCTAACATTCCAGGTTCCTATGCAATATTATTTTTTATAGCATTGGACTTTACTTCCATCACCAGTCACATCCACTACTGGGTGTTGTTTTTGCTTTGGCTCCATCTTTTCATTCTTTCTGGAGTTATTTCTCCACTCTTCTCCAGTAGCATATTGGGCACCTACTGACCTGGGGAGTTCATCTTTCAGTGTCCTATCTTTTTATTCTCAAGGCAAGAATACTGGAGTGGTTTGCCATTCACTTCTCCCTTCTCCAGTGGACCACATTTTGTCAGAACTCTCTAGCATGACCCGTCCGTCTTGGATGGCCCTACATGGCATGGCTCATAGTTTCATTGAGTTAGACAAGGCTATGATCCATGTGATCAGTTTGGTTAGTTTTCTGTGACTGTGGTTTGCATTCTATCTGCCTCTGATAGATAAGGTTAAGAGGCTTATGGAAGCTTCCTGATGAGAGAGACTGACTGTAGGGTTCCAAAGAATAGCAAAGAGAAATAAAAAAGGCTTCCTAACTGATCAATGCAAAGAAACAGAGAAAAACAATAGAATGGGAAAGACTAGATATCTCTTCAGAAAAAATAGGTATACCAAGGAAACATTTGATGCAAAGATGGGCACAATAAAGGACAGAAATGGTACGGACCTAACAGAAGCAGAAGATAACAACAAGAGGTGAAAAGAATACACAGAAGAACTATACAAAAAAGATCTGCATGACCCAGATAACCACAACGGTGTGATCACTCACCTAGAGCCAGACATCCTGGAATGCTAATTAAGTAGGCCTTAGGAAGCATTACTGTGAACAAAGCTAGTGGAGGTGATGGAATTCCAGTTGAGCTATTTCAAATCCTAAAAGACGATGCTGTGAAAGTTCTTTACTCAATATGCCAGCAAATTTGGAAAACTCAGCAGTGGCCACAGGACTGGAAAAGGTCAGTTTTCATTCCAATCCCAAAGAAAGGCAATGCCAAAGAATGCTCAAACTACCACACAATTGCACTCATCTCACATGCTAGTAAAGTAATGCTCAAAATTCTCCAAGCCAGGCTTCAACAGTATGTGAACCATGAACTTCCAGATGTTCAAGTTGGATTTAAAAAAGGCAGAGGAACTAGTGATCAAATTGCCACGTTCTGTTGGATCATCGAAAAGCAAGAGAGTTCCAGAAAAACATCTACTTCTACTTTATTGACTACATGAAAGCCTTTGACTGTGTGGATCACAACAAACTGGAAAATTCTTAGAGATGGGAATGCCAGACCACCTTTACCTGCCTCCTGAGAAATCTGTATGCAGCTCAAGAAGCAACAGTTAGAACTGGACATGAAACAATGGACTGGTTCCAAATTGGGAAAGGAGTACATTAAGGCTGTATATTGTCACCCTATTTAAATTATATGCAGAGTACATCATGAGAAATGCTAGGCTGGATGAAGCACAAGCTGGAATCAAGATTTCAGGGAGAAATATCAATAACCTCAGATGTGCAGATGACACCACCATTATGGCAGAAAGCGAAGAGGAACTAAAGACGCTCTTGGTAAAACTGAAAGAGGAGAGTGAAAAAGCTGGTCTAAAACTCAGCATTCAGAAAACTAAGATCATGACATCTGGTCCCATTACTTCATGGCAAATAGAGGGGGAAACAATGGAAACAGTAAGGGACTTTATTTTGGGGGGCTCCAAAATCACTGCAGATGGTGACTGCGGCCATGAAATTAAAAGATGCTTGCTCCTTGGAAGAAATGCTATGACAAACCTAGACATTATATTGAAAAGCAGAGAAATTATGTGGCTGACAAAGGTCCATCTAGTCAAAGCTATGGTTTTTCCTGTAGTCATGTATGATGTGAGAGTTGGACCATAAAGAAAGCTGAATGTCAAAGAATTGATGCTTTTGAACTATGTTGTTGGAGAAGACTCTTGAGAGTCCCTTGGACTGCAAGGAGATCAAACCGGTCAATTGTAATGGAAATCAGTCCTGAATATTCATTGGAAGGACTGATGCTGAAGTTGAAGCTTCAGTACTTTGGCCACCTGATGCGAAGAACTGACTCACTGGAAAAGACCTTGATGCTGGGAAAGATTGAAGGCAAGAGAGGGGACAACAGAGGATGAGCTAACTGGATGGCACCTCAACTTGCTGGACATGAGTTTGAGCAAGCTCTGGGCGTTGCAGATGGACAGGGAAGCCTGGTATGCTGCAATTCATGAGGTTGCAAAGAGTTGGATATGACTGAGTGACTGAACTAAACTGATATAGCATTATTTATCATGTTTCAGAACATATATAAAAAAGTAAATAATATCGTACTATCTACCACTCTAACTTGTTTGTTTCCATGACATTTAAAATTTTTTTTGCATTTAGTGTCATAATATTTAATACAGATCTATAGTATTAAATTATATTAATATAATCTATTCTGTAAGTGGTCTAAATGACATGGTCAATTCTTTTTTAAAATGTTTTAGTTGGAGGATAATTGCTTTACAATATTGTGTTTGTTTCTGCCGTATCTCAGCATGAATCAGTGATAGGTATACACACATCCCCTCCCTCTTGAAACTCCTTCACACCTCCCACCCCTCCATTTGACATTTTAAAAGAATCATCTATGTTATTATCCACTTAAATTTATTCTTTTCATGTGCTGATGGTATTCCATGCTGTGACTATGTAAAAATTCATTTATGCAGGCCTATGATAAACATTTAATATTTTTATTTTTCACTATTATAGTACAACCTCAAACATTCTTGTGAATATCTCTTTTTACACATTTGTTTTTCTAGGAGATATATATGTGTATATACACACACACACACACACACACACATATAAAAATCCTGGGGTGAATATTCTGTATACCTAGAGTTATAGATATTGCCAAATTGTTCTTCAGAGTGATTGTACCAAATTACATTCTTCTGAACTACATGTTAGATTTCTCTTTGCTCCATAGCCTCACCAATACTTGGTATAGTTAGACTTTCAAATTTTCAACAATTTGATGTATTTGAAATGATATGTTGTTTTAATTTCCACTCCGCTCAGGATTATTGGCTATTTGAGCTTCTTTAAAACTTATTTAAAAAATTAAATGTCCCTCATATGATATACAGTAAGCATTTTTGGTGAGCTATACTTGACATATAACATTGTGTAATGATTTGATGCATTTATCTGTTTCAATACGATTGCCACCATAGTATTAGTCAACACCTCTATCATGGTACATAATTATAATTTCATTTTTTGTGATAAGAACAATTAAGATCTAATCTCTTAGCAGCTCTGAAGTTTATAATCAGGATGGTTGACTACAACCACTATGCTGTGCCTTAGATCTCTAGGACTTACTACCTACTGGTGGCACGTTAGTGTCCTTGACCAACATCTCCGCAATTGAACATTTTTTAATTGATGAAAATAATCCTTTTGCATCTATTGTGATTTTAATATACTTGGATTCATTTTTATAATCTGTCTTGTTTTCAAATTACCATCCCTTTCTTCATTCTTCTTTTATATTTTCCCTATTGGAAAACATTTTATTATTCTTCTTTTAGCTTCTGCTAATTTAGAAGCCATAAAATGTACAGTTGACTTTTTTTAAAATTTAATTTAATTTTATTTTTTTCCATCTCAGGTGTACATGAGTTCCCAATCTTGAACCCACTCCCCCCACCTCCAACCCCACATCAACTCTCTGGATCATCCCCATGCACCAGTCCCAAACATCCTGTATCCTGTATCGAACATAGACTGACGATTCATTTCTTACATGATAGTATACATGTTTCAGTACCATTCTCCCAAACCATCCCACCCTCTCCCTCTCCCTCAAAGTCCAAAAGTCCATTCTATACATTTGTGTCTCTTTTGCTGTCAAACATACAGGGTTATCATTACCATGTTTCTAAATTCCATATATATGTGTTAGTATACTGTATTGGTGCTTTTCTTTCTGGCTTACTTCACTCTGTATAATTGGCTCCAGTTTCATCCATCTCATTAGAACTAATTCAAATGTATTCTTTTTAATGGCTGAGTAATACTCCATCATGTATGTGTACCACAGCTTTCTTATCCATTCATCTGCTGATGGACATCTCGGTTGCTTCCACATCCTGGCTATTAAAACAGTGCTGCAATGAACATTGGGGTACATGTGTCTCTTTCAATTCTGGTTTCCTCGGTGTGTATCCCCAGCAGCGGGATTGCTGGGTCATATGGCAGTTCTATTTGCAATTTTTTAAGGAATCTCCACACTGTTTTCCATAGTGGCTGTACTAGTTTGCATTCCCACCAACAGTGTAAGAGGGTTCCCTTTTCTCCACACCCTCTCCAGCATTTATTGCTTGCAGACTTTTGGATTGCAGCCATTCTGACTGATGTGAAATGGTACCTCACTGTGGTCTTGATTTGCATTTCCCTGATAATAAGTGATGTTGAGCATCTTTTCATGTGTTTGTTAGCCATCCGTATGTCTTCTTTGGAGAAATGTCTATTTAGTTCTTTGGCCCATTTTTTGATTGGGTCGTTTATTTTTCTGGAATTGAGCTGCGTAAGTTGCTTGTATATTTTTGAGATTAGATGTTTGTCATTTGNGGTTCCCTTTTCTCCACACCCTCTCCAGCATTTATTGCTTGCAGACTTTTGGATTGCAGCCATTCTGACTGATGTGAAATGGTACCTCATTGTACCACTTTCTTAAGAGTTTTCCATATATTAAATCATTTAATTCCCACAACCACCATATATTCTTTTTATTCTCATTTATTCTTTTATTCTCACTATAATTTAAGTATCCATGGGAAAGTCTTACCTGTGCTAAAATAATTTAGACTGATAATCATGTAATAAACCACCAAAAAATGTGGGACATAGCTAAAGTATGAGTAAGTAGAGGAAAACCTGTTATTTTAATTATGTTAATCAGAAAATAAAACTGTTGACAAATAAGCAAGCATTTAACTCAAGAAAATTTAAAATGCTGAAATTTGGTACAAGAATATAGAACTCAATGAGAACAACATGTGTTAAAGATATTGATGGGCAGTCAAATACTATGTAAAGGTCGGGATTTTATTTTACCTTAGTTGCAAGTGAATGTGTGTGTGTGTGTGTATGTGTGTGTGTGTGTGTGTGTGTGTGTGTGTGTGTGTGTGAGTCACTCAGTCATGCTGACTCTTTGTGGCCTGATGGACTATAGCCTGCCAGACTCCTCTATTCATGGAGTTTCCAGTCAAGAATTCTGGAGTGGGTAGCCATTCCCTTCTCTAGGGGATCTTCCCAACCCAGGGAACAAACCCAGGTCTCCTGCATTGCAGGGAGATTCTTTACCATCTGAGCCATCAGGGAAGCCTCAGTTGCAAGCTAATAAGTTAACCTATTAGTGTTTCCTAGACACAGAAATTGCCAAAGAATGCTCAAACTACTGCACAATTGCACTCATCTCACACACTAGCAAGGTAATGCTCAAAATTCTCCAAACCAGGTTCAATGATATGTGAACTGTGAACTTCCAGATGTTCAAGCTGGTTTTAGAAAAGGCAGAGGAACCAGAGATCAAATCGCGAACATCCGCTGGATCATGGAAAAAGCAAGAGAGTCCAGAAAAACATCTATTTCTGCTTTATTGAATATACCAAAGCGTTTGACTGCGTGGGTCAGAATAAACTGTGGAAAATTCTGAGAGAGATGGGCATACCAGACCACCTGACCTACCTCTGACAAATCTTTATGCTGCTTAAGAAGCAACAGTTAGAACTGGACATGGAATAACAGACTGGTTCCAGATAGGAAAAGGAGTATGTCAAGGCCATATATTATCACCCTGCTTACTTAGCTTATATGCAGAGTACATCATGAGAAATGCTGAACTGGAAGAAACACAAGCTGGAATCAAGATTGCTGGGAGAAATATCAATAACCTCAGATATGCAGATGATACCACCCTTATGGCAGAAAGTGAAGAAGAACTAAACAGCCTCTTGATAAAAGCAAAAGAGAAGAGTGAAAAAGTTGGCTTAAAACTCAACATTCAGAAAACTAAGATCATGGCATCCAGTCCCATCATTTCATGACAAATAGATTGGGAAACAGTGGAAACAGTGTTAGACTTTAATTTTTGGGCTCCAAAATCACTGCAGATGGTGATTGCAGCCATGAAATTAAAAGACGCTTACTCCTTGGAAGGAAAGCTATTGACCAACCTAGATGGCATATTAAAAAGCAGAGATAGGTGTGGAGAAAACGGAACCGTCTTACACTGTTGGGTGGGAATGCAAACTAGTACAGCCACTATAGAGAACAGTGTGGAGATTCCTTGAAAAACTGGAAATAGAACTGCCTTATGACCCAGCAATCCCACTGCTGGGCATACACACCGAGGAAACCAGAACTGAAAGAGACACGTGTACCTCAATGTTCATCGCAGCACTGTTTATAATAGCCAGGACATGGAAGCAACGTAGATGTCCATCAGCAGATGAATGGATAAGAAAGCTGTGGTACAGATACACAATGGAGTATGCTGCTCCTGCTGCTGCTAAGTCGCATCAGTCGTGTCCGACTCTGTGCGACTCTATAGATGGCAGCCCACCAGGCTCCACCGTCCCTGGGATTCTCCAGGCAAGAACACTGGAATGGGTTGCCATTTCCTTCTCCACACAATGGAGTATTACTCAACCATTAAAAAGAATACATTTGAATCCGTTCTAATGAGGTGGATGAAACTGGAGCCGATTATACAGAGTGAATAAGCCAGAAAACACCAATACAGTATACTAACACATATATATGGAATTTAGAAAAATGGTAATGATAACCCTGTATGTGAGACAGCAAAAGAGACACAAATGTATAGAACAGTCTTTTGGACTCTGGG
>SJYA01000798.1:102639-139207 GCA_006410615.1 Neotragus moschatus | reverse complement strand
TTTTTATTTCTTCTAGGTCCTTGTTAAACCTTTCTTGCATCTTCTCCATCCTTGTCTCCAGATTATTTATCTGTGATTCCATTTTGAGTTCAAGATTTTGGATCATTTTCACTATCAATATTCTGAATTCTTTCTCAGGTAGATTCCCTATCTCTTCCTCTTTGGTTTGGTTTGGTGGGCATTTCTCCTGTTCCTTTACCTCCTGGGTATTCCTCTGTCTCTTCATCTTGGTTATATTGCTGCATTTGTTGTGGCCTTTCTATATCCTGGGAATTTGTGGAGTTCTCTTTATTATGGAGTTTCCTCCCTGTAGGCGGGATTGTATCAGTGGCTTGTTAAGGTTTCTTGGTTAGGGAGGCTTGTTTTGGAGTTCTGGTGGGTGGAGCTGGATTTCTTTTCTCTTGAACGTGGGGTATCTCTTCACAGCTGCTCCAGCAAAGCACAGCCTCTGCTCCTTACCTTGGATGAAGGGTGTCTCCTCACCACCACCCTTCCTGACCCTCAACATGGGATTGTTCCTCTAGGCCCTCCTGCGCCAGCACAGCCACCGCTCCTTGGATGCGGGTGGCTCTTCCCAGCCCCTGACCCTGGCCTCGGGCACAGGGTGGCTCCTCCCGGCCGCCACCCCTGACCTCGGACGTAGGGTGGCTCCTCCCAGCCCCCAACCCTGGCCTCGGACGTGGGGTGGCTCTTCCTGGCCCCCAACCCTGGCCTCAGGCACGGGGTGGTTCCTCCCAGCCGCTGCCCCTGACCTCGGATGCAGGGTGGCTCCTCTCAGCTATTCCTGTGCCATCGCAGCTTGGCACTCTCCGCCGCTATCTCTGACCTCAGACGTAGGGTGGCTCCTCTCGGCTGTTCCTGTGCCATCGCAGCCTGGCACTCTCAGCTGCTGCCCCTGACCTCGGAAGTGGGGTGGCTCCTCTCAGCTGTTCCTGTGCTGTCACAGCTTGACACTCTCGGCCACTGTCTCTGTCCTCCGACATGGAGTAGCTCCTCTTGGCCACGCTGAGTGCGCCAGCCTGCCCGGCCATCGCAGCCGCTTGCACTGAGTGCCTACAGTTGACTTTTGAACAACATGTGTTTGTATTACAAGGGTCCACTTACATGTGGATTAAAAAAATATATACATACTCTTTAAATATGGAGGCCCAATTATAAGTCTACATGAGGGTTTTGATTGCACAGTGCTGGGTATGGGTGTACCGATGCCTATAACCCCAGCGTTGTTCAAAGGTCAGGTGTATGTCCATCCTAAGGGCAACCATCATTAAAAATTTCAAAAACATTCATAACTATGCATTTTATTATTAAAATCTAAGTGAATTTTTGTTTGTTTCTGGCTGCACAAAGTGGCAGATGAGATCTTCGTTCCCTGACCAGGGAGCAACCTGTGCCCCCTGCAATGGAAGCACAGAGTCAACCACTGGACTGCCAGGGAATTCCCATATAAAATCTAAATGAATTTTATATTTCTCTCCTCCTCCAAACATACACATCTTAGTGAGCTTTACCTATCCATTGACATCCATCATGTTATTGTTCGAAGATTTAGTTTTACCTTTTCAATGAAAAAAATTAAATTTTTTCAAAGTTTTACAATTAAATCCTACTAATTTCTTTCTTTCTTGTGTTAATGATTGTTCCTTATATCCCAAATATTCCCTCCTGCTATTCTTGTCAGTGTGTGTCCTATAATATCAATAGGTTAATAGAGGTCTGGGCATGGTGAAATATTTTATTTATCTAAAAATATCCTTATTTTGCCCTTGCTCTTGGATAATTTAAATAGTTTTAAAACTCTAGTTATTTTTCCTTAGTACTTTTAAAATATTGGGTTTCCCTATAGCTCAGTTGATAAAGACAAAATTATTCCCTTTATCCTCAGTTCTCTGTAGTTTCACCCTCTGGGTTGTAGCAATGTAATAGGCTGTGTCTTCTAACCAAGGACTCCTTTGTTTGTTTGTTGTGTGTTTTGCTCCACTGGACTGCTGGGGAACTCTGAAAGTGTTTTTCTTTTTTTTCCCCCCCTTTCTTTGTTTCGGCTACACTGGATGATTTGCAGGATCTCAGTTCCTCGAGCAGGAACTGAACTTGGGCCATGGCAGCGAAAGCCTGGAATCCTAACCACTAGGCCGTAAGGAATTCCCTTCACGTCTTTTTCAATTTTGATCAATTCTCAACTACTACTCTGTTAACTCCTGCTTATCTGAAATTCCCTCCAGTTCCTCTTTTTCTGGGGCTTCTGATAGACATATGTTGGAGCTTCTTAATCAAATCTCTCTATTTAATAACAGCTCTCTCATTATTCTCACCCTTTTCTCTCTCTGGGCAGCGTACTATGTAAATCCCTCAATACTGGTGTTTGATTCAGAAATTATTTATCTGACTTTATCTCGACCAAGATTTGCCCACTTATTGATATTTTTTAAAATTAATTTTCCTACTTTTCATTTATGATATTTCAAAAAAGTTCTTATAAAATATCTACCTATCTTATCTTCCTTCTTGTTCCACTAATTCTTCAAGTTTTCCTTCATTAATAACTTAGAGTACCTTAAGCATATTTAAAGTGTTTGTTCCAAAGACAAAGGCCCAGTTAGAGGCAGAGGAGCTGTGGCTGCCTGAGCTGCACATAGCAACTCACTCCTCCCCACTCTCCCACACTGGCATTGGCCTGCTAACTGGCAGGTGACAATGGTGAAAAAAACCACTTCCTATGATGTCTTAGGGGTCAAACCCAATGCCATTCAAGAAGAACTGAAAAAGGCTTACAGGAAACTGGCCTTGAAGTACCACCCTTGATAAGAATCCAAATGAAGGTGAGAAGTTTAAATGGATTTCTCAAGCTTATGAAGTGCTCTCTGATGCAAAGAAAAGGGACTCATATGACAAAGAAGGAGAAAAGGCAATTAAAGAAGGTGGGGCAGGTGATAGTTCTGGCTCCCCCATGGACATCTTTGATATGTTTTTCACAGGAGGAGACAGGATGCAGAGAGAGAGAGGGAGGTAAAAACGTTGTGCGTCAATTTACAGTAACCTTAGGAGAATTTATATAATGGTGCAACAAGAAAACTAGCTCCACAAAAGAATGTGATTTGTGACAAATGTGAAGTCTGAAGTGGTAAGAAAGCAGCGGCAGAATGCTGTCCCAGTTGCCAGAGTACTGGCATGCAAATAAGAATTCATCAAATAGGACCTAGAATGGTTCAGCAAATTCAGTCTGCCTGCATGGAGTACCAGGGCCACGGGAAGTGGATCAGTCCTAAAGATAGACGTAAAAGCTGCAACGGAAGGAAGATAGCTCGAGAAAAGAAAATTCTAGAAGTTCATATTAACAAAGGTGTGAAAGATGGCCAGAAGATAACATTCCATGGTGAAGGAGACCAAGAACCAGGACTGGAGCCAGGAGATATTATCATTGCTTTAGATCAGAAGGACCATGCTGTTTTTACTCAATGAGAAGACTTTTTCATGTGTATGGATATACAGTTGATTGAGGCATTGTGTGGCTTCCAGAAGCCAATATCTACTCTTGACAGCTGAATCACAGTCATCATTTCTCATCCAGGTCAGATTGTTACGCATGGAGATATCAAGTGTGTGCTAAATGAAGGCATGCCGATTTATCATAGGCCATATGAAAAGGGTCACCTAATCACTGAATTGAAGGTAAACTTTCCTAAGAATGGCTTTCTCTCTCCTGATAAACTCTCTTTGCTGGAAAAACTTCTGTCTGAGAGGAAGGAGGTAGAAGAGACTGATGAAATGGACCAGGTAGGATTAGTGGACTTTGATCCAAATCAGGAACGACGGCACCATTACAATGGAGAAGCATGTGAGGATGATGAACATCATCCTCGGGGTGGTGTTCAGTGTCAGACCTCTTAGTAGGGCCCATGAATAACACTCGCTGCTGGTGTTTTATTTGCAGTAGTGATTGAGTGAAGGACTATAATCATAATATGCTCACTACTTGCTTTTGTTTTAATATTCAACTATAGTGCTTTAAAAGTTAAATGAAGGATAAACTTGAATATACAAGCTCTGACTTTATGTATGTATATATGATGACTTCAGTATGTAAGATAAATTTAATACTTGTAAAAACTATTTTAAAAAATTTCCCCTAGCATTTATTAGGCCATACTTTGTAATTTATTTCAGTTATGTACATGGAATAACTTAGATTGAAATGCCAGGTATATGTATTGACTTCAGGGTATGACCCTTAATTGTTAAGCTATGAAATTAAAATTGTATTTAACTTGCAGTCAGACAAAGAACTTAATTTGTAGAGAAGTGTTGATCTGTATAGTTGTATTAAGTGGGATTCATTGTGATGCTTCTGTATTTATTCTATTGCCTCCACTATTATTTGAAGATGGCATGCTATACAATTTAATTTAGCCTGAGGTATCAGTGATAGAAATGATACCTTTCTAAAGAAGGGGTTTATCATAACATGCTGCTTCTTGAGGACTTGCATTTGTAGAATTGCATTCTCTTCTGCTGTGTCCTCTTTTATTAATATATATAGCTATTGGTCCTTGTTTTTTGTTTTTTTTTTTTCTCCCCCTTCTCTTCGGACCACAGTAAGCCTTAGAGTAGTGACTTCTGGAGCAGGGAAACTTAGAGGTTAGAGTGATGAGAACTTTACATGGAGAAGTAATTTGCATGTATGAGATAGGAAGGTTTTTGTTGGTATGTTACAAGCTTACTTTAAACCATTTAACATGCTCCAGAGTAACTATAATTTAATGTTGGTAGTATAGCAAATTATGATGAATAGCTTTAATTGTATGTTTAAAGTCATATGTTCACAAGCTTAAATCTGGGTATCAGAATTTAAGCAATTCTTGCAATGAATGAATGTCTCTTTAATATACTGATTACAAAGGAAAAGAAAAAAATTCTTCAAGTTTTCCTTAAGCATATTTAAAGTGTTTGTTCCAGGGACAAGGGCCCACAGATCCATACACCCTCTCTTTGTTTTCTGCCCNCACAAGCTTAAATCTGGGTATCAGAATTTAAGCAATTCTTGCAATGAATGAATGTCTCTTTAATATACTGATTACAAAGGAAAAGAAAAAAATTCTTCAAGTTTTCCTTAAGCATATTTAAAGTGTTTGTTCCAGGGACAAGGGCCCACAGATCCATACACCCTCTCTTTGTTTTCTGCCCCATTTCTGGTTCAAGAGTTGTTCAACCCTGTTTGGGGGACCAGCTATATTACCATGAAGCTCTCTTGTGGCACATTTTGTCTATCATTTACTCTAAATTTAGAGCAAAGTAGGTCAAATTGTGAGCCCCTTGCACTCTCTGGACTGGAAGTTTACCTAAAGTCTGAGTTCTGGTTTTCATTAGATGCTTTATGTGCTGTGCTGTGCTGAGTCAAGGCAAATTGGAAGTGGTCAAACAGGAGATGGCAAGAGTGAACGTCGACATTCTAGGAATCANAGTTGACTCATTGGAAAAGACTTTGATGCTGGGAGGGACTGGGGGCAGGAGAAGGGGCTGACAGAGGATGAGATGGCTGGATGGCATCACTGACTCGATGGACGGGAGTCTGAGTGAACTCTGGGAGTTGGTGATGGACAGGGAGGCCTGGTGTGCTGCGATTCATGGGTTTGAAAAGAGTCGGTCACGACTGAGCAACCTAACTGAACTGAACTGTGCTGAGTCTCGTTCGACTCTTTGTGACCCCATGGACTGTATCCTGCCAGGTCTCTCTGTCTATGGAATTTTCCAGGCAAGAATATTGTAATGAGTTGCCATTTTCTACTCCAGGTAATTTTCCCGACCCGAGGATTGAACCTAAATATCTGGAGTCTCCTGCATTGTCTGGTGTGTTCGTTACCACTTGCACCACATGGAAAGCCTAAGGCTTTGGTTGACCTAGAGTTCAGCACTGTAAGCAGGCCATGACTCAGCTTTCAAAAATGGGAATTTGGCCCTTGGCACAGTGGAAATCTAGATATCCTTTATCTAAGAGTTTCCAGCACTGCAACTGACAAGATGGGAATAGAGTTCTATTGCCTGTTAGGCAAAAAACATTAAAAGCCTTTGAAATCTCTTATGGTCCTTGACTTCATCAAACTTCATGAGGCCATTTCCTTCAAAATATTTGTAAGTATTTTTTTTTTAATTGAGGAATTGCATTTAACTTTCATTTATGTATCTCTTATGCTGCCATATTCGTCTATCAAGTTGATCCCTTTTCTATCACCTCTAAAATGGAGGGAGAGAACAGCAATAAAGCTAGACAGGTATATGGGGACGGGTAAGAGACCTTCTACCCTGGCCTCATAGTTCAGGGGAATGGAATGCAGAAACTACAGGTATGCTGCGTGACTTGATTTAGTTGCTTAGAAGCAAAAGCCCTGAAGTTTCCCCTCCAAGGTTGCCTGGGGAAGCAGAGATGGCTTCCTGGACTGTATGGGCTCATGAACTAAATGCAGCAAACCCTGAACCCACCTTGAGTTTTAGCGGGCAGCCAAAGTTGCTCTTGTCAGGTCTAGGGAGGAATAAGAGGACATTGGGAGCTGATGAACCTCCTCAGGACAGAGGACTAATACTTGGGGTGACTACCGCAGACTCAGTGGCATTGATTGTGCAACTGGGGACCAGGGAGACCATGGCAGCCTCATCTGATGTCAGGTGGGAAAACACTGAAGCTAAAGACTCAGTGAGATCCTTCCACTTTAGTAGATGCTCCAGAGAAGGACACAAGAGAGACAATCACTACTTAAACATCTCCCCTCCCTCCATGATGCCTCAGTAAAACCAGTCCATTCTGGAGACGTGTTTGGGACAGGAGTGTAATACTCTGAACTGCTTGTGTGCGTGCTCGGTCAAGTCTGATTCTTTGTGACCCTCTGTCCACGGGAATCTCCAGGCAAGAATACTGGAGTGTGTTGCCATGCCCTCCTCTAGGGGATCTTCCCAACCCAGGGATTAAACTCATGTCTCTTATATCTCCTGTACTGGCAGGCGGGTTCTTTCCCCTAAGACCACCTGGGAAGCCTATTGTGAACTGACTTAGTCTCAATGATAAATTATTTTGTTCTTATTGAAATAACTATGGTCACATTTCTTGCCACGAGGAGGAATGGGCTCTTAACATTAAAATGATTTAAGTGAAAATGAAGTTCTATTTTTTTGGAAAAAATAACTTGTGGGCTATTGACCCACAGTGGTCACTCAGGTAAAGAAACAAAAGTCATACTTTTTAGCTGAGGTCTCCACCACTGCATCTGGCCCAGCTCCATTCAGAGTTCCAGATCCTCTCTACTTTTCAGTCTGTTTCAATACAGCACCATGTTTCTCAACTGGAGTGATTTTTCCATCCATTTGGCAATGTCTGGAGACATATTTCGTTGTCACAATAGGGGGAGGGAAGGTGCAATTGGCACCGAGTGGGTAAACAGCAAGGACGTTGCTAAATATCCTACAATGCACAACAAAGGATAATTCAATCCCCGATGTCAAAGTGCTGAGGCTGAGAAACCCTGAAACAGAGGAACATTCATCCTGACTTGGGAGTGGAGCTGAGGAGGTCCACATCACAGTGGACAGGACAGATGGAGATAGAGGAGGGTAATTAGGCTAGAATTATTAAAATTGCTTCTTTCTTTTTTGGATGAGGGCTACATTTTTTTGATTCTGACATTCAGAGCAGGTGAAGAGAAACCCATACCTTGAGATCAGAAGTGGAGGCTTTGCCTGATTCTGCCCCATCTAGGGGCCCTGAGGAACATAGTCCACTCACAGCCCCCTCAGAAGGCTGAGGCCCTTCTCTGACCCTTGGCCCTGGGACTCTACACTTTGTGTGTGTTATAGCAACACAAGACAGCAGATAAGAGCAGAGGCTTTGAATTCTGAGCTCAAAGCTCGACCCACTCCTTCTGGGCTATTCGACCATATGAAAGACTCCCAGCTTCTCCATCTCTCTGACTTCTCATCAAACAGAACCCACACCAGTCTCCAGGTCAAGGATATGTTAGATTTAGTTCCAGCTCCGATGGTGTATAAAGTCAGTAAGTTTCCTCCTAAGCTGGCGGAGACGTCACCCACCTTTCCATCTCTCACACACTCGTATGCCCACTTTTCCTTGAATCTACCTACATTATGTTAATACCATTTCACTTGATATGGTATAGCCCACTCCAGCCTTCTTCCTGGAAAATGCCATGGACAGAAAAGCCTGGTGGGCTACAGTCCATGGGGTCGCAAAGTTGTATCCATGGGGATACAACTGAGTGAGTTTCACTTAGTGCTTGTTGGGAGCTCTCTCCTACTCTTTCCTAGCTGCTTTGATTTCCTACTTCCTTTAGTAGGAATGGGCTCCTTTAGCATTTCCCATTGTGAGTAATCTATTTGTGTTTGTACGTGTGGTCTGCATGTGCGTGGACTCCATAGCCAGATAGCTTGTTTCCAAACCTGGCTTCTGCTTACTTGCTTTGTGACTTTCAGCTAGTTACTAAACTTCTCTGTGCCCTAGTTTTCTCATCAATGATATGGAGATAATAATAATATATATCTTATAGCACTGTTATGGATGAAATAATTTAATGGGCTTCCCAGATGGGCTCAGTGGTAAAGAATCCATTTGCCAATGCAGGAGACACAAGAGTCATGTGTTCAATTCCTGGGTCAGGAAGATCCCCTGGAGGAGGAAATAGCAACCCACTCCAGTATTCTTGTCTGGAGAAGCCCATGGACAGAGGAGCCTGGTGGGCTACGGCCCATGGGGTCACAAAGAGTCGGACACAACTGAGCATACACACACCTCATACAAGTAATATAACATATATAAAATGTTTTGAACAATGCTTGACATAGTTTAAATTATATATATATATATATATATATATATATATATATATATTAGTCGTTATCCTCATCATCACCATTTTGTGGTTCATGTTAAGTTCCAAATAATTACTGGTTGATGTGTCATTTGATAATTTTGAGGGTGGAACTGTGTCTTACTTATCTTTGCATTGTCTACAGCCTTGACCAGAAGCCATAGTCAGTTTCTAATATCAGAAGGAGCAAGTTTGGGGGTATGGAGGAGATTCTTGAAATATCTCTTGATGGTAAGACAAACACTGAAAAGCTTTCACCTTTGGACTGCTTTCTCTACTTTCTCTGCTTATGTCAAAATCTTGCTAGAATATCTTTTCATCATAGTTTCAGCAACTGTTGTGTCAACACATTAACTTAAAAAGAGTGAGGAAAGTACTGAGGAACTCACTCCCCACTGTCTCTCTGTTCCCAGAGCCCAGCACAAGGTGGTATTCACAAGTGTTGGCTGCATGGAATTCACTCACCCAAGCTGGGTAAATTCTGAAGAAGTCATTTCTGCAGCTGCTCCAGCAATGCATGAGATCAGTTGCTTTGCTAAACACTAGAGCAGACCAGGTCCCCACACCCTCATCACCATTCTTTGCAGAAAGGTCTCATGACTCATTTTATTAAAAACCAATCTATGGCTGTTTATCAGCTTTTACCTCATTAGTGAGCCATCAGAGACTCTTAATTTGCAACTCTTAGGGAGTCACCCCAGTAGAGTTAAAAAAAAAAAAAAGAAAGAAAAAAGGAGGAAAAAAATTCCATCTGGCCAAGACAGGGCATTACATGGAAATGGGTAGCTCACACTTCTGATTCATCTCTAATAAAACTGGAACAACAACAAGATTCAGTTCAACTTAACAAACCTGTTAAGTAAGTGCTGGTGGCAAAAGTGCTGTGCTGGGCTTCTGGGGTGTACACAGATGAGAGATGGGGACCCTGTCCCCAAAGCATGAACAGATGGTAGAGAGAAAGATGGGGCTTTGACCCAGTAGAAATGGAGCCAGAAAGAGCTTCAACAAGGAGACAGCGTCTGAGATGGGTCTTGGAGGTTGAGCAGTATTTTGATCAGTAGAGATGTGAAGAGCAGCATCTGGCTCTTAGGAATCACAGTTGGAAGAGATGCTAGGAAGGTGGTGTGCAAGAGGCAGAAGGAGGTTCACGGCACGGCTCAGGGTGCATGTGAAATGCGTGGTGCACCACACAGGGCGGGGGTTCCTCAGGGCCTGGGAGAGGGGCAGTGAAAGAAGAGGAAGGACAGAGTGCGAAGAAGAGCAAACCAAGGAGAGAGACCCCTGAAAACAGCGTGTGCCCGCTCTAAGCTGGATGTGCCGCTGTTCCACACGAGATCACCCTGCAGAAGCAGCGCAGCTAGATGGCCGTGAGCTTCAGGATAAAGTACTGATACAAAGGACTGGACCCAGGAGAGTGCTGTAAAAGTTCAGAGAAGCAGCAAATTGCAGAATGCTTCCAAGGTGAGGATGGAGCATATGAGGATATGTCTTTGCATTTTGATTTGGTTTCTTGAATATTTCATATTTCAAAGGATATTTTCCGAGGTCATCAAACTAACATCCTTGTCTATCTCAAGTCGTTCATTCCACGATCTCCGACCTTCCACCCACCTCTGCCCCCAGGAGGTTCAGGAGACTATAAGGAACACTCCATTTTAAAAGTGGAAGAAAGTGGTAGGCCTATACCTTCCACTGCTCTTGGCAGCTGCCTGAGCAACTCTGTAAAATGAGAGGGCAACAAAGCAGCTCTTTCTTCTGGCCTCTGGCACAAACTCACCTTCTCTGCCCTAGCACCAAGGCTGTGTCTGGGTACGTGGGACTGTACTTTGCAAAACAGGCTCCAGCAGTATATGTTTTAAGTGGATGAAATGATGGCCTGGGTATGAAGATGCTATTGCTTCTCATATGACTCCCCTTGTGTAGCTGAAAACAGAAGACTCTAGCCTGTGACTTGCTTCTCCACCATTGGTTTGTGGCTACAGTCCTTCCAGAGGGTTGATATTTTAAGCTACTTCTGCTTTGCTTCAGAGAATGCTGGATACTTTTGCTCAGAGGGAGCCCCACTGCCTCCCTGCTCAGCTGAGACAGTGCATGGAGTGCTTATTGCTGCAGTCCTTCTTTGATGGGGCCTTGGGTCTAAGAGTCTCGATTCCAGGAATCCTTCCAGTTGCCACTCACCAACCACACCCTTCCCTGCCCCCCGCCTCTCCTACCCTATCTCCCTGCCAGAACCATTGTCTCTGTGAGCCCCATCTCTCTACTCCATTTGGCACTTCCTCCAAATTAAACTCTTGCACCACAGAGTGTACTAAGCCTTCACCCCGTGGACCATATCAGAGAGGAAGCAGGAAACTGGTAACTGCTTCCCTCTCCTCCCTCTTCCCCAACCCGTTGCCAGGGGTCTGTTTGACACTTGACACAAGCTGGCTCCAAGCTTAGAGCAAGGCACAGAGCAGAGCCTTGGAACGTGTGCTGATTCAGAAATTCCCTTACTTACTGAACTTCTCAGTAATGCAGTCAGGATGACAGCCTCTGAAAGGAGCTTATGGGAAATGCTGTTCTAAAGATGGGTTTGGGGGACTTCCCTGGTGGTCCAGTGCTTAAGAATCTGCCTCCAATGAAGGGAACCTGTGTTCGATCCTTGGTCGGGGAACTAAGCTGGTGTGCCACAGTGAAGATCCAGCATAGCCAAAACATACATTGAAAAAAATAAATAAAAAGAGGGTTTTGGTTACAAAAAAAAAAAAAAAAAGTAGCATATATTTATTTATGTTGTTGCACAGCTCATGGACAATTCATTACCTAATCAGCAATTGAACCTGGGCCCTCGGCAGTGAGAGCACAGAGTCCTAACTGCTGGAGAGCCAGGGATATCCCTCAGTTGTAATTCCTCCTCCTCCTTCCCTGCTTTCCTGTTCTGTTCCATCCTGCCTGCCTTCCTTTCCTCTTTCCTTTTTGTCCTCTCCTCCTTTCTCTTTTTCTTCTCCTTCAAACATACAAATACTGATCTCACTCTTCCTTCCACCCTCTTCTATCCTTTATCAGGCAATGTCCTGCTCACCAGCATCTTCTCGGGCTCCACAGCAAAGTCCTGCGCAGAGCAGAGCTCCTCTCAGACTCCTAGTACCACCTGCAGGGGAGGCCCATCATGGGCAGCCGGGGAGAGTTTCCACGCTCACGAATCCTACGTGGAGATGAACAGAGAGGCTGTCTTTCCAACTCAAGAAAACTCTGCTTGAAGTAGAGAATGACCACCGTCACATGGGCCTCTCCCCAGAGCTTCCATGACGTGGCTGCCATCTGCCTTTTCAAACCAGGTGTCCCTGCTTGCTCGATTGGAGCCTCCACTCCTGGTCACTGTAAATGCAGTTTCTTCAGACTGAGTGCCTTTCTTCAGTGCTCCCTTCTGTTACCTTCCACCTTGAATGGTTTTGGCTAAAGCCTAAGGGTTCTCATCACTCGCTGCTTCCACAAAGCCTCCCTTGGCTGCTCTGGTCCACGGGGGTGCCTCCTCTCAGACTCCCACAGGATTAATGATTAGATCACTTTTTCTGTGTTCTCTGCAACAGAAATGCTGCCACGACTATTTCCCAATGTTTCCTCAAGGATCCTGTGATGAGTGAGCTTCCTAGGCTGGCCCCTCCCTCCCTCCGGATCCCCGGTCCCTGGGCTGCTGCTACAGGATGCTAGGGAAGGCCATTCAGAGTCTGAAATCAGGAGCTCCTCTGGTGGCTCGGCGGTAAAGAATCCATCTGCCAATGCAGACAGATTCCATCCGTATTCCATCCCTGATCCAGGAAGATTCCTCAGGCCGAGGGGCAACTAAGCTCATGTGCCTCAACTACTAAGCCAGTGCTCTCGAGCCTGGGAGCCCCAGCCACTGAAGCCTGAGGAACCTAGAGCCTGTGCTCTGTAACAAGAGAAGCCACCACAATGAGAAGCCTGCCCACCACTACGAGAGTAGCCCCTGCTCTCCGCAACTAGAGAAAAGCCTGCACGGCAACGAAGACCCAGCACAGCCAAAAATAAGTAAATAAATAAATAAAAAATTTTAAAAAGAGAATGCAATGAGAATTCAGTGGATCCAGAAACAGATAAGGATTTGGAGGGAAAAAGAAAAAGTCTGGATTGTTACATGCAGAATAACAGTTCTAAACACGTTTTTAAAGATCGTATTCACTTTATAGTTTTCTACATCTCCAAATAGAGAGTTCCCTACTACGGGGACTTGTATGGCAAGGTAATAAAAATTTGGTAGAAAGATAAAAACAGGAAATTTTAGTTTAAGTTTAAAAAAAAAAAAAGAACAGCAGCCAGAGCCCAGTAATTAGCCATTCACCATTTGATATAATTGCCAGCACTTAGAAACAGATTAAGGCCAGCCTTGTGTTTACTCTGATTAAGGCTGTAACAGGGGAAAATAAGGTTTGGTTAAACTTGCACTCAGTGATCTAGATCACAGAGCATAAAAAGAAGAAACCCAAGTCCTCAAGACATTTTATATCAAAGGAAGAATGAGCCTTGCTTGATAATTTGCAACTTTCCTTTCCTCAAGGAAGAGTTCTCCAAAAAGGATGCATCATGATTGCATTATTATACTACATTTTTGTTATTCTCATTAGACAAAGGAAGAACTCAAGACTCAAACAACAGAACAATCATGATAAGACATCAAAATTTCAATTTAAAATATTTGCCCACTTGAAAGTATCATTCTAAGACAGTTGAAAATAAATGCTCTTATATTTTATTTTTAATTAATTTTTAATTAATCCTCTCTGTTTTGTGCTTCTCAAAGAGCCACTCTACCTCCCTTTGCTTTCTCCCTGACAATAAATGACTAGTGAGATGAAATGGCTTAGGTGTCTTTACAACAGTTTCATGAGAGGGAAATGTTTTAAAATGTTTTAAATGTCACACCTGGGGGCTTTGCTCCTTCTAGGCAGCATGACTACAGATACAAATGTAATTGTGATTTTTTTTTTTTTTTTAACTTTTGGCCATACTGCACAGCACTCAGGATCTTAGTTTCCTGAGCAGGGATTGAACCTAGGCCCCCTTCTTGGAGTCTTAACCACAAGACTACCAAGGAGGTCCCTGTAAATGTAATTCTGATGTTTCTATCATATGAGAAGGACCATGGTGACTTTTCAATTCTAGTGTACAATACTAGGAAGAAAAATGTTACTGCTGAAAAAAGAAAGGAGCAGAGGTTGCCTTGCAGTTCTCTACCATGACTGGAGTACTTACGGGGCAGTGAGGTAACCCTCCAAAAAGCCGGCGGCAAACATGATGATCTCATTGCTCAGGGACTGAGAACCGTACCCTGCTTTGATCTCCAGGATACCCCAGCCTGTGGTTTTCACAGAGTTATTGTAAAAGCCATAGGCATCCCCATTCCTGTCTAGGACATTTTTGACTTGTATTCTTTTCTCGGTAGGCATCCAGTACGCAGTTGCATAGTAGACCCCTGGAAGAAAAGAAAAAGGAATAATGCTAGGATGTGATTGAGTTGAGTGGCTNTGAACCTAGGCCCCCTTCTTGGAGTCTTAACCACAAGACTACCAAGGAGGTCCCTGTAAATGTAATTCTGATGTTTCTATCATATGAGAAGGACCATGGTGACTTTTCAATTCTAGTGTACAATACTAGGAAGAAAAATGTTACTGCTGAAAAAAGAAAGGAGCAGAGGTTGCCTTGCAGTTCTCTACCATGACTGGAGTACTTACGGGGCAGTGAGGTAACCCTCCAAAAAGCCGGCGGCAAACATGATGATCTCATTGCTCAGGGACTGAGAACCGTACCCTGCTTTGATCTCCAGGATACCCCAGCCTGTGGTTTTCACAGAGTTATTGTAAAAGCCATAGGCATCCCCATTCCTGTCTAGGACATTTTTGACTTGTATTCTTTTCTCGGTAGGCATCCAGTACGCAGTTGCATAGTAGACCCCTGGAAGAAAAGAAAAAGGAATAATGCTAGGATGTGATTGAGTTGAGTGGCTGATGGCTTTCTTTTCTGTGTAATCAACAATTCTAGTACATCTGCTTTTAGAGAGTTTCATTCTATTAGAGTTGGGAAATCTGTCACACCATAGTTTGTCCTTGTTATTGTTGTTGTTCAATCTCTAAGTCGTGTATGACTCTTTGCAACCTCATGGACTGTAGCCCACCAGGCTCCTCTGTTCATGGGATTTCCCAGGCAAGAATCATTTGCTTCACTGGATCTTCCTGACCCAGTGATCAAACCCTGCAATGGCAGGCAGATCCTTTACCAGTGAGCCACCTGGCAAGCCCTTGTCCTTGTTACAAATGGGGCAGAACCAGAGCCTTGGTCAAAGGCAATTAGCCTACAGCACAAAGAACCAGGTCAAAGGTAGGGGTGTAGTTGGAGCATCAGAAAGGGGATCTTAAGTGCTTCAACCTTAGGGATGGAATTCTGGGCAAGGCAGGAGCTGGACCTCTTACCCTCCTTGTCATTCAACCAAGAATAAGATCTGGGACTTCCCTGTTGAGAGATTGCCTTGCAATGCCCGGGACTTGGGTTCAATCCCTGGTCAGGGAACTAGGATCCCACAGGCCTTGGAATGAGTAAGCCTGTGCTTTGTAACTACTGAGCCCAAGTGCTGCAACAAAAAAATCCTACATTACACACTGAAAATCGTGCATGCCACAACTAAAACCCAATACAGCCAAATAAATAATAAAATAAATAAATATAGCTTTTCAAAACAGAATAGGGTTCAGCCCTGGTCTGTAGCCCTTTTTATCCCCGTCAGTAGTTGGGCCAAAGCATCGCCATTCTCCCACTTTGTACCCTATTTCTCCTGCTTAATTCTTTTTTTTTTCTTATCAAAAATACTACAAAAAATTCAATGGCAATACACTGAATAATTGCTAAAATAAATTCAGGCAATTCATTCATCTTTTATAAGGAGAGAATTTGACATTTGAATGTTACTAAAGCTTAACTTTCACAGCATCATCTTTCAGGATTTGAAATAGCTCAACTGGAATTCCATCACCTCCACNAAGAGCTGACCCATTGGAAAAGACTCTGATGCTGGGAAGGATTGGGGGCAGGAGGAGAAGGGGACAGCAGAGGATGAGATGGCTGGATGGCATCACCAACTCAATGGACATGAGTCTGAGTGAACTCCAGGAGTTGGTGATGGACAGGGAGGCCTGGCGTGCTACAATTGATGGGACTGCAAAGAGTCGGACACAACTGAGTGACTGAATGAACTGAACTGACTGAAGATAAATGAAGAAAGAGGCTTCCCTGGTGGTCTGGTGGGAGTGGTTAAGACTCCTTGTTCCCAATGTAGGGGCCTTGCTCAGGGAACTAGATCCCACGTGCCTCAAGTAAAGATAATACATGCTTCAATAAAGTTGGAAGATCCTGTGTGCTGCAACTAAATAAACAGTTACAAGAGCTCCCAAATAAATAAATATTAAAAAATAAAATAAATGAAAAAGTTAAAATATTGAAAGTTTAAGTTCCTTTTCACAGAAATAAACTATTCAATTTTAAAGGCAGAGAGAAAGAAAAACACTTTATTCTTTCTATCATGAATAATATCAGTCAACCAAGCTTCACACTTTGGGTAGACATTTTTCAAGTATGAATTTTTTCAGAATCTATTTTATTTTTAAAAAAGGAAGAATAGGTGAATTTTGGCAGGGGAGTAAAATATTTTATAATATTATTTTTAATATGCACAATTTGTTTTAAGATTGGCATACAAACTTCTAAAACAGTACAAATATATAAAAGTATGGCCTGTAAAATATCCTTTGACGTTTCACTTGGTAGTTAAACAGAAAACTTTTCTAAAAAAAAAAAAGTAGCTACTAACACAAGTCCATAAGTTAGGGTTGTATATGTTGAAAGAAATTTCCCTTGAGTTTCAAAATCCTTTTCTTCCATAATAACTCAGTGGACATGAGTTTGAGCAAATCCAAGGAGATAGTGAAGGATTGGAAAGCCTGGTGTGCTGCCATTAATGGGGTCGCTAAGAGTCAGGCACAACTTAGCTACTGAACAACAACAACCCACATAAGTCATCACCAGTGAGGTATATAGGGCAGAACAGCTGCTGCTGCTGCTAAGTCGCTTCAGCGTGTCCGGCTCTGTGCGACCCCACAGACANCAGTTACAAGAGCTCCCAAATAAATAAATATTAAAAAATAAAATAAATGAAAAAGTTAAAATATTGAAAGTTTAAGTTCCTTTTCACAGAAATAAACTATTCAATTTTAAAGGCAGAGAGAAAGAAAAACACTTTATTCTTTCTATCATGAATAATATCAGTCAACCAAGCTTCACACTTTGGGTAGACATTTTTCAAGTATGAATTTTTTCAGAATCTATTTTATTTTTAAAAAAGGAAGAATAGGTGAATTTTGGCAGGGGAGTAAAATATTTTATAATATTATTTTTAATATGCACAATTTGTTTTAAGATTGGCATACAAACTTCTAAAACAGTACAAATATATAAAAGTATGGCCTGTAAAATATCCTTTGACGTTTCACTTGGTAGTTAAACAGAAAACTTTTCTAAAAAAAAAAAAGTAGCTACTAACACAAGTCCATAAGTTAGGGTTGTATATGTTGAAAGAAATTTCCCTTGAGTTTCAAAATCCTTTTCTTCCATAATAACTCAGTGGACATGAGTTTGAGCAAATCCAAGGAGATAGTGAAGGATTGGAAAGCCTGGTGTGCTGCCATTAATGGGGTCGCTAAGAGTCAGGCACAACTTAGCTACTGAACAACAACAACCCACATAAGTCATCACCAGTGAGGTATATAGGGCAGAACAGCTGCTGCTGCTGCTAAGTCGCTTCAGCGTGTCCGGCTCTGTGCGACCCCACAGACAGCAGCCCACCAGGCTCCCCGTCCCTGGGATTCTCCAGGCAAGAATATTGGAGTGGGTTGCCATTTCCTTCTCCAATGCATGAAAGTGAAAAGTGAAAGTGAAGTCGCTCAGAGGTGTCTGACTCTTCGTGACCCCATGGACCGCAGCCCACCAGGCTCCTCCTTCCGTGGGATTTTCCAGGCAAGAGTACTGGAGTGGGGTGCCACTGCCTTCTCCGATAGGGCAGAACACTGTTAGGCAAATGTAAAGTAAAAAGAGTGCATGAACAAAGAATTCTTCCCATTTTCATAGAAATATCAGGTTAAATCGGACTCATCCTTCTTGACGTGTCACTTTACTTTGGCAGAATTAAAATAAACCCATACAAATGTCTTTGTTCAAGTCCTAGCAGTAGCAATATGTCTCCTTTGGTGGCATTATTTGATGCCAAGACACCGTGCAGTCCCCTGGAGGGATGAAGAGTGTGCGTGTGTGTCTGCATCAATAATCGCAAACACCAAATGTGAGATCATACATCAAGCGCCATGCTGTACTGTTGTCCCTTCCTCCGCCTGCCACACTTCTTGATGACAACCACATACAGTGTCAAAAATAGGACCCAATAGCATACATACAGCAATGTTCCTACAATTACAACTGTCTGTTTTGATTCTGAGAATGGCTTTTTAGATTCCATATAAATGGTGAAAACCACACCACCCAGGAGGATTGTGAACCAAATTGTTACGGGGACAAGTCCTATGAAATTAACAACAATGGTCTTCCTTCCAGAAGTACCCCACCCAGCTTTGTTAATCGTTGCAATTGCAAACATCTTGGCGGGAAGTAAACTTGACATGTATAACACTGAGTAGAGGGACATGAAGACCATGACGGTGTTTCCTCTAAGGCAGCTGGCAAAAGATGACTTTATGAGACCCACTAACTGGACAGTTAACAAGAAGAGGAGGATGTTCCAAGTTTTTCCCCTGTAGAAGAGCTGGATTACGGTGGCAATGAGAAAGAAAGGGAAGAACCCAGTGATGACGGCTTCATAGGTCATCCACAGGTGATGTTTGTGGAACCACATTGCGTTGTACAGCCACTCTCGGAAGTAGGACTTGCTCCAACGGGTCTGCTGGTTTAACCATCTGAGATACTCCTTAGGTGTTTCAGTAAGGCACTTGGATCGAGCTGTGTACTTCGTTGCATAGCCCAGACTCAGCACTCGGTTCGTTAGGTGCCTGTCATCTCCAAAACTACAATGGCTGCCCATAAATTCTTGATTGTACCAGTCTTCCACAAATTCCTGCAGTAAGGAGTTTCGGTACATTCCTAGGGGTCCACTAATGCACTGGACACACCCAAAATAAGACTGACAGGCCCTTTCTATGTTAAAAGCCATCCAGTATCTCACGCTGCTGAGGAAAGAGATCCAGGAGTCATACTTGTTTAAAATCTGGACGTCTCCTCCAACACCTCCAACCATGGGATCTTCTTCTAAAACCTTTACCATCTCCACCGATGAGGCAGGGTCAAGTATGGTGTCTGAATCACAGACCTGTACATAATCCACACTCCGTCCCAGAGCTCTGAAAGCCGTGTACATGACTTCTCTTTTTCCACCCCATTTTTGCATGATGCAGATACTCTTGTTGGACAAGACCAACTGGGTGACATGTTGTGAGCTCTCTTTATGTGACTCATTTCTCTCACCAGGACCCTTCATGTGGAAGTTGCTCTGCCAGATATACGTGGCTGACATGTCCCTGCCCATGACTTCACTGAAGATGTCCATCATGTAAAGGTCATCTTCTGAGTTTCCATCTATGACCATGACAACTTTAATTCCGGGGTAGGTTAGCCTTTTCACAGATTGCAAACATTTCCGTAAGTAGCCTGGATCTTCTTGATACGCGGCAATGCAAAGAGCAACAGTTTTGTTCAACCGAACGGGGGTTTCTAGAGACTTTTTCATTTTCCGGTGCTCCAAAAAGGCAAACAGGCTTTGGATGACGAGGTGTGATACTAAAACTGCACCGTATAGCCCAAAAGAGAAATAGTAATTATCCATTTGGAAAAATTGGTAGCCAACAATATAAGCAGCCGTGATTCCAAAGAGCAGAGAAACTCCAAAAAGTGTGGTTCCAATTATTCTCAGGATACATAGTAACCTCCCACAGTGCATCTTGTTTGGCTCTGGGTCATAAAGTTGTCCTCAGCCTGTCTGTCCTGGAGAGTCGGCGGCAGTCAGTATCCAAAACTGAGCTAATAGGAGATCAGATGAATTTGAGACAAAGGACCAAAGAAAAAAATTTGTTTTAAACACAACATTTTAAAAAGATTGAGGAGTTTTTTATTTTATGCTCTAGTTCCCCACCCTTAATACTGGAAGTCTCTTCTCTCTTTTGTATTAAAAAAAAAAAAAAAAAGGCCTGGTGAAAACTCAGGAAGCGTAGAATTGGGAGAAAGTCTTTGGCGGGGCCTGGTTCAAGTCCTGAGTCTGTGGGTTGCTGGAAGCCAGGTCTGGTTAACTCTTTTCAGATGCCTTGATTTCTTCTTCCTTCTGACTGTTGCCTTTCTGCCTCCTTCAGTGGAAGGGGCGGGGGTCTCCTGCTTAATTCTTCACAAATGACATTAGAGTCTTACTTTGTAGAAATGATAGAAGCCATCACCTGTGGATTCCTCAAGTTCTTGATAATTTTGTGAATTGATCCTCACAGCTCCTGTGTCCATCTCACCCTTCTTGGTCTCCTCCATCCCTCCACCCACGCTCTGGGTCCCTCCACTTTCCTTAAGTGGATCTGTCACTTTCATTAGGAATGTCACTGCATCCTATATCTTCTTGCTCATGTACCCTAAAGCTCCCTGTCTGCAGTGGCTCTTCCCCATTCAGGATATTAACATGCTCCACTGTCTTACAGCTCAACGACAGCAGCCCTCTCTGGATCACGAATGAAACTCTTGAATCCTAATGTCACATGACCTTCCAAAAGCATATGACCCTGGTGACCACCTATTCTGAAAGCTCTTTCCTCCCATGGCCTCTGGAATAACAGTCACTCCTGTATCACCACCTCTTCTACTTTCCTTTTCCTTACTTCTCCCAGGAGTTCCACTTTATCCCCAACAGCACAATGGGTAATATCTTCTAGATGATTCCTTTAGCACTAGGACTTAAAAATATCCAAAGCAAAATTCATGTTCTCTTCCAGTCCATCCTCCACCCTCTGCTTTCTAGCTCTGTGTCTTTCAGCCTAAAACCCAAGTCCATCCAGGTCTCCTCTCTCCTCCACAGCTCATATTTAATCGAAACCTCCCAAATAGTGCTCCTGTTAGTAAGTGCCTCCCTAGCTCTACCTTTCTATGCTAGTTTTTAAAAAATAAATGTATTTGGTTTGGGCTGTGCTGCGTCTTTGTCGCTGCACACAGGCTTTTCTCTAGTCGCGGCAAGCAGGGGCTACTCTCTAGTTGTGGTGCGTGTGTTTCTCATTGTGGTGGCTTCTCTTCTTGCAGAGAACAGCATCCAGGATGCTTGGGTTTCAGTAACTGCCACACACAGGCTCAGTAGTTGTAGCTTCTGGGTTCTAGAGCACAGGCTCGGTTGTTGCAGTGCACAGGCTTTGTTGTTCCACAGCCCTTGGGATCTTCCAGAACCAGGGATCGAACCCATGTCTCCTGCATTGGCAGGTAGATTCTTTACTATTGAGACACACGGAAGACCATTTCTGTGCTAGTTTCGATATTACAACTAGTCTAAATTATGAAAAGGCTTTTCCCCCCCAGGTCTCTCTGACTTTTAATCCATTTTTCATACTTTGCCAGCGTGACCTTTCTAAAATGCAAAACTAATTTGTTTACTTGATTACCCCCAATTGTCAACGGCTTCCACTTCCTAGAATTAAAATTCTTTGGCTTATGCTCTTGGGCCTTCATGACCTGGTTTCTGCCTACCTATCTAGTTTCATCGACCACCTCTTGCACTCCACGTGATCGCGAAACCATTACATACAGTTCTCCGGCCTACCATGAGCTGGTCCAACACCTCTGACTTTGCACATGCTGTTTCCTCTGCCTGAGATTTTCCCCCTTGTTGACTACCGAGTAATCTCAAAACTGTTATTTAAGACTCAGGAAGCAGCACCCCCTTTATAGGGACTGACTCGCTCTACAGGCTCTATGTACCTTGTATGTAGGTCTGCTGGTCTGTATGTAGGTCTGCTGGTCTAATGTAATTTACACGTCTGTTCCTGCTCCCAGCCTATGAACTTGCTTCCTCAGTACCTAATACAGTGTCTGGCCCACAACAAGCACTCAATTTTTGTTGCTGTTTAGTCGCTAAGTCATGTCCAACTCTTCTGCGACTTGATGGACTGTAGCCTACCAGGCTCCTCTGTCCATGCGATTTTCCAGGCAAGAATACTGGAGTGGGTTGCCATTTCCTTCTCTAGGGGATCTTCCAACCCAGGGAATGAACCCATATCTCTTGTATTGGTAAGCGGATTGTTTACCACTGAGCCACCTGGGAAGCCATAGGTATTCAATAAATACCTATAAAAGGGAGGAGGACATAGGAAGGAGAGGAATGAAGAAAGAAATGGTATGTACAGCATTCATTTCTCTGCCTAAGAAACCATTGCACAGCCGCTCAAGTTAAAGAGAAACTTTATATTCAGGTCATCAGGGAGGTGGGAGGAGGCCAGAATGACTCAGATTCTGGGCTGCAGCTCAGCAGATGGGTATTGTATCACTACTTGAGAGAGAGAACAGAAGGCAAACATGTCTGGGAGGGAGCATATGTTTAGTTTTGGACATACTAAGTTTTTAGTGGTTAAGATACTAGAAAGCTCGGATACAATGTTTAAATACAGTTGTCTGGTTTCAACATTCAAAACTGACTCAGTATTTTATTTATTTGGCTGAGGCAATTCGAACTCCTGGTTGCAGCACATAAGATCTAGTTCCCTGACCAGGGATCAAATCCCGGGCTCCCTGAATTGGGAGTGCAGTGTTTTAACCACTGGACCACCAGAGAAGACTGTCTATCAAATGAGCACTAAAATTAGAATCTTAATGTTAGAGCATCATGGCACCTTGGCCCAGCAAGGTGATAGACTGAG
The DNA here is from genome assembly GCA_006410615.1 of Neotragus moschatus. Taxonomy (NCBI): domain Eukaryota; kingdom Metazoa; phylum Chordata; class Mammalia; order Artiodactyla; family Bovidae; genus Neotragus; species Neotragus moschatus. The sequence continues at coordinate 116,364 of SJYA01000798.1, read as the reverse complement.
ACTCGGTCAAGCTGCACTAATCAGCTAATGTTATAACTGTTAAAGAAAGATCTTGAGCAGGAAAGTCAATTTATTCTCAGTCAAGTCATGACCACAATGGTGGGCTTTCTTTACAAATGGTAAAGTGGAAGTAAGGGCAGTGATAAACACAGGCAGGTGCAGAATGCCTATTCACCAGGTTTCTGGGGATGAAAGAGAGTCTAATTGTTATTGAGTCAATTGACCACAGTTGGATAATTGTGGGCAACATCCAGAGAAATGTCCTTTCTGCTCCACCCAAATATAATAAATATGCTTTCCAAACTGATCTTAACCATGAATGCTACAGCCTCAGCCCCTTCCCAGCTTTTCTTCTGCATTCTCATCCACCCTTACCACCAGTGAACTTGGAGGGAAATGAGAAAGGATGGCTGTTTCACTGTTACTGGTACTACCCCCTTTTCTTACCACAAATAATAAACTTCTGCAAATCTGTGCTTTTTTGACGTTCATGTGCCCCCATATATGGGAAAAAAAAATTTTTTTTTACCCAGTTCTCAAGAGAATTCAATGAGAAAAATTTACTGCTAACACACTGACCAATTTAGCAAGTGCTTTGAGAATTAAGCCAAAATCTGAGTTTCTTGTGCTACCCCTAATTGATGTCCTCCGTTCCTCAATGTTTTCTCCATATATCAACTCTTCCTGGTTGTCCAGTCTCATGCCTTAAAATTTTTTTTTTCTTAAATACTTAGTTAGTTTAAGCCGTATGCTTTTCTATTAAAAAAAAAATCTCCATGTTGTGAAGTGACTGGTGTGGAAACTGTAATAGCAAAAAGGTAGAAAAAATATCACATAATTCTAATCTCAACCTTGCTCTATGCAGGCTCTGTGAAGGTAGGGGCCATTTTTGCTTATGACCCCATATCCTGGGAATGCTCGAGCTGGCACAATGATGTTTCTGTGATGGATCTAGATTACATGTGTGTGTTCCTGACCCCAAAGTGAAATCTATCTGAACATTCACAGAAGTGAGTCTAAAATAACTCAAGTTGTTATGTCCTCAAGCTTGAGTAAGAAGCCTAGAGGACATTCAGATGCCCAAGGGGCAAATTCGTGAAAATGAGATTTAAACATTTCTAACAGTAACATCCTTAGAATCAAGGCACTTGATAAATATTTATTGAATGATTGAGAATATTACTTTCTAAAAAAGTTTTTTCTTCCACAAATAAAGATGAGAAGAAGCCCCATCGATTTTTGATTTCTAAGTAAAAACCCAAACACCCAAATTGAATTTCTTTTCTTTACCTATGTATTCTAATATTTTCTATAAGTTAATTGTTTTCAGTTGAAAAAAAAATTAGTCACACTGTCTTAGAATTTGTAAAATGGTAATACATGGCTGAAATAACTTTTTCCCATAGTCGGAACCTAAGTTTCATTTATGAAAGAGGAAGCAGTTTTCAACCCTGAGCAATACAATTTTCCCCTAATATAGTCAGTCAGATAGAGGAAAAAAAAGATACATGAGAAAGCAGAGCATATGTCAGAGAAAATATAAAAGCAAACTTGCAACTTAATCTATTCAGATTAGTTTCAGCTAATAGTTTACTATGATCCTCGAATTGCTTTTCTCTTTCAATGAGCACGGTCACTCAGCTTCCTTCTCTGAACCCTAGCTTTGCACCTTTCCTTCTCTGAAAGGACTTAAAATAAATGGATACCTGGTTTTTAGATTTGCTTTGTCTCTTCATCAGAGTCACTAAGAAAATAACTAACTAATGAAAAATCAGTCTCCAGACAACAAAGTCATAAGTTGGTACTTTAGCTCTCACTCTCTCCATAAATCAGAGCCTGGGGATTTTGGATGGAAAGAGAATCATTTGGCGAAGTGCTCCAGAGAACAGGAGTAGGGGGCTAGGAGAGTGAAACATAGAGGGAGGGAAAGTGGCAGGGTGCGTTTAAGATGGTCCAAGGGGGTGTGCAGAATAAGCCTCTGAAGACCACACTCCAGGGATGGAAAGAGGGAGCATTTATCCACCCACTCACTTCCTGCATAGGTCAAAGGTGGCCTTTGACCATTCCCAGTTATGCACATGGTCCAGTGCTAAACAGCTATGATTTCAGAGGAGCTTTGAGGTAGAAAGTGGGGACTCTTGCAGTTTGGCTAAGGTGAGGTGTCTCAGCTTACCTCAGTGAAACTAGAATAAAAAGAATATGAGGTGAGTTAAATAAATGTGTCTAATACACAAAGCAGGTTGAAAGGGACTAGTTTAAAAAAGAATAGCTTCAAGGAAACAAAATACTAGTACATAAAAATGCTGCTGGTTTGCTTGGCTCTGGAATGATCTCTTTCCTTCACCTCCTAGAAGTGTACCTGGTTCTTCACTGCTGGCTTAACTCAGAGTTCTTGTCAAAAGTCTTATCAACAGNGACTAGTTTAAAAAAGAATAGCTTCAAGGAAACAAAATACTAGTACATAAAAATGCTGCTGGTTTGCTTGGCTCTGGAATGATCTCTTTCCTTCACCTCCTAGAAGTGTACCTGGTTCTTCACTGCTGGCTTAACTCAGAGTTCTTGTCAAAAGTCTTATCAACAGAAAGTCAACCTTGCTCCATTCTGATTTAGCACTAAGCTCACTGCTCATCTAGATCTCTCTTTAGTTATAATGAATTTGTGTATGTTTGTCACAGTAAACTTGACTATAAACTTCTTAAGAATGAGGGGTGGCATCATGTATCTCATTGTATTGACGCCCTTGGGCTTAATATAATGTTTTATCCTATGGCCACTCAAATCCTCAGCTTTTACACTGGCTGGAAGGTTACCTTTGGAGACAGATTCACATCACATCTGCTGTACATTAATTCTTGATTTCTCACTGTAAATTAGAACTTTGATATCTTAGGTCTGGTTTGAGTAACTTGACGCTACTTTAAATTAGAACTGTAGCTGTGTTTGCAAGGCTGCAGGACAAACTTCAGAGCAAGCCTATCTCTCTCAATCAAGAGACTTTCACAATTTTTCCCAAGATGATAACATATCTGCTGTCTATACAGACATGGAGTTGCAAGTGTTAGACTCAAGTTTCCTCATAATTTCACTACCTCTATTAGTTTCATTTTTTTAGCCACGTTAAGTAAATTCCTGTTTCATAGTAGTACAAGAAACCTACATAATAACACTATTAATACATTTTCTAGTCACATCTTAAAGCTAAGTTATCAAAAAATTGTGAGACCTAAGTTGTCAAAGCAACTGGAACCTTCTTTATTTTTTTAAAAAGGTAAAACAAAAGTATTCTTAAACAATTCTTAAAATGTTAAACAAAATTAATTCCTTGAGATTCACTACATTATTGCTGCTGCTACCTTTTTTGCTGTTTCACTAGTTAATGCTTCGTAATTTGGAATCCAACAAAACATGGTGACACAAGTGAAAATAATGTCTAAATAAGCATAAAACTATTTTGTGTCTCAGAACCAAGACCCAAGATGAAGTTCACGGATAAAACTTTCATATACTATGGAAAGTAAATCACCAAGAAATACTTATTTAAAATTTTCTACCCCAATTTTGGGGCTTCCCTGGTGGCTCAGGTGGTAAAGAATCCCCCTGAATGCAGGAGACCTGGGTTTGACCCATGGGTTGGGGAGATCCTCTGGATAAGGGAAGAGCAACCCACTCCAGTATTCTTCCTGGAGAATCTCATGGACTGAGGAGTGTGGTAGTCTTCTCCATGGGATTACAAAGAGTCAGACACAACTGACTCTACACACATACCCCAATTTCAGGACTGAAGGAGGAAGGTTTTTTAAATTTTCTTCTGGAGAAAGTTTTTGATCTTTTCTCTAAGTTTCAGGGCCAGGAAACAAAATTTAATGATAAAGATGAATAAGTATTAATACTTCTCCCAGAAATTCTTCTGAACTTATCTATTTAAAAAATGTTTTTAGCTAAAGTCTAATCAATAAATGTGATGCCCATGCTTGTATTTGCCCTGTCAGAATCTATAATAAATGTTCAGTCAAAATATTAGTATGTTAGTCTTCATGAGAGAACCTCTCTAAATTTTCTCAAAATATCCCAAACTCCACACATCCCAAACTAAAGTCACCCTATTCCCAATCCTCAGATAAGCACCTTTTCCTTTAGTTCTTACCTTGATGAAGGCAAGAAACATCTACCCACTTTGATCTGGGTATTCTCAACTCAACATTGCTAAGTATTAGAGAAATGCAAATCAAAACTACAATGAGACAACACCTCACACCAGTCAAAATGGTTATCATCAAAAAAAATCCACAAACAATAATTTGCCAGGGAAGGTGTGGAGAGAAGGGAACTCTCCTGCATTGTTGGTGGGAATGTAAATTGATACAGCCACTATGGAGAACAGTATGGAAGTTTCTTTAAAAACTAAAAATAGGTCTACCATATAACCCTGCAATCCCACTCCTGGGCATATATCTGGAGGAAAACATAATTGGAAATGATACATGCACCCCAATGTTCTTACCCTAAAAAGGAAACTGATGTTGTTCCTTCTGGCCATTTACCAAGTCCTCACACTTTTATCTACTTCCTTTCCTTCCCTATGTATCACTTTAGCTGAGGCTTTCCCCATTTCTGGGAATTATCTTGTATATATTCTGATAAACTGGTATAGCCCTTGAATTGGTTCAAGATGGCAGGGTAGAAGGATGTGCACTCACTCCTTGAGAGAGCACTGGAATCACAACAAACTGCTGAACCATCATTGACAGGAAGATGCTAGAACCAACCAAAAAAGATATCCCACATATCCAGAGACAAAGGAGAAGCTGCAATGAAATAGTAGGAGGGGTGCAATCATGATAAAATAAAATCACATAATCACCAGGTGGGCTACTCATAAACTGGAGATCAATTATATCACAGAATTTTTCTCACTGGAGTGAAGGTTCTGAGCCCCATGTCAGGCTTCCCAATGTGGGGGTATGGCAACAGGAGAAGGAATCCCCAGAGAACCTGACTATGAAGGCCAGTGGGATTTGACTGCAGGACTTCCACAGGATTGGGGAAAACAGAGTCCACTCTTGGAGGGCACACACAAAATCTGGTGCACATTAGAAGCCAGGGGAAGGGAGCAGTGACCCCATAGGAGACTGAACAAGACCTTACCTGCTAGTGCTGGAGGGTCTTTGCAGAAGGAGAGGGGCAGCTATGGTTCACCATGGAGACAAGGACACTGGTAGCAGCAGTTCTCAGAAGTACTCATTGGCATGAGGCCTCCATGAGGTCACCATTATCCACACCAAACAGCCTGTAGGCTTCAGTGTTGGGCTGCTTCAGGCCAAACAACCAAGATGGAAGGAACACAGCCATACCCATCAGCAAAGTGAGTTAAAGTTTAACTGAGCACAGACTTGTCCACAAGAGCAAGACCCAACTCTACTAACCACCAGTCCCTCCCATCAGGAAACTTGCACAAAACTCTTAGATACTCCATCTACTAGAAGGTAGACAGCAGAAGCAAGAACTGCAACCCTGCAACCTGTTGAGTAAAAACCACTATCACAGAAAGCTAGAGAAAATGAAAATGTGGAGGATTGTGTCTCAGATGAAGGAACAAAATAAAACCCTAGAAAAGAAACTAAATGAAGTAGCGATAGGCAACCTTCCCGGAAAAGAATTTAGAATAATGATTGTGAAGATGATCCAGGATCTTGGACAAATGATTTAGGCAAGGATTGAGAAGATGCAAGAAATGTTTAATATAGACCTAGAAGAACTAAAGAACAACAAACAGAGACAAAAAGTACACTAACTGAAATAAATAGATACTAGAGGGAATCAAGCAGAATAAATAAGGCAGAAGAAGGAATAAGTGACCCAGAGGGCAGAATGGTGGAAATCACTGCCACTGAACAAAGCAAAGAATGAAATAAAGACAACCTAAGAGGCCTCTGGGACATATTAAACACACCAACATTTGCTTTATAGGGGTCCAAAAATGATAAGTAGAGAAAGGATCTAATAAAATATTTGAGGAGACTATAGCTGAAAACTTCTGGAACATGGGAGGAAACCCCTCAACCAAGTTTGGGAAGTGCAGAGTGTCCCAGGCAGGATAAACCCAAAGAAGAGCAGAGCAAGACACATGGTTATCAAACTGACAAAAATTAAAGACAATGAAAAAATATGAAAATTAAGGGGAAAATGACCAAAAAATACACTGGTATTTCCACAAGATTATGAGCTGACTTCTAGGCAGAAACTCTGCAAGCCAGAAGGGAATGGCACAATGTATTTAAAGTGATGAAAGGGAAGAACCTACAACCAAGAATACTCTATTCAGCAAGCATATCATTCAGATTTGAGGGAGAAATCAAAAGCTTTTCAAACAAGCCAAAGTCAAGAATTCAACATCATCAGAAAAGCTTTACAACAAATACAAAAGGCACTCCTCTAGGTAGGAAAGAGACTAGCAACTTAGAACAACCTGTGCAACTATAGACTGCTATATCAAAACCTCATAGAAGCAGCAAACCTAAAAACTACAATGGATATACCCACACAAAAGAAAAGGCAACCCAACATAACACTAAAGATGACCATCAAACCACGAGAGAAGAGAACAAAAGAGGAAAGGAAGGAAAAAGANACAGATATACAATGTAGTATTACTCAGCCATTAAAAAGAAGGCAATAATGTCACGTGCAGCAACATGGATGGATCTAGAGATTATCATACTGAGTGAAGTAAGTCAGACAGAGAAAGAGAAATATCATATGATATAGCTTATATGTGAAATCTAAAACGAAATTATATAAACGAACTTATTTACAAAATAGAAACAAAGTCACAGACTTAGAGAACAAACATGGTTACCAGGGCAAAGAGTGAAGGGAAGGGATAATGAGTGAGTTTGGCGATTGACATGTATACACAGCTGTATTTAAAGCTTATAACTAACAAGGATCTATTGTATAACACAGGGAGCTCTGTTCAATGTTATGAAACAGCCTGGCCGGGAAGGGAGTTTGGGGGAGAGTGGATACATGTATATGTATGGCCGAGTTGCTCTGCTGTGCACCTGAAACTATTACATTGTTAATGGGCTATATTCCAATGTAAAATAAAAAGTGTGTGTGTTTTTAAAAAAGATAATACATTACCACATTAAAAAAAAAAAAACTGGTACAGAAAAACAGGAAGTGAGGTGAAGTGAAGTGAAAATCACTCAGTCGCGTCCGACTCTTTGCGATCCCAGGGACTGTACAATCCATGGAATTCTTCAGACCAGAATACTGTAGCTGTTCCCTTCTCCAGGGGGTCTTCCCAACTCAGGGATCAAATTCAGGTCTCCCACATTGCAGGTGGATTCTTTGCTAGCTGAGTCACCAGGGAATCCCGAAAAACAGGAAAGTATTGGGAAATTCTAAAGCAGCCATGGTTAATAAAATTGCACTTTGGCAAAAATAATCATGATGACTTCAGATACTTATAACCCAGAAAAGTGCTTTCTGAAAGAGCTGCTTAATGTCCTGGTATGCACCCCAACTCCCCAAAATGTTAAGCCATGATTAAGAAAATCTGTTTTTATAACAAGTTATTACTTCACTGAACAGGAATTATCATCAGCAATTCTGTTGCCTTATCAAGTGGCTCAAAGGGTAAAGCGTCTGCCTGCAATGCAAGAGACCTGGGTTCAATCCCTGGGTGAGGAAGATCACCTGGAGAAGGAAATGGCAACCCACTCCAGTACTCTTGCCTGGAAAACCCCTTGGACAGAGAAGCCTGGTAGACTACAGTCCATGGGATCCTAAAGAGTTGGACATGACTGAGCGACTTCACTTTCACTTTCTTGTCAAGAGATCCATGATGTCTTTTCAGAGAAAAGCAACTCCCATGGCTGGTCATAATAGACACTCAATTGTATAGCCCCTACTATGTGCCCTAGTTAGTTAAGCTTTCCTGATAGCTCAGTTGGTAAAGAATCCACCTGCAATGTGGGAGACCTGGGTTTGAGCCCTGGGTTGGGAAGATCCCCTGGAAAAGGGAAAGGCTATCCATTCCAGTATTCTGGCCTGGAGAATTCCATGGACTGTGTAGTCCATGGGGTCGCAAAGAGTCGGACATGACTGATGGACTTTCACATTATGTGCCAGGCACTGTTCCTCATAACAAACTTATGATATAGGTATTATTATAATACCCATTTTACAGATGAGGAAATTGAGGCATGGAGAATTAGATAATCGGCTAAAAGTCATGCATTTTGTCAGTATTGGACCCAGGCTTCAAACATAGGCAATCTAGCCCCATGGCTTCTGTCTTGGAATTCTAACCCATCTCTCTAATATTTGACTTCCAAGAATGGAGACCTGCCACGGTAAGAATGAACATATGGTGCAACTTCCACAGGGAATCTGGAAATAAGGATCCTCAGAGATAAAGGATCAATTGAGATTGGCCTCAACCACAAGTCTGCTGTCATTTAAGGAGCCTGAACAACTCCCAGGACTGTATACTCCTTGACAGCCACTTAAAGGGATTAGCTAATCTAGACAGGCAGTCACTTAGTCTCAAGTGGTACTGGTAAGCCATGGAAGAGTGGAAAAGGAGTCTGTGACCAGCTGTTTTGGGCAAGCAGTAACAGGTAAGGAGCAGTTATGTACTGCTTGAAATGCCCAGTCCTAGTGAGAGGCAGATGAATCAGGTCCTCAGCCTGAGAATTCCTGATATACTTTTTATCCCAGATAGTTTGATTACAGTGAGAATGTGCCCAGAGCAGGCTACACAAATAACCGGATTGTTAAAAATCAGTTTCCTTGTATCTGATCAGCTCTGGAGAACTATGAGGAAAGAATTTCTAGAGTCTATCCCTGAGAAACCTAGGGCTAGATCTGAAACTCACTTTTACCAAGGCACATGCCACTTTATGAGTGTCTTGGCAACCAACCTATCTCTCTCCCTAGTGACAACCTGACTGCCCTATACATACGACTATAAAAACTGGTAATTCCCTGGTTGTCCAGTGGTTAGAACTCCATGCTCTTAGTGTCGATGGCTTGGGTTCAATCTCTGGTTGGGGCCACAAGCCGCTGGGCAAAAAAAAAAAAGAAAGGAAAAATTTACAAGGCATCCTAAAACACACATGGGGCTTTTGGTCTGGAAAGATAAATGCAATGTGATTACGTTTGAAGCCTATAACAGACTGAGGCCAGAATCAGGGACTCAGTTTAAGAAGCATTTTCTTGCAGGGTGATATTTTCCTAAATAAACAGTGCCCCATCTTCAGAAAAACCTCATTCTTTAGGCTACCCACTCCATCTACCGCCATCGTTCCAGNGATAAATGCAATGTGATTACGTTTGAAGCCTATAACAGACTGAGGCCAGAATCAGGGACTCAGTTTAAGAAGCATTTTCTTGCAGGGTGATATTTTCCTAAATAAACAGTGCCCCATCTTCAGAAAAACCTCATTCTTTAGGCTACCCACTCCATCTACCGCCATCGTTCCAGACACAACCGCCATTTCAGTTTCCGGGGCACTCCCCAGCCTGTCCCAGGTGTGTTCCGAACTGAGCAGTTTCAGTGCGCCACAAGGCAGCATAGACACCACCGCCTCCAGAATGTGCAAGCAAATCATGGGTCAGCAGCAGGGGAGTGATCACTTCTGAGCTCAGAAGCTGAGGCAGCTTCAGAGACTGGAAAAATTTAAGAGTGATAAGTGGGCACATTGCGAAAGCTAAGGCTTTGAAATCTGGTAACTGCACACACTGGTTGATGGAAGACAGTAGAACAAGAATCTATAAGGCGCTTTTAGGAAGGGATAGCCCTGCTGCACCCCACCCTAGTCTTGCGCAAGGTCGGCACAGAAAGGGAATTATGAAATAAAATGAATCCTCTCTCGTTTTAAATAAATTGTCTCTTATACGTTACTTTTGAAGTCTTTCAGGTTTTTTTTTTTTTTTTTAACTTAATCTTAGTTTTACTCATGGGGGTGAAACAGACAAAACCCAGACCTCCCCCCCACCCCCCGACCCCAACACACACACACACACACACACACACACACACACACACACCCTCCTTTTGCTTTTGAAGCAAAGGGTACAGTTCAGTGTCAATACCTGTAGGGATAAAACCTTGGTTAAAACCTGTTTCATTAACGAATCGCCAGTTTCGATACAGGATACAGGATGCTTGGGACTGGTGCACGGGGATGATCCAGAGAGTTGCTATGGGGTGGGAGGTGGGGGAGGGGTTCAAGATTGGGAACTCATGTAAATGTATTATTTTTAATAAATTAAAAAAAATTCTTGAAATAAAAAAAAACCCCTGTTTCATTGGGAAGGGAGTAGCCAAGTACATGCTGTTTTGCATTTCAGCTCTGCCTCCACTTGCTGTGTATCTTTATGCAAATCACTGAACTTGCTCAGTCTCAAACTTTCTCATCTGTAGAATAGGGAAAATAAACCTATTTAGGATCGTGTTATTGCTGTTGTTCAGTGGCTAAGTAGTGTCAGACTTTTTACCACCCGGTGGACTGTAGCCTGCCAGGCTCCTCTTTCCATGGGATTTCCCAGGCAAGAAAACTGGAGTGGTGGGTTTCCTTCTCCAGGGGATCTTCCTCACCCAGGGGTCAAATCCACGCCTCCTGCGTTTTCTGCATTGGCAGGCGGGTTCTGTTTTACCACTATGCCACCTGGGAAGCCCATATAGGACTGCAGTGAGCAGTATATGAAAGAACATAAATCCTTGGGTACACTGCCTAGCACATTTCAAGCTAACAATACCAGGTTGCATTTCTCAACACTTTAAACCAAAGCCATTGTCAATTAAAAAAAAAAAAAAGTGGCAACCTGGATCACACTCTATGATGAGAATAAATGTATTTAGATGTCCTTTGGCTGACGCTTTTAGGATCAGCCAAGAATCAGCAAAGCCAAGAGCCGTGCCAGAGCGAACCTATTTGTCTGTCAAGAATTCCAGCCAGCACTTTCTAAGTTCGGAGAAACACACCCCCAAGTCCTCGTCCGAGGCCACCCCGAGCGCCAGCACGGGTGGAGCAACCCGGGCCGGCCCCCCACCCCCCCGCCCGGCAGAAGCGCGTTCCTTGGCTTCCACCCAGAAAACAGGCGGACACCCGCGGAAAGTCAACTTGAGTGGACTCGAGCGCACGGGGCGGCACGCGCGCAGAGGGGAGCGCGCGGGCTCCCAGGAGTCCCTCCCGGCGCCCCCAGCCGGGGCGGCACACAGGGCGCGCGGCTCACCTGCCTGGCTCAGAGGCACCGCGGCGGCCAGAAGCAGCAGGAGCAGCGGTAGCCGGGCCCGCAGCGGGGGCAGCCCGAGGCGCTCATCCCGGCGGTGGCGGGGCATTGCTCGGCTGCCGCGATCTCCGCTCCGCTCGGCGGGACCAGGCAGCTGCTGGCAGAGCGGCTCTGGGGCTGGCAGCGGGGCGCCCGGACGCGGAGGTTCGGGCGTCCTTCTTAACTTTCCTCTCTCATAAGTCCGGCCTGTCTGGGGCTTTTTAGGGGCGAGGAAGCCTCACGTGGTCTTGAGGACAACCTTCGCCCTGCTGGGCCCGTCTGGGAAGGGCGGGTCCTTTCTGACCCTCTAGCGCCCCGTGAGCCGGGCCGGGCCGGTTCCCCTCCTGCACTCCTGGGACGTACGTGCTGCTTTCTCCGCACTCCGTCGAGCGGTTTGGCGACCCAGGGCTGGGACAGATCAGTTCACGTCCACACCGCTGGCCTCCAGAGCCGGCCACTGGTCTGCAGCAGCGGAGAGGGGGCGTCCTGGGCAGTGTAGAAATGCATACCCCTGCCTACACGCAGCTCCGATTCCTCGCCCTTTCGGAGAGGGCTTCCCAAGTGCTTACAACTCAGGGTTTAGTGCCCGTCTCCATCCCCGCTGTTTAACCTAAATCCATTTGCTGCAGCTCAGGACTTTGGATCGTTTGCTTTTCAAAACTTCATTGGCTGGAACCACCACTGGCGAGTGATTCAGATTAGATGGGGCTGAAACCAGTGATATCCCAGAAAACTGTGAAGTCCCCATTTCTGTGCGGGGTCAGGTGAAAGTGACATTATGAAGTAGGCAGCACCGTGCCTTGGGGGACATTGTGAAGGCGGCAGATGGTGCCCTAGGTGACATTGTGAAGCAGGCAAAAGTCATTTTATTCATCCAATAAGACCTCTGTTGAGCCCCCCTTGTGTGTCCCGTACAGGTGGTATAAAGACCACTAAGACCACAGTCTACGCAGGCCAGGAGCGACAAAGCCCTATAAATAAACAGGTACCGGAAGTTGCCATCAGGGCTGTAACAGAGCCCTGCTTACTTATGATTGCACCCACCTGGGGACCAAGGCACCGCCTTCTCCATCTTTCTTCTGAGCTTAACCGAGGTGTTGAGGGGAGATGGGAAGGGAGGGAAAGAGGCACCTTTCCTAGAGGGTGAAACATGTTTGTCTTGCTAGGAAAGATATAAAAACAACTACATCAGATCTCTATGCAAGTTGTTAAACACATCACAGTAAGCCTGTTTCTTTTCCAAAAGGTGTAATTAACTTAGTATTTAAACACTTATGCACTGATGGCAAAAATTTTAGCATGACAAATTTGTTACTCAATCTCATTTGGGCTAAATTCTAAGCATTCTTCACCTCCTCCATATTCTTTGCCCCTTTACTTAAGGTTTATCTTTGTTTCAGGGGGCTTATGTATTGACTGGGTAGAGGGCATCTACTCTGTGAATCATCGTTTTGGCTTGGTGGCCTCCAGTGAGATGTAGTTCATCTCTTCTCGTCCTCCTTGTGGTACAGCAGTGGCAGGAATCCACTGTTGACATCTGAGGCTCTTGGCCTCACATCTGGATTCCTACATGCTCTGTGTATTAGTTAGGTAATGACAAACTCCCAAAATTCGATGGTTAATGCAACTGAAATGTATTCCTGACTCATATACCAGTCTAGTGTGGGAGTTCTTTATTGGTTGGTGGCTTTCTTTCATGTGGGAATTAAGAATCTGGTATCCTTTCATTTGTGGTTCCACCATTCCCTAAAGCAGATGTCCCCATCTTTCTTGGTTCATAGTGCCCTGAGAATCTTGGGACTGCAGGCCAAAAGAAATATCTAACAGTTTCTTTTATTAATTAGTTAGGATCAAACAGTTTATAAGTAGTAATAATTTACTCAGTGTCCTAGATGGTACTATGTTTTCCTCAAAGATTTATAATATCTCAAATGTTCCCTTTAGTTCATTGTGGTATGGTTCACTGATACTATTATTTTCTGTGAATATTTAGCATATCCTAGGTCTTCTGCATTGCAGGTGGGTTCTTTACCATCTGAGCCACCAGGGAACCCCATATTCTAGGTAGCCCTTGTGAATTCACTGTGGTTGTCAAACTGGATACAGGAACCATCACCCAAGGGACTTGGAATGTTTTCTTCTAACCAGAAGAAGAGGAAAGAATACGGGACAGCTTTTACTTCTTATTCACTTCCACTCACATTCCATCAAAAGTAACTAGACATATTGCCATATTGGATGCTAAAGAGACTGGGAAATGCAGCCTCTGGCTTGGATGTCACCTCTCAGCATGGAAAGAAAATGTACATTTTGGGGGAAGGAAGCTGGCTGTCTCTGGCACTCTTGGCAACCTCTCCATCCAGACTTGGATTCTACTGGATCCTCTGGCTCATTCTCAGACCCCTCTGATCCCTCTGTGTGTGGGGGTGGGGGGTAGGGGGT
>SJYA01000798.1:17486-96977 GCA_006410615.1 Neotragus moschatus | reverse complement strand
GAAAAAAAAAAAAAAAAAAACACTAAGAACTGTGATTGTTCCAGTGAAGGAAAAATGGAAAATGTTACCTACAAAGTAGTAAAAAAGAAAAAAAAGCAGATCAACTTTGCCCTTCAAGAATCATCTACAGCCTTTGTTGAGAGAAAAGGTTGTGGCCATGAAATTTTATATTGAGTTAATTTTAGTTCATGTGTTAAGGTAACCAGTGTTCAAGGACTCAGAAAATAGAACTTGCATGAATCATAAAATCATTTTTGAAAGAATTACTTTGATACAGTTCAACAGACTGGATGACAAGTCAAAATTAAGAAAACTAGGGAAGTTATAATGTAAAAATTTAGAGAATCGTTTATGTGGTTTAGTAACTTCAGGACCCCATATTCAGGAATCGAGTGGGTTCTGTATTCTCCAGTGAAGTCTGCTAGGAAGGTGGCAGCTTGCCCTTCTGTGCTTCTATTAGCAAGACTGTGGTTTTTTTCCTCCTCTTCCCCTTCTTGCCCACTGGCACAAGGTGGATTTCTCAAGTTGCATTTTCCACAGTGCAATGTGGATTGAGTCCCTGCTGTGGTTGATAGCTTGTAAGTGCTTTTCTGCTCATCTCTCCCTACCAAGCAATTTGATTGAAACACTGTGTCAACAAGAATTATCTAACAGAAATCAAGTTGCATTAAAAAAAAAAAAAACCAACCATAATGGCTATTTTCATTGCCAAATAAATTGAGCAATGATTTTTCTACATCCTAGCAACTCCTCTTCAAAAATGTGTTATTTTTTTAAAAAGACTAGCTATGAAAAACAAATTAGTCAGGGGCAATCAGTTAGCAGTTATGAACTCATCCTCTTATTGTTCTTCTAGGGAATAATCAATCTTATTCATTACACTTAGTGGTGTGGGGTCTTGGCTAAGCAAAACTAGGATTCATGTTTGAACATGTCTGATGAATGCATGTATCCACATGTATCCATCTACCTGAATTGAGTTGTACTGAGGAAGGAAACTGGAGAAGTAGGTTTGTGTTGAGCACCTCGGGGAAAGCAGAATAGGTGGGGAGAAGGATGCGTGGGTGGAGAGAAAATCTTGGTGCCTCTTTTCATAATTTGCCTGCCTTGTTAACTTGCTTTCAAAGCTTGAAGAGAAAGGGGCTTCAGGCAGAAGGAACAGATTTCAGCGAGTTTTTGAGACTTGGAGCCGTTAGAGAATTGTTCTGATGCTGGACGACACATGGGCCATGGAGTAGAGAGAAGAATTGTGGCTTCCACAAGTAGAAACTGCAAGGGGGCCAAACTGCACGGACACTGGTAAGGATAAAGTGCACATATATGGAAAAACCCCATGATAATGCTATGAATGAAAGCAAAAGTGTTAGTCACTCAGTTGTGTCTGATCTTTGTAACGCTATGGACTGTGGTCCGCCAGGCTCCTCTGTCCATGGGGTTCTCCAGGCAAGAATACTGGAGTGGGTTGCCGTTTCCTTCTCCGGGGGAGGAGGAGGAGTGTCTTCCTGACTGAAGGATCAAACCTGGATCTCCCAAACTGCCGGCAAATGTTTTACCATCTGAGCCACCAGAGAAGCCCTCCCACATTAAATAATTTAACATCACGGAAACCCATTTGCAAGGTTGTTGTTATTGTTTGGCTTCTAAGTCGTGTCCAATTCTTTTGTGACCCTACAGACCAAAGCCTGCCAAGTTCTTCTGCCTGTGGGGATTCTCTAGGCAAGAACACTGGAGTGGGTTTCCATGCCCATCTCCAGGGGATCTTTCTGATGCAGGGATCAAACCTGTGTCTCCTGAATTGGCAGGCTGGTTCTTTACTGTCTGAGCCACTGAAATGAAAATGGTGACTGGAAGGAGGAATCAGTCACCAATTGTATTATAACAAAATTTGTTTTACCGCATGCATACTCTTATATTCAGTTCAGTGGTCGGTGCTGTCTGACTCTTTGCGACCCCATGGACTGCAGCANAACAAAGTAATATCCGTCTAGTCAAGGCTATGGTTTTTCCAGTGGTCATGTATGGATGTGAGAGTTGGACTGTGAAGAAAGCCGCATGCCAAAGAGTTGATGCTTTTGAACTGTGGTGTTGGAGAAGACTCTTGAGAGTCCTTTGGACTGCAAGGAGATTCAACCAGTCATTCGAAAGGAAACCAGTCCTGGGTGTTCATTGGAAGGACTGATTCTGAGGCTGAAACTCCAGTACTTTGGCCAACTCATGTAAAAAGTTGACTCATTGAGAAAGACCCTGAAGCTGGGAGGGATTGGGGGCAGGAGGAGAATGGGACTGCAGAGGATGAGATGGCTGGATGGCATCACCGACTCTATGCACATGAGTTTAGGTGAATCCTGGAGTTGATGATGGACAGGAGGCCTGGCATGCTGTGATTCATGGGGTTGCAAAGAGTCGGACATGACTGAGCGACTGAACTGAACCAATGCAGGGACACAGGTTCAATCTTTGGTTCGAGAAGACCCCTGTTGGATGCAGGAGAACAAAGCCTGTGCACCACAACTCTTGAGCCTGTGCTCAGAGCCCAGAAGCCACAGCTACTGAGCCACGTGCCTAGAGCTTGTGCTCTGCAGCAAGAGAAACCACTGCAACAAGAAGCCCATCCATTGCAGCTAGAGAGTAGCCTTGCTAGCCGCAACTAGAGAAAAACCTGTGCGCCAATGAAGATACAGAGAAGCCAAAAAAAAAAAAAAAAAAAAGCAAAGACTGTAATAAGAGACAAACATGGCATTGCTGAGGTATCACTGACACACAATAAACTGCACAGATCTAAAGTGTACAATTTAAAATGTAAACATGTTTTGACTTGTGTCAGTTCCACCCGTACTCTGAGACAGGGGAGACTGAAATCAGCCCTCAGGCAGCCTCCTGAAAAGTCTGAATGTTATCTGTGTGTTTAGGTGTTCTCTTTCTCTCCTCAGGGATAAGCCAGGAGCTGAGTCTTCCTGGTTAGGCTGTGCTGAGTTGGGGTTAGGGACTCTGTGGGCGGAGGATATGCTGATTCAGACTTCTGCCTTAATCTCAGCAGCCTCTAGGCTTTGAGAGGACACTGGCTCCCATCAGCGCTCTGAGACAAGCAAGACAGAAGGCTGTCCCTTGGGAAGCCCCCGTCTCTCTCTCTCTCTCTCTCTCTCTCTCTCTCTCTCTCTCTCTCTCCCTCTCTCTCTCTCGCACTCCCTCCCCAGGGAGAAGCTAGGATAGGAAGATTTTCATTTGCTCACCCTACACGAAGCCAGGAGGATGATTGATGCCAAATGCCTGCTCGCTTGTCCAAGCTGTTGTCTTTGTTCTCTGTGTCTCTTGATCTGGGATGCCCTGCTGTCCAGGCTCAGATTCAGATAAGACAAAAAACAGTGCCTTGGGCAGTCTCCAGAACAACCAACATGTTGGCTGTAACAACTATTCCTTTCCTTCCCTTCCCAGGGAGAAGCTGGGAGCCGAGAGTGTCCTCCCAATTCATAAAAAAGAAATAGGAGAGATAAACCAAAACCTAGTAATAGTCTATCCCAGGAGATAGACTGGGATGGAGTGTAAAAAATGTGGGAACTGGAGCAAGGTAGAAGGGAAGGGAGGGCTTTCCTGGTGGTTCAACCGGCAAAGGATCTGCTTGCAATTTAGGAGACTGGGGTTTGATTCCTGGTTCGGGAATATCCCCTGGAAAGGAAATGGCAACCCACTCCAGGATTCTTGCCTGGAAAATCCCATGGACAGAGAGGTTGGTGGGTTACAGTTCATGGGGTCGCAAAGAGTTGGACACGACTGAGCGACTAACTCACACACCAGAAGGGAAGGGGGAGGCTAGGTGCGACATTTCTCTGGGTATAACATTCTATGTCCTGAACTTTAGAACCATATTAAGGTTTCATCTACTTAGAAGATATATATAATTTACAAGCCAGGATTAGGGATGCAGGACAGACTAAAGCCAGAATAACAACTAGCAATATAAGCAGTATAACCTACATGTGGATTTGGAATCAGTTTCTTTATTTGAAAATTTAAAATAACAACAGTTTCCTTGAAGCACTGTTTTGAGAATTAAATGAGCTAATGGGTTCATTGATTCAAGGACATCAGTTTGAGCAAACTTCAGGAGTAGTGAAGGACAGGGAAGCCTGGCATGCTGCAACCCATGGAGTTGAAAAGAGCTGAAGATCACTGAGCAACTGAACAACAACAGTAACAACAAAATGGCTATAAAGCTATTTACCAGGCTATATGCCCAGCAAATGTTACCTATTATTATTTTTGTCATTGTAATTATGTTGTCAGAGGGGTAGGTTTTTGCAACTAAATATCAAAGTATATATATTCAATATGGAAATAAATATAAAGTAATACAGCCGTCTTTGACCTTCAAGTTTGACTAGTGCTTCAGTTATTCACTTACTCATGCATAAAGAAACATCTGTATCAGGAACTTTGTTAGACTTTAGGGATTACAAAGACGAATAAGGCAAAATCTCTGTTTTCAATGGTCTCACAGTCTTAGGGAAGTTAAGGGATAACCACGTAACTATAATACACTGAGTTAAGTGCAGTGACTGATAAACACCGGGTACTTTGGGAAGTTCCAAGAAGGAAGTATGTAGCTTGGGAGGAACTGAAAGAAGAAATCTCAAAGAAATCTTCCTAGTTGTGGTGAACTTGAGCTAATTCTTAAAATGAATAGCTGGGAGCAGAAGAAAAGAGAGGAGGCAGACAGGGGAAAGGTTCTGAAGTTCCTCTGTCTACACAATTCAACCCAAAAGCAAGAGAATGACATGCTTTGATTAATTAAAAAAAATTGTAGGACTTCCCTGGTGGCTCAGTGGTAAAGAATGCACCTGCCAATGCAGGAGACACAGGTTCGATTCCTGGCCTGGGAAGTTCTCACGTGCCATGGAGGAGTGAAGCCTGTGCACCACAATTACTGAGCCTGTGTGCCTGAGAGCCTGTGCTCTGCAACAGGAGAAGCCCTTGCACGGCAGCTAGAGCAGCCCCCACTCTGCAACTAGAGAAAAGCCTGAGCAGCAGCGATAGCCAGTACAGCCGAAAGTGAAGAAATAATTTAAAATCTTTCAGAATTTAAAATGGACTCTCAGCTACAGCCCATGGGGTCTCAAAGAGCAGGACATGACTGAGTGATGAACAATCTCTTAAGGACTGGGTCAGTTTAAAAACAGGAGATGAAAATAAAAGTGACAATACATTCATGTAGAATAAAAATAGGAAATTCATGCAAACTGAAATACTCGTGTTTTCATGATTGGTACATGTGCTCCGTATAGGCAGGCTGAAGAATTGTCTTGAGAGCCTGAAGTCTGAGCAAAAAGAATTAGCTAGAAAAGGCAGCTGCCTGGTTGAGAACATGGGCCTGACTTCCTGTTCTTAATCTATATGATTCCCTGGATTTAAAAATCCTCATGACTACGGTTATGTGAAAGACGAGCTTGCAAAACAGGGCCAGGTCTTAGACTGATAAGCATCAAATGAGAATGCCTTTTGGAACTGGCGCAAATAGTATCTGCTGAGCAAGCATCATGAGCTGAGGTCATGTTAAGACATCAGGGGAAAGAAATTAGCATGGGAACATATACCTGCCAAATTATTAGTGCAGCATTGGCTGTGAAATCGGGGTGTCTCTGAACCTTTGAGAGTTAGATAAACCATATTAACATAAACTCAGAGTATTATGCAAATTGGGCTTCCCAGGCAGTGCATTGGTAAAGAATCCACCTGTCAATGCAGGAGACACAAGAGTCATGGGTTTCATCACTGGGTTGAGAAGATCCCCTGGAGGAAGAAATGGCAACCCTCTCCATTATTCTTGCCTGGAAAATTCCATGGACAGAGGAGACTGGCAGGCTACAGTCCATGGGGTCAAAAAGAGTTGGATACAACTGAGCACTAATGCATGCATGCATTAGGCTTATCATCCACTTAAATAAAATAATTGCGTGTACCTGCGTAGATGCATAAGTGTGGATGGGTATAAAATATTATGAGCAGTTTTCCTACATAAAGAAACCTAGGTGGAAGCATGGGGTCTTCTTTATTTTCTTTTCACTTTATCTGTGATTTCAAATTTTTTTAGAATAAAAATGCACTACTTACACAATAAGTATATTGTATAAGAAAGCTTGAAAAATTAGCATCAGAGAAAAAAGACTGTCTTCTACATTCACTGGAATGACTAAGAGTGGTGCAGCCTGGATGGTGTTAGATGTGAACAGGTTAAGATTGTAGGGAACACTGAGGAGAGTGGCATGTAGAGAGGGCCGTGGTGCTGCACAAAAAGGAATTTCTTTTTGGATTGGACTAAAAAACAGCAAAGGACTATTTTTGGTAGAAGTGTTTTAAATGCCCCTCCCACTGGCACAACTGGGACAAAAAATATTTATCTTGCATAAAGAATGCACACGCTATTTTTCGAGCACACTCAAGTCATTTATGTTCTAGGCTATAAAGCAAGTATCCACAACTTACAAAAAGTTAAGGGTGTATACATCACAACAAAATGAAAACAGAATCAATTAGATAAAGGTAACAANTGCATAAAGAATGCACACGCTATTTTTCGAGCACACTCAAGTCATTTATGTTCTAGGCTATAAAGCAAGTATCCACAACTTACAAAAAGTTAAGGGTGTATACATCACAACAAAATGAAAACAGAATCAATTAGATAAAGGTAACAAAAAACTCCCCGCAAAAAATTTTAAAAATATGCATTTAAGTAATTCAGGGATGACAGAATAAATCATGAGGGAACTCTGACAACACTTCAGTTCAGCTCAGTCGCTCAGGCGTGTCCAACTCTTTGCGACCCCATGAATCGCAGCAGCCACGCCTCCCTGTCCATCACCAACTCCCGGAGTTTACTCAGACTCACGTCCATCAAGTCAGTGATGCCATTCAGCTATCTCATCCTCTGTCGTCCCCTTCTCCTCCTGCCCCCAATCCCTCCTGGCATCAGTCTTTTCCAATGAGTCAACTCTTCGCATGAGGTGGCCAAAGTACTGGAGTTTCAGCTTCAAGCATCATTCCTTCCAAAGAAATCCCANATCTTGATTCCAGCTTGTGTTTCTTCCAGTCCAGTGTTTCTCATGATGTACTCTGCATAGAAGTTAAATAAGCAGGGTGACAATATAAAGCCTTGACGTACTCCTTTTCCTATTTGGAACCAGTTTGTTGTTCCATGTCCAGTGCTAACTGTTGCTTCCTGACCTGCATGTAGGTTTCTCAAGAGGCAACACTTAGAACTCAATAATACTGAAAATGCTGCTTCTCACCACCTGTGGGATGCAACCTTTTATTACGTGTGCTTCCCTTAGGGAAGCTGTGGGGTGGAGCTTCCAGTGTGCCCTTCAGTCCAGTTCAGTTCAGTCACTCAGTCTTGTCCTATTCTTTGTGACCCCATGGACTGCAGCATGCCAGGCTTTCCTGTCCATCACCAACTCCCAGAGTTTACTCAAACTCGTGTCCATTGAGTCACTGATGCCATCCAACCATCTCATCCTCTGTCATCCCCGTCTCTTCCTGCCTTCAATCTTTTCCAGCATCAGGGTATTTTCTAATGAGTCAGTTTTTCGCACCAGATGGCCAAAGTATTGGAGTTTCAGCTTCAGCATCAATCCTTCCGATGAATATCCAGGACTGATGTCCTTCAGCATTGACTGGTTGGATCTCTGTGCAGTCCAAGAGACTCTCAAGAGTCTTCTCCAACACCACAGTTCAAAAGTATCAATTCTGTGGCACTCAGCTTTCTTCATGGGGCTTCCTTGACAGCTTAGTTGGTAAAGAATTTGCCTGCAATGCAGGAGACCCCAGTTCAATTCCTGGGTCGGGGAGACCCTGTGGAGAAGGGATAGGCTACCCACTCCAATATTCTTGGGCTTCCCTTGTCATACAGCTGGTAAAGAATCTGTGTGCAATGCAGGAAACCTGGGTTTGATCCCTGGGTTAGGAAGATCCCCTGGAGAAGGGAAAGGCTACCCACTCCAGTATTCTGACCTGGAGAATTCCATGGACTGTATAGTCTATAGAGTCACAAAGGGTCGGACACTATTGAGTGACTTTCACTTTCACTTTCTTTATAGTCCAACTCTCACATCCGTACATGACTACTGGAAAAACTATAGCTTTGACTAGACAGAACTTTGTTGGCAAAGTATTGTCTCTGCTTTTTAATATGCTGTCTGTGTTGGTCATAGCTTTTCTTCCAAGGAGTAATTGTCTTTTAATTTCATGGCTGCACTCACCATCTGCAGTGATTTTGGAGCCCAAAAAAACAAAATCTGTCACTATTATTGTTTACCCATCTATTTGCCATGAAGTGATGGGACCAGATGCCATGATCTTCATTTTCTGAATGTTGAGCTTTAAGCCAACTTTTTCACTCTCCTCTTTCACTTTCATCAAGAGGCTCTTTAGTTCTTCTTCACTTTCTTCCATAAGGGTGTTGTCATCTGCATATCTGAGGTTATTGCTGTTTTCCCAGTAATCTTGATTCCAGCTTGTGCTTCATCCAGTCCAGCATTTCTCATGATGTACTCTGCATATAAGTTGAATAAGCAAGATGACAATATACAGCCTTGACGTACTCCTTTTCCTATTTGGAACCAGTCTGTTGTTTCATGTCCAGTTCTAACTGTTGCTTTCCGATATGCATATAGGTTTCTCAAGAGGCAGGTCAGGTGGTCTAGTATTCCCATCTCTCTCAGAATTTTGCACAGTTTGTTGTGATCCACATAGTCAAAGGCTTTGGCATAGTCAACAGAGCAGGAATAGATGTTTTTTTCTGGAACTCTCTTGCTTTCCTGATGATCCAGAGGATGCTAGCAATTTGATCTCTGGTTCCTCTGCCTTTTCTAAAAGCAGCTTGAACATCTGGAAGTTCATGGTTCACGTATTGCTGAAGCCTGGCTTGGAGAATTTTGAGCATTACTTTACTAGCATGTGAGATGAGTGCAATCGTGTGGTAGTTTGAGCATTCTTTGGCATTGCCTTTTTTAGGGATTGGAATGAAAACTGACCTATTTCGGTCTTGTGGCCACTGCTGAGTTTTCCAAATTTGCTGGCATATTGAGTGCAGCATTTTCACAGCATCACCTTTCAGAATTTGAAATAGCTCAACTGGAATTCCATCACCTCCACTAGCTTTGTTTTTAGTGATGCTTCCTAAGGCCCACTTGACTTCACATTCCAGGATGTCTGGCTCTAGGTGAGTGATCACACCATCGTGGTTATCTGGGTCGTGAAGATCTTTTTTGTATAGTTCTTCTGTGTATTCTTGCCACCTCTTCTTAATATCTTCTGCTTGCCCATCTTTGTATGAAATGTTCCCTTCATATCTCTAATTTCCTTGATGAGATCTCTAGTCTTTCCCTTTCTATTGTTTTCCTCTTTGCATTGACCACTGAGGAAAGCTTTCTTATCTCTCCTTGCTATTCTTTGGAACTCTGCATTCAAACGGGTATATCTTCCCTTTTCTCCTTTGCCTTTGGCTTCTCTTCTTTTCTTAGCTATTTGTAAGGCCTCCTCAGACCACCATTTTTCCTTTTCCATTTCTTTTTATTGG
This sequence comes from Neotragus moschatus, assembly GCA_006410615.1. NCBI lineage: Eukaryota > Metazoa > Chordata > Mammalia > Artiodactyla > Bovidae > Neotragus > Neotragus moschatus. The sequence goes on along the minus strand of SJYA01000798.1, from coordinate 87,406 downwards.
GAATGGTCTTGATCACTGTTGCCTGTACAAGTTACAAACCTCTGTCCATAGTTCTTCAGGCACTCTGTCTATCAGATCAAATCCCTTGAATCTATTTGTCACTTTCACTGTATAATGGTAAGGGATTTGATTTAGGTCACACCTGAATGGTCTGGTGGTTTTCCCTACTTTCTTCAAGTTAAGTCTGAATTTGGCAAGCATTCAAATTAGGGCACATCAGTTTCGTTTTCTACAGTATTCATATTTAGTATGAAGTGGAACCTAGTATCTACTGCTTTGCCAAGTTAAAAATGAATTTTAGAGACTTCCCTGGTCCAGTGGTTAAGATTCCTATCTTCCACTCCAGGGGCGTGGGTTTCATTGCTGGTGGAGGAACTCAGATGCCACCAGCTGTGTGGCACAGCCAAAAAAACAAAAGTAATTTAAATTTAAGGGCCAACTTAGAGATGTTAGTTTGATTTCAGTTAGAAGTTGTACGACAATTAGGTGACTGTTGAAGTTTTTCATGAGGAGTCAGGGTGGGGGTGTGTATTCCCTTAGGACTCATTTCTAAAGTGGTGAAGCAGCCTAGCTGGAGTGAGTGAGCATGACTGTATCTCAGACATCTTTCAGAATTTTTCAACAGGATTCGTTGAGAAAATCTAGCCCTAAATGGCCAAAGACATCCTTTGTATGTAACGAGTCAACCTCTCTTATGCATGTAGACTAGAGTTAGTTATGTACATCTTTAGGGGAATTAAAAAAATAGTCAAATAATTTTCTGTGTCCTGTGATTTGGATGAGGAACCCAGGCTGTAAAGGGCTGTGTGGCGTTATGGTCTTGGTAGACCCGGACCTGGGGATTGGAGTTGATGAGAAGAGGGACACAGGGGACCCAAGTCTCAAGTAAAACAAGGGTGCTTTATTTGCAGAAATGCACGTTTATATATCTTCACATGAGGCAACTTTAAGCAGTAAAAAAAATGAGCAAGAACAAAGCCAAGCAAATAACGATCTTCAAAGGGCCAGAAAGCATTCAGTATCCTGCATAAGAGGGGCATAACTGCAAAGGTCACTGAAGGGAGTCACTGAAAGGAACCCAAGCAGGTGCCTTCTCTCATGATCTCAGTCTTGAGAACTGCATGCAGCTCTCCTCCTTCCTGTTTTCCAGGAACTGATAGGGAATAGCGAAATAGCACACAAAAGAAAAACATATTGGAGCCCGAAGTTGACAGTGTGGCAGTGGAATAAATCCTGCGTCGGCCCTTCTGGGCCCCCTCATACCTGAGGTCAGATTCACCAGGGGATCCTCATCCTGGTGAAAAGGCAGGCGACCAGGTAGTCAAGGGGAGTTAGGTGAAACGTCTACAGCCTGGGCTGATGGAACTCATGCTTGAGCTCATGCTTGAGATATTTCCCTTGTCCTTAAAGCCATCCTGTGTTCTCCTTTAAAATCCCCTCTTTGGCTTTGGAGACAACTGAAAATAATCCAGTTGCCTTGGATAAAAAAAAAAAAAAAAAGAGGACTCTACAGGACATAGGAAAAAATGGTCACTGAAATAAGACTGAAACTGTAGCAAGAAAATAGAAGCTTAGACACAACTGTCAGGGTATGTGTCATTTAAAAAATAAGAATCACTAGGAAATTCCTGATCATATCACAAATATCAGTTCTAACAACCACCAGGATCACAATCACCTGAGATCCTTATAAAAAACGCAGAGTCCTATGTACACACCACTATATTTAAGATGGACAATCAAGAATGACCTACTATATAGCACAGGGAACTCTGCTCAGTGTTATGTGGCAGCCTGGATGGGAGGGGAGTTTGAGGGAGGATGGATACATGTGTGTGTATGACGAATCCCTTCACTGTTCACCTAAAACTATCAGAGCACTGTTATATTTTGTCTATACCTCAATACAAAATAAAAAGCTTAAAAATACATATATATATATTTCAAAAACTTTATAAAATACAGAGTCCTCGTCTCTATGACATCAGAATTTCTACAGCAGGGCTTGGGAATCTGATTAAATATGAAGACTCACTGACTTAAGATTTGTTGGGCACGTAGCAAAACCCTTTACTCAACGTGGCTCAGACGGCAAAGAATCTACCCGCAATGTGGGAGACCAGGGTTTGACCCCTGGGTTGGGAAGATCCCTTGGAGAAGGGAACGGTTACCCACTCCGGTACTCTTACCTGGAGAATTCCATAGACAGAGGAGCCTGGCGGGCTACAGTCCATGGGGTCGCAAAGAGTGGAACACGACTGACCAACTAACACTTTCACTCCATGTAAGATCTTAATTAGGAAGGTCCAAAATGGTTTCCTTTGATATACAGAAGACCTCTGTTATTTGTGGATTTTGTAGTCACAGTTTAAATGACCAAAGAGAGGTCCCAAGTATCCGTGACAGGTAGCCATTAGGCGTTTCCCTGAGGCACAAAGCCTATATCAAACAGAATGAGGTCAGCAGATGACCCCAAAGACACAGCCTCGCAGCATGAATTTGTGATTCTCTTTGCCAGCCTGCATTCTGCAGGAGAAATTATTTGCTAAATTTTAAATTATATTAATAACATTCATCTATATAATATAACCTAAGGTTGATCATCACTTATTTAACAATGTCTCTCATATAATTTAATATGCCAAATAAGCCTAATTAGTGTAACATCTCTCATTTTATAAAGAGAAAGAATTAATCTTTTGAGATGTTCTCACTTGGATTTTTCTACGTTTGCAGCCAGGACAAACAGTACATATCTCTAGCAGAATTAAACAACTTCATGGACCCAGAGGTATCTTCAAAGAGAGTGAAAAAGTTACTACCTTCTTAAGATCAGAGTCACTCCCAAAGATAGCCAAAAGAAGGAAGCAACAGCCTGCCTGTCCCAGGGAGGCAGAGAGTCAAGCCAAGCTATTACTTTAAAGGTAACTGTTAAATAGTCTTTTCAGTGTAGAAAGGCAATTCAGACAGAGGACTGTTAGAATAAATACTCAAAGGAGCATTGAGGGGAGCAGTAGGAATTATATCGGTTCTAAGATATTTTGTTTTAGATACCTTTTATGTCCTTAGTGTTTTCATTCTGGCTTTTTACAATGAATCTTCTAATGAGCTTTTTTGGAATTTTGAGACATGTTGGAGGCTTCTTCCTAGCAATTAAAATATGTATCCCTTGTATTTAAATAGACTTCTTAAATAAAATTATCCAACTGGGACATTCCTCATAATGGTCACTACTAAGTTCCCTGAGTGTTGGTAGCAGTTTGGCAGGACACTTACCAAATAAGTTCAACCCACATTTCTGTTCAGCCACATCTGGCCACAGATTCGTGCAACCCAGACTTCTGTCTGGCAATATTTTGAGGCCCTCTAACCTGATAAGTCCTAAAGGAAATCAGCCCTGAATATGCATTGGAAGGACTGATGCCGAACCTCCAATACTTTGACCACCTGATGTGTAGAAATGACTCACTGGAAAAGACCCTGATGCTTAAATAGAGGACAAAAAGGAGGCAACAGAGGATGAGATGGTTGGATGGCATCACCAACTCAATGGAGATGAGTTTGAGCAAACTCCAGGAGATAGTGAAGGACAGGGAAACCTGGAGTGCTGCAGCCCACAGGGTCCCAAAGAGTTGGACACACTTAGCGACTGAATAACAATGAACCTGATCGTTACCAAGGCAAGTTCTCAGAACACAACATTTAGATTGCCTTTAGTAAGATTTTGTCCACATTTGGTAGATAATTACAGCTTCTAGGACCTTGGCTTTTAAGCAGGTGTGTTGGAAGGTGGCATGCTTAACTCTTTGGATTTTTAAGGATTCCATTATTATTATTATTTTAGAGAAGGTTTTGGGTTTCTCAGGGCCAAAGTAAGTCCGAAAAGGAAAGTACTGTTGGATTGGGAACTGTGTGGTGTTTTGCAGGGTACCTCACTGCACTGATAGCTCAGTTGGTAAAGAATTCACCTGCAATGCAGGAAACCCTGGTTCGATTCCTGTGTTGGGAAGATCCACTGCAGAAGGGGTAGGCTACCGTCTCCAGTATTCTTGGGCTTCTCTGTGGCTCAGCTGGTAAAGAATATGTCTGCAACACGGGAGACCTAGGTTCAATCCCTGGGTTGGGAAGATCCCCTGGAGAAGGGAAAGGCTACCCACTCCAGTATTCTGGCCTGGAGAATTCCACAGATTGTATAGTCCATGGGGACATGTCTGAGCGACTTTGACTTTCACTGCACAGAAGTCTTCTTGAGGTTGTCAGGTAACTGAGTACTGATCTATCGCCTTTCGTGACCAAATTGTCCTAACACCAGACTCTTGGGTTATTTGGTGAATATTCTAACAGCTTTTAAATGCACTTCCNATTGTATAGTCCATGGGGACATGTCTGAGCGACTTTGACTTTCACTGCACAGAAGTCTTCTTGAGGTTGTCAGGTAACTGAGTACTGATCTATCGCCTTTCGTGACCAAATTGTCCTAACACCAGACTCTTGGGTTATTTGGTGAATATTCTAACAGCTTTTAAATGCACTTCCCACACCCACCAATTTTGTAACTTTTCTGAGATTTCTAGTAGCAATAGCCTTTACATAAAATCTATCCACTCAAGGCCTCACACTCGAACCCAGTCCAATTTAAATCAGACCTAGTCTGAACCCAGGCCAAGTCTGGTTTTTAAAAGTCTGACCCAGTCTGACTCTGATTAATAACCACTCACAGTTCAATGTGGAATCTGGGGACAAAACTAAAGGCTGCGGTTTCCAATCAAATAAGTAACTAAAGAAATCTAATTAGATTAGCAGCTCAATGCAAAGAGGGCAGAGCTGAGAACAAGAAGGGACTTACCCATGGGCCTCAGAAATAGTGAGGAAGACAGTGAGCTCAGGCAGCTCACAAGGTAACACACCTGTGTCTCTTGCTGTCTTCGAAGCTGTCGAAAGTCTCCTTCAGTCTTGATGCGGCCATCACACTGTTAGATAACGAAAATTCAGCTGAGTAAAGTTACGGATCAAATTTGCTATCTTAAACAATTAACGAATTGAACAGTATCCATCCTTGAAAATAGAACGGACCTCTTCTAAGGTATAAAAATGAAAAGACCTTTAAAGGCAGAAAGAAGGCAGAAAAGGGAGATTATTAGCAAAGAATGTATTATTTCAGGCAAGATTACCCTCTGAAAGGGAATGAAAGAGCCTACAGAGCAGATTATCGCAGTGCTGACCAGGTAATTCTGGGTTGACTGGTTGAAGACTCCTTAGGGTTTGGGGCTATAATTAGGATACATATTTAGTTTCACTTTGGTGTACATGGGCTTAGAACAAGTGACTCCATTTTGAGTCTGTTGTTTCTTTTAAAAAAGCAGAGACCACTATGATGACGAAGGTCCATCTAGTCAAAGCTATGGTTTTTCCAGTAGTCATGTACAAGATGTGAGAGCTGGATCATGAAGAAGGCTGAGAGCTGAAGAATTAATGCTTTTGAACTGTGGTGCTGGAGAAGACTCTTGAGAGTCCCTTTGGACAGCAAGGAGATCAAACCAGTCAGTCCTAAAGGAAGTAAACCCTGAATGTTCATTGGAGGGACTGATGCTGAAGCTCCAATACTTGGCCACTGATGCAAAAAGCTGACTCATAGGAAAAGGCCTTGATACTGGGAAAGATCTCTAGTCTTTCCCATTCTATTCAAATGGGTATATCTTTCCTTTTCTCTTTTGCTTTTTGTATTTCTTTTTTTTGCAGCTATTTGTAAGGCTTCCTCAGACAGCCATTTGCTTTTTTGCATTTCTTTTTCTTGGGGATGGTCTTGATCCCTGTCTTCTGTACAATGTCATGAACCTCCATCCATAGTTATCAGGCACTCTATCTATCAGATCTATCCCTTAAATCTATTTCTCCCTTCCACTGTATAATCATAAGGGATTTGATTTAGGTCATACCTGAATGGTCTAGTGGTTTCCCCCACTTTCTTCAATTTAAGTCTGAATTTGGCAATAAGGAGTTCATGATCCTTATTGATCATGAGTCCATGAGCCACAGTCAGCTCCCGGTCTTGTTTTTGCTGACTGTATACAGCTTCTCCATCTTTGTCTGCAAAGAATATAATCAATCTGATTTCAGTGTTGGCCATCTGGTGATGTCCATGTGTAGAGTTTTCTCTTGTGTTGTTGGAAGAGGGTGTTGGCTAAAACCAGTGTGTTCTCTTGGCAAAACTCTATTAGGCTTTGCCCTGCTTCATTCTGTACTCCAAGGCCAAATTTACCTGTTGTTCCAGGTATCTCTTGACTTCCTACTTTTGCATTCCAGTCCCCTATAATGAAAAGGACATCTTTTCTGGGTGTTAGTTCTAGAAGGTCTTGTAGGTCTTCATAGAATGGTTCACCTTCAGGTTCTTCAGCATTACTGGTTGGGGCATAGACTTGGATTACTCTGATATTCAATGGTTTGCCTTGGAAACGAACAGAGACCATTCTGTCATTTTTGAATAGGAAGGAGAGATAAGAAAGCCTTCCTCAGCAATCAATGCAAAGAAATAGAGGAAAACAGTAGAATGGAAAAGATTAGAGATCTCTTCAAGAAAATTAGAGATACCAAGGGAACATTTGATGCAAAGATGGGCTCAATAAAGGACAGAAGTGGTATAGACCAAACAGAAGCAGAATACATTAAGAAGTAGCAATAATACACAGAAGAACTGTACAAAAAAGATCTTCACAACCCAGACAATCACGATGGTGTGATCACTCACCTAGAGCCAGACATCCTAGAATGTGAAGTCAAGTGGGCCTTAGAAAGCATCACTACGAACAAAGCTAGTGGAACTGATGGAAATCCAGTTGAGCTATTTCAAATCCTAAAAGATGTTGCTGTGAAAGTGCTGCACTCAATATGTCAGCAAATTTGGAAAACTCAGCAGTGGCCACAGGACTGGAAATAGTCACTTATCATTCCAGTCCCTAAGAAAGGCAATGCCAAAGAATGCTCAAACGACCACACAATTGGACTCATCTCACACGCTACTAAAGTAATGCTCAAAATTCCTCAAGCCAGGCTTCAGTAATACATGAACCGTGAACTTCCAGATATTCAAGCTGGTTTTAGGAAAGGCAGAAGAATCAGAGATCAAATTGCCAACATCTGCCGGAACATCAAAGAAGCAAGACAGTTCCAGAAAAAAACATCTATTTCTGCTTTATTGACTATGCCAAAGTCTTTGACTGTGTGGATCACAAGAAACTGTAGAAAATTATGAAAGAGATGGGAATACCAGACCACCTCACCTGCCTCTTGAGAAACCCGTATTCAGGTCAGGAAGCAACAGTTAGAATTGGATATGGAACAACAGACTGGTTCCAAATAGAAAAAAGAGTACGTCAAGGCTGTATATTGTCACCTTGCTTATTTAACTTATATGCAGAATACATCATGAGAAATGCTAGGCTGGAAGAAGCACAAGCTGGAATTAAGGTTGCTGGGAGAAATATCAATAACCTCAGATATGCAGATGACATCACCCTTATAGCAGAAAGTGAAGAGGAACTAAAGAGCCTCTTGATGAAAGTGAAAGAGGACAGTGAAAAAGTTGGCTTAAAGCTCAACATTCATAAAATTAAGATAATGGCATCTGGTCCCATCACTTCATGGGAAATAGATGGGGAAACAGTGGAAACAGTCGTTGACTTTATTATTTTGGGCTCCAAAACCACTGCAGATGGTGATTAAAGCCATGAAATTAAAACCCACTTAGTCCTTGGAAGGAAAGTTATGACCAACCTAGACAGCATATTTAAAAGCAGAGACATTACTTTGTCAACAAAGGTCTGTCTAGTCAAGGCTATGGTTTTTCCAGTAGTCATGTATGGATGTGAGAGTTGGAATATAAGGAAAGCTGAGCACCGAAGAATTGATGTTTTTGAACTATGGTGTTGAAGAAGACTCTTGAGAGTCCCTTGGACTGCAAGGAGATATGACCAGGCCATTCTAAAGGAGATCAGTCCTGTGTGTTCATTGGAAGGACTGATGTTGAAGGTGAAACTCCAATACTTTGGCCAACTGATGTGAAGAGTTGACTCATTTGAAAAGACCCTGATGCTGGGAAAGACTGAGGGCAGGAGGAGAAGGAGACAGCAGAGGATGAGATGTTGGATAGGATCACTGACTCAATGGACATGAGTTTGGGTAAACTCTGGGAGTTGGTGAGGAACAGGGAAGCCTGGCATGCTACAGTCCATGGGGTCACAAAGAGTCAGATATGACTGAACCACAACAATAAGAACAGAATATAAGTGTTTTCTCAAGTTCTGTGAATTGCCCTAGCAAATTATTGATCCTAAGGAGAGGGCCATGGGAACCTCTGGATTGTATCTATTCGGTCAGAGGTATAGGTGGGCTTCTGGGACTTGAGTCTCCCTCTGAAGCAGAGGCAGTCTTGTGAGACTGAGCCCTTAACATGTGAAAAGTGGAAGTGAAGTTGCTTGGTCGTGTCCAACCCATTTCGACCCCTATCAGGCTCCTCCATCCATGGAATTTTCCAGGCAAGAGTACTGGAGTGGGTTGCCATTTCCTGATAAACTCCTTACTTTTAAATTAGCTGGAGCCGACTTTCTTGTCTGTAGCTGGGAAAAAGCCTTCTTACTGGGGAAGACAAAGGTCTGTCTAGTCAAAGTTATGGTGTTTCCAGTAGTCATGTATGGAGTGAGAGTTGGACTATAAAGAAAGTTGAGCGCCGAAGAATTGATGCGTTTGAACTGTGGTGTTGGAGAAGACTCTTGAGAGTCCCTTGGACTGCAAGGAGATCAAACCAGTCAATTGTAAAGAAAATCAGTTCTGAATATTCGTTGGAAGGACTGATGCTGAAGTTGAAGCTCCAACCCTTTGGCCACCTGATGCAAAGAACTGACTCAGTGGAAAAGACCCTGATGCTGGGAAAGATTGAAGGCAGGAGGAGAAGGGGATGATAGAGGATGAAATGGTTGTATGGCATCACTGACTCAATGGACATGAATTTGAGCAAGGTCTGGGAATTGGTGATGGACAGGGAAGCCTGGCATGCTGCATCCCATGGGGTTGCAAAGAGTCAGACACGACTGAGCAACTGAACTGAACTGGGGAAGAAGTGTTCAAGCAACAAGGGAGAATCAAGACAGGAAACTGCTTTTGGAGGAAACGGAGGACCTAATGGAGGGGACTAGGTGGTGGAATGTGGACTTCTTGTTCCCATGGTAACACTGAGTCCTGTCCCTAGCTTGCTGCTCAGGATACATGTTCTCTTCCAAGTGGAACCTGTAAGTTTCTAAGAGCAGCCTTTGTTTTTATCCATCACCATAGGCCTCAGGGAGTGGAGCCAAGAGTCAGGATAAAAGATGGGTCCTGTACAATCTACTCTATGTTTGCACTCAGTCACTTCAGTTGTGTCCAACTCTTTGCGAACCTATGGACTGTAGCCTGCAAGTCCACTCTTTCATGGGATTCTCCAGGCAAGAATACTGAAGTGGGTTGCCATGCCTTCCTCCTTCTTCTTGAGCCAGGGAATGAACCTGCATCTCCTGCACTGTCAGGCAGATTCTTTACCCAGTGAGATACTACACTATATCAACAGACTGTCCACACCTCTTGCCTTATTTAGACAAATGCATCAGTACATAGAATGGTTAAAGTTTAAAGTACTCTGAAGATCATCTCCAACTCTCTTTGAGTCACATTAAAACTGAGGTCCAGAGAGCTTAAGAAGATAACTAACATGGTTATAGGGGCTTCCCTGGTGGCTCAGACGGTAGAGCGTCTGCCTGCAATATGCGAGGCTCGGGTTCAATCCCTGGGTTGGGAAGATCCCCTGGAGAAGGAAATGGCAACCCACTCCAGTACTCTTGCCTGGAAAGTGGACAGAGGAGGACAGAAGAGCCAGGTAGGCTATAGTCCATGGGGTCGCAAATGTCGGACATGACTGAGTGACTTTACTTCCCTTCAATATGATTATGGTTCTCTGCTCTTTACAAAGCTTTGTGTCTATAAAAACTTTGGTCCTTGCAGCCGCCTGTGAGGTTAAGTGACTGGTCCAAAGGCTCTTGGATTAGCCTGTGGCAAAGCTGAGTCTGAAATCTGCACTTCAGGGGCTCTGCAGGCCAGTCCTGGCTTGCAATGGCAGCTGAACTGTTGCAACGACATCTAAACATAGGCTTCTGTGTTTTATAAAAGTACCATTCTGAGATCACATTAAAATGAAAAAAATAAAATCTTCAATCACAGAATCGCAGAGTGAAAAATACTGCTCTATATAATTTTTGTTTCTGTGCAGAAAGGATGACTAAGTAATCTAGGATCTCCCTAGAAACTGCAGAAGGTTCTGGTGCAATTCCCACTCTTACAAAGCATCTATTTTATTACAAACCACAAAATCTGGTTATTTATTTCAAAAGAAATACAGAACTGGAAGTGATAACTCATGTTTTTTGTAACAAATGTGAACTCTGAGTCATGATCTGTCCAAATATTAGAACACAAACCAGGAGTGTGGCACTGGTTTCTCTGCTGGGAGCTCTATTTCCCTGCGGTCAGATTAATGCATTAAATAATTTGGTGGAATAATTTACATGAGGTTAAAATTGCAGTTAAAGGTGCTAGATAAAATGTGTTTCAACTGGGGCTGCCTTGTGCAATATATGTGTAAACATATGCACCAAGTTTTACATTCGATAAAAATACAGAAAAAAAGATAATGGCATTTTTAGCAAACATGAAAACAGTGTGCTGTTGCTTCAAATACAAAGTGTCCATGAGAATTCTAGGCTAAGTCTTCTATTTCTATAACGGTTAACTTATAACCACTTAATAGAACAAGGTCATTTTCAGAACACATCATCCAACATCTGGTCTACCATCTGCTGGCTGAATAAAAATTCACATGACTCAGGCACAAAAGGAGCAATTTCCTACATCATTTCAGTTTTCATTCTTCTCTCAGTTACAAAAACCAAGGGTATACGATCATTTAAAAGATGCTCTCAGAAAGACATTTGAACTTCATTTTGTGCAAAAGGTAGGTTTCTGGGAAAAAAACTGCATGAATTATTTTTTCCTTGTTTTATTGAACCTCATTTCCTATGCATGCTGCTACTGCTGCTGCTAAGTCGCTTCAGTCGTGTCCGACTCTGTGCGATCCCATAGATGGTAGCCCACCAGGCTCCCCCGTCCCTGTGATTCTCCAGGCAAGAACACTGGAGTGGGTTGCCATTTCCTTCTCCAGTGCATTAAAGTGAGAAGTGAAAGTGAAGTCACTCAGTCATGTCCGACTCTTAGCGACCCCATGGACTGCAGCCTGGCAGGCTCCTCCATCCATGGGATTTTCCAGGCAAGAGTACTGGAGTGGGTGCCATTGCCTTCTCTGTCCTATGCATGGGAAATGTCCAAATTTTAAATAAATTTTATTCTGAATCTTTTAAAAACATAGGAGTTCAAATTTTCATGGAATACTATTATTTTTTGTTGAAATAGTTGGTATATAACATTATATGTCACAGGTGTACAATATACGGATTTACCATTTTTAAATGTTATACTCCAATTATAGTTATTATAAAATATTGGTTATATTCCCAAAATATATACCTAATAGTTCACATCTCAATCCTTTGCCTCTATGTTGCCCCATGCTATTATTTATTTTTTTTTAATAATCTAGATGAAGAAAGTGGGGAAAACCACTAGACCATTCAGGTACGAGCCTAAATCAAATCCCTTATGGTTACACAGTGGAAGTGAGAAATAGATTTAATGGACTAGATCTGATAGATAGAGTGCCTGATGACCTAGGGACAGAGGTTTGTGACTTTGTACAGGAGACAGGGAGCAGGACCATCCCCAAGGAAAAGAAATGCAAAAAAGCAAAATGGCTGTCTGAGGAGGCCTTACAAATAGCTAAGAAAAGAAGAGAGGTGAAAAGCAAAGGAGAAAAAGAAAGATATACCTATTTGAATGCAGAGTTCCAAAGAATAGCAAGGAGAGATAAAGCCTTCCTCAGTGATCAATGCAAAGAAANACTTATTACAGGTCTAATTATGTCAGGATGTGTAACTGGACCTCATAGTTGGCAGGCGGATTCAAGAGTAAGCCTCATGTGAAAACTGATCTCGTCTGAGGATCCTTCAACCTTTCTAATTTAGTTGGTGTGCAGAGGTACACACGGTTCCCGACTGCTACAGCGCTCAGCTGCCTACCGGAGTGAATTCCAATGCGAATCCATATTGGGAGGCCGGGAAGATGCTCCAGCTCAAAGGTCCCCACGAAGCTGAGGAGGTCCAAGGCCATCTTGGCGATGTCTACTGCATGGCGGTTGCCATTTCTCTTAGGCAAACCACTGGCCACCATGTAGGCGTCACCAATGGTTTCCACCTGGGGAAGCAGTTTCTCATCAGTGAATCTGTCCCTTCTAAAGGCAGCAGAAAGTAAACAGAAGCAGTTTATTGCACATCAAATTCAGAAATGTTCGAGAACTCATATGAGCATAGCCCTGCACACTTATTCTGGGACTAGTTCAAGACTAGTATTATGCTAATTTCTTCAGGGTTTTCATAGCTTGGTTAGGATGTGGTGTGTGCAAGCTCAGCCATGTCCAACTCTCTGTAGCCCTATGGACTGTAGCCTGCCAGGCTGTGTGCTTGAAATTTTCCATGAAATTTTCCAAGCAAGAATACTGGAGCAGGTTGTCATTTCCTCCTCGAGAGGATCTTCTCGACCCAGGGATCAAACCCGCATCACCTGTGTCTCCTGCATTGGCAGGCAGATTCTTTACCACTTCGCCACCTAGAAAGCCATAGCCTACTTAAAAAGTTGATAAAACGACTAAAAAGGATTTTAATTGAATGAAGTACTTTATAATAATGTAAGTCATGCAGATGGGGTGACAATTCTATAGTGTTGAAACAATCTGAATGGCTTTATGTAATTTTAGGAAACCATCTCTAATTATCAGAAAAGTCACGTTTAGCACTTTAGTTTTCAAAAACTATTTGATAAAAAAATAATTGTAGGTTCCTCTAAGACATAAAGGGGCTTCCCTGGTGGCTCAGGTGGTAAAAACTCTGCCTGCAAGGCAGAAGACCTGGGTTCAACCCCTGGGTTGGGCAGATCTCCTGGAGAAGGGCATGGCAAGCCACTCCAGTATTCTTGCCTGGAGAGTCCCATGGACAGAGGAGCCGGGTAGGCTACAGTCCACAGGGTTGCAAAGAGTGGGATACAACTGAGTGACTTTCATTTTCAGTTCACTAACGACATAATACACATTCTTGTACTGGATGCTTCCGAACACTTTTCGTGTAATAGGAAATAGACTTATATTAACATTATTCTTTGATATTCTCCCTTTTAATTTCATTTTCATAATCATATGCATGGTTCATATGTGTTGGTTAGTTAATTTCTTCTTTCTGAATATCTCTAAAATGCATAATCACTATTCAACCGGAACTCCTGTTAGTAAGACTTTCTGATCTACACAGGGTGAGAATTTCAACTTCTGACCACTCTTCTTCTTCCACTTCACTTGTAGCTCAGACTCAACCACTAATTTACTAACTCTTAAACGACAAAGGCAAAGACCTGAGTAAAGTCAGCTCTCTGAATCTGTAGGTTCCACACTGTGGATTCAATGAACCATGATTCAAAAATATTGAAACGAAACTGTAGAAAGTTCCAAAAAGTAAAACTTGAATTTGCCACAACTCCAGCAACTATTTTACATAGCATTTACATTGTATTAGGTATTATAAGTAATCTAGAAATGATTTAAGAGTACATGGGTATGTAGGTTGTATGCAAATACTAGGTTATTTTACGCCAGGGACTTGAGCACCTGGGGATCTGGGGATCCGTGACAATCCTGGAAACATCCTGAGGCAAAGGTGCTAGGGGTAGCGAAGGAGAACTGTAGCAACAGGAACAGCCAGTTCTGGCTCTGCTGACCTAGGGCCAAACCATCCTTCAGCCTATTAGGTGGAGCGGTTACCTTGTACACGTCGTGGTGGTCCAGAATGTGGTCAAAGTTCTTATAGATGTCATTGAGCATGTCCACCACTTCCATGGGGGTACTGTACTTGCAGATGGTAGTGAACCCTACAATGTCACTGAAGTAGACTGTGACTTCCTCGTAGAGCTCAGGCTCCACGAAGCCTTTCTCCTTCAGAGACTTGACCACCAGCCTAGATGAGGAAGGAGAAAACAGGGCCTTCAATTTCAGTAAACTCCTTCTTCCTCTAGAGAAATCTTTGAGACAGTACTAACTGTTCACCAGGAATTCTAGAACTGAGGATTTCCAGTGAGTGGTCTGGCGAGGAACCAAAGACAGTTTGCAAATACCAAGTCTAGGAACATTTTACACACACAGAACACATGTATGTGGCCTCGGACGAATAGGAGGTTCAGTATTAATTTAATACCTGATTATAACTCTAATAAATGTGAGTGTTCAGTTGCTCAGTCGTGTCCGACTCTATGTGACCCCAGGGACTGCAGCCTGCCAGGCTCCTCTGTCCATGGAGTTTTCCAGGCAAGAATACTGGAGTGGGTTGCCATTTCCTCCTCTAGGGGATCTTCCCCAACCAGGGACTGAATCCGGTCTCCCACATTGCAGGTGGATTCTTTACCATCTGAGCCACCAGGGAAGCCTTCCTTCACTAAAGATGACTCCTATTTTATTTTAAATTAATTTTTACTGGAGCACAGTTGTTTTATTAATAAATAGAGTGTGTTAGCTTCTACTGTATAGCAAAATTAATCAGCTGTACATACACATATATCCCCTCCACTCTGGACTTCCTTCCAGTTTAGGCCACCACAGAGCAGGAAGTAGAGTTCCCTGTGCTATTCAGCCAGTTCTCATTAGTTACCTATTTTATGTGTGTGTGTACGAGTTAGTCGTTAAGTTGTGTCTGACTCTTCTGTGACACAGTGGACTGCAGCCCAACTTGCTCCTCTGTCCATGGGATTTCGCAGGGAGGGATGCTGGAGTCAGTAGCAATTCCCTTCCCTAGGGGACCTTCCCAATGCAGGGATCAAACCTGCATTGCAGGCAGATTCTTTACCATCTGAATCACGAGGGAAGCCCCAGCATCTATTTTACGCATAGTATCAACAGTGCGAATCTGCCAGTCCCAATCTCCCTATTTCTCCCACCCCTTTCCCACTCGGTGTCCATACATTTGTTTTCTACATCTTTGTCTCTGTTTCTGCTTTGCAAATAAGCTCATCTATATCATTTCTTGTAATATGGCCTCTACTATGAGGCTGAAAGAAGATGGCAAAGAGATTAGTGTTTTCATTTTCATTTTTATATGAAGGAGAGACAGTGACTGGCCTAAGGACTCAGACTCAGTAAGAGTGGCCAACAGGTGTTGGAACATACTCCTGCTGCTGCTAAGTCGCTTCAGTCGTGTCCAACTCTGTGCGACCCTATAGATGGCAGCCCACCAGGCTCCCCCGTCCCTGGGATTCTCCAGGCAAGAACACTGGAGTGGGCTGCCATTTCCTTCTCCAGTGTTGGAACCTAGGTTGCTCTAACTCTGCCATCCATGCTCCTTCCATGGCACTGGAAAACCATCTCTTTCTTTTAGCAATTTAGACAGTGCAAACCAGGACAAAGCTTAACAAGAACGTGCATCTTTAAACACAATGATCTGATGAAGAAAACGCAAAAGGGAACAATCCTATATAAATGTAGAGAAGGGACTTCCCTTTTGGTCCATGACTAAGACTCTGCACTCCCAATGCAGGGGACCCAGGTTCAATCCCTGCTCTGGGAATTAGATGCCACACGCCCTAACTAAAATTTCATATGCTGCAAATAAAGATCCTGTGTGCTGAAACTAAGATCCAGCACAGCCAAATAAATACATAAAAATAAATAAAGTAAGAAAAGTACAGAGAAAACCAATGCTACACAAATATGCTTTGGTTTTCTACCTTAAGGGCTGAGGCACAACTCTGGAGTCCTGTTCAGTCACATCCGTGGAAGGACTTCCTTACCTTGGGAGCAACATGAAATTAAGTTGGTCAGCCCTGTCCCTCTCTGCCTTGTACAGCTGTGTCCTCTCCTCCACCAGATGTTCCAGGTTCCGGGAATACAGCTGTAGACGTCGGATCAAGGTATCCATGTAACTTTCATTTTTTTGGCCATGGAAAAGGCTGTAGACAGATAAAGAGCTCTCCATATTATTAAGAACACAAATAATCACTAAAGCAACAGGCAGATATTATGAACAGGTAATTAAAGAAAGAATAAAAATGGCCAACAAATATGGCAAAAAATTTAATCTCGGGAAGGATCAAAGAAATAGAAAAGACATTAGAAAAAAAATAAAAAACAAATGTTAGCACAATGGCAATCAATGTAAGTAAGATGGAGGAAAAATATACATTATAGTCTTCCTGGAGGGAAATACGGTAAAATGCGTCATAAATCTTAAGAATGCTTATGTGGACCAGCCTCTCAATTCTACTTAGAATTATCTGAAGGAAACTATCACGAATGTGCTGAGAGTGAACTATAAAGAAAGTAGCAGTTATTCCTCACAAATAATAATTTAAAAATTACCCTAAATGTGTAACAAAAAGTAATTAAATTATTATGAAATGATGGGCTATCAAATACAAATTAAAATCGCAAAGTACACAGAAAGATACTTCCTTTACATTATATTTAACTGAAAAAAGTCAGTTTATGTAATAGCAAACATCATCTCATTTTTAATTTTTGAAAACTGGTCATTTCCTGTTGAAAAATAGATGATGTTTTTACCTTCTTGTTTGCTTATTCGTATTTTTTAAAGTTTTAATAAGAAACAACTTGCAATAAAAGGAAATATAAGAAAAGAACCTTGTATGGCAGAAAGCATCACAACATTATAGAGCAATTTTCCTTCAATTAAAAAATAAATTAAAAAAAAAAAGGAAAGAACCAAGTAAAGCAAATCTGAGCCTTATATTATCCCTCAGAATAGAGAGTCAGGGTCCTAAAGCAAAAGCCCTAAGTCTATTTTGTTAGACTGAGATGACTTAGATGAGATGCCAGCTCTTCGTGACCCTGTGACCCGCCTGGGTGCAGAACCCAGTCGGAAATTACAGCTGTTGTGAGAACTGGAGACAGTGTTCATGACACAACCCAAGGGATGAATAAATTCTACTGTTTCATCATCATAACAACAATTAAACTTGCCATTTCTGTGCTCAAAAAGACAGACTGTGTTGTAATCCCCTTGGTATGGGGTGGGATGTTTGTTAAAAATTAATACATTTCTTACTATGTTGTAAAAAAAAAAAAAAAAACCCCAAACAGGAAATTAACACGTGGACTTCCCTCATAGCTCAGTCGGTAAAGAATCAACATGCAATACAGGACACCCAAGTTTGATTCCTGGGTCAGGAAGATCCCCTGGAGAAGGAAATGGCAACCCAGTCCGGTATTCTTGCCTGGAGAATCCCATGGACGGAGGAGCCTAGCGGGCTACAGTCCACGGGGCTGCAGGAATTGGACACAGCTGAGCGACTAAAGCACCACCACAGTATTATTAACTAGTGTATATATTTTGTTCAAATTTCACAAAATTTTATGCTAGTATCCATTATTTGTTTTTATACCTTATTCAAGATTTCACATCGTATTTAGCTGCACTGAGCAGCTTCAGCTGCATGCAACAAATTCTGGTAAATTCTGTCTTGTTTTTATTCTAAGTATTCTCTAATTTTCCTTGTTATACCTTCTTAGATACACCTATCATTTAAAAGTGGACATTTAACTTCCAAGTACATGGGGTTTTAAAAATATCTTTGATTTTAATTTCTCATTTAAATGCTTTATTCTCTGCAATCACTGTTTTTTTTCATTTTTCTGACTTTATTGAGGCTTTCAATGGCTAGGTCTCTCTTGGTAAATGCCACACTTGGACTTGGAAAATATGTGGGTATCTTCAAGTATCTTTGGATATTGACTTCTAACATAATTTCACAGTGATAAGAAAACATACTTTGTATGATTTCCATACCTTTAGATCATGAAAGGAGAAGGCAATGGCACCCCACTCCAGTACTCTTGACTGGAGAGTCCCATGGACGGAGGAGCCTGGTAGGCTACAGTCCATGGGGTTGTGAAGAGTCTGACACGACTGAGCGACTTCACTTTCACTTTTCACTTTCACGCATTGGAGAAGGAAGTGGCAACCCACTCCAGTATTCTTGCCTGGAGAAGCCCAGGAACAGAGGAGCCTGGTGGGCTGCCATCTCTGGGGTCGCACAGAGTCGGACACGACTGAAGCGACTTAGCAGCAGCAGCAGCAGACCATGAAATGTCTGCACCTTATTTCATGTCCCTGGATATGTTCCACAGACTCCTAGTTTATAGTTGATGTGAACCTGAACAGAATTTGTATCCTACTGTTGTATGAAAATTGTATAAATCTTAATTATATTGAATTGGTGCATGGTGCTTTTCAGGTCTACTATATCCTTCTACTTTTCTGTATATTCATTCATTCTATTAACTTTTGGGAGTTTGACACTGAAACTCCAACTAAAAATCTTAATGTATCTTAAATTATAAGATACTTAAAAAATAATTGTACTATAAAATAATTTAAAAATACTTGTACTATAAAATACTTAAAAAATAATTGTACTATATAGTGGAAATGTATGTAACTTTGTTCTGTATTTTCCAAGTCTCCTATAAATGTGTTATCATACTTTCATAACTTAAAAAATAAAAAAGAAAGAGAAAAAAATTCATACATTTCTGAGTTCTATCACAGACCTGTTACAACTGGAAACTGCTAGGTTTGGGAAGAAGAGAAGTTTTTAACAAAGTCCCCAGGAGAGTCTCACCAGAAACCATAAAGAAATCTAGCTGGGTAGAAAGAATGAGGGAGCAGGTGGGAAGGATGAAGATGGATAATCTGATTTCAGGATGATTGATTCAATTAAAAGAGTTTCCTCAACCTTGGCTGTGTATTTTAATCACCTGAGGAGCTTATTTAAGCTCCTGATGATACCCTGCACCCAGATCAATTACATCAGACTCTCTCGGGTAGGACTCCGGCATCAGTAGTTTGCAAATATCCCCAGGTGATTTCAATGTGCGGCCAAGTAGAGAACCACCACATTAAAGGCTAAATACCAGGGGCCTAGTTTTATCTTCATGAGCTCACGTTTCATCTGTCACACATACAGTTTCATCTGCTCTTAGTAAGAGATCTGGGAAGGGATGAAAAAGGGCAAGACTGAAATCATTACTTCCTGCTCTTTCCCCACATTGGGTGTTCAGATCAAGCAATCCATGGCCACACTTTCATTGTCTTCACTCTGCCCCAGAGGTCCCCAACACTTTTGGCACCAGGGACTGGTTTCATGGAAGATAACTTTGCCATGGACTGGGCGGCAGTGGGGGTTGGGGAGGGTATGGCTTCGAAATGATTCAACGACATTACATTTACTGTGCACTACATTTCTATTTTGTGGCAATCTCAGGATACTCTGCCCCAACTTTAGGGTTAGGGTTTACGTTTCTATGACAGTTGAATGCTGCTGCTGATTTGAAAGGAGGTGGAACTTGGGTGGTAACGTGAGCAAGGAAGAAAGGCTGTAAATACAGATGAAGCTTTGCTAGCTGCCCCCCAACCCCACCTCACCTCCTTCTGTATGGCCTGGTGTGTGGGGGGTTTGGGACCACTACTCCACCCCATCTCAGTCCTGGGCTTTATTTAGCTTCATTAAGTGTCTGAGTCTTTGACTTAACGAAACTACAGAAAGAGCTAGAAGGAACTGCAGGAATCATCTACAGAAAATTCATTCCAATTTTACAAGCAACAAAATTGGTAACCATAACTAGCTATTATTAGATCCTAGCCTAGAAACTGGATCTCCTAGAGCTATTTTTCTCACTGCATTGTACCTATCTCCAAACATGGGAAATCTAAAATTCAGTCTTACTGGATAACTGTATGTTACTTTTCTCTTGATCCTGAATTATACTCTGATTCAGCCAAAGTTCCTGATCTTACGATTTTTAAAACTCTAAGAAACTTGCTGATGTTAAGAATTATCCAGGGGTTTTAAGATCTTCAGGATTCTACTAGACTTCTAAATCCTAATTACCTGCAGAAGGGTGAGGGAACTATATTTTTTTAACAGATACAATCATGATCAGTCAGAATCTATTTTCTAATCAGGCTCGTTTTGCCCTTGAGCATAGTACTTAGCTTTTCAATGATTATTTCTCGAGAAAATGGTCTGTTCATCTCCATATCATTTTAATTTTTTGGAGACAGGTATCGGAGAAGGCAATAGCACCTCACTCCAGTATTCTTGCCTGGGAAATCCCATGGACGGAGAAGCCTCATAAGCTACAGTCCACGGGGTCGCTAAGAGTCAGACACGACTGAGCGACTTCACTTTCACTTTTCACTTTCATGCATTGGAGAAGGAAATGGCAACCCACTCCACTGTTCTTGCCTGGAGAATCCCAGGGGCAGGGGAGCCTGGTGGGCTGCCGTCTATGGGGTCGCACAGAGTCAGACACGACTGAAGTGATTTAGCAGCAGCAGGAGCATTACAATCTATGATTTTTCTTTAGAAAAGGCATTCTCATACTTAGCTATCACTGAATGTCAACTATCATTAGAAAAAACTGAAATTAGTGGGGAAAAGTAAAAATGTCCGCCATACCCAAATATCTTGGCTAGTGTATTCTCAATTTTCTTGAAATCTGGCCTCTTTTCTGGATCTTCCTCCCAGCAGTTTTTGACAAGTAGATAGACCTGGAAGAAAGAAGAGGGCGAACTGAAGTAACTCAGAAAAAGACAAATGCCATATGGTGTCACTTACATGTGAAGTCTAAAATATGGCACAAATGAACCTCTCTATGGCAAAGAAACAGACTCACAGGCTTAGAGAACACAGCTGTAGTTGCCAGAGGAGCAGGGGTAGGGAAGGACTGGGAGTGTGGGGTTGGTAAATGCAAACTACTACCTTTAAAATGGATAAAAACAAGGTCTTACTATATATAGCACAGGGAACTATATCCAATCCCCTTGGAATAAACTATAATGGGAAAGCATATGAAAAGGAATGTATGAATGAGTCACTTTGCTGTACAGCAGAGATTGGCACAAGACTGCAAATCAGCTGTACTTCAAATAAATAAATAGAGGTGGATTAGCTTAGAGGGTGGTATCCTCTACTATTCTGTTCCGTGATGGAAGCAACTGAAGCAGGCAATATTTTTAAAACATCTCAACTCTCACAACGAGTGTGAAATGGCCCAGTTCCCAGTGGTCATCGCTGCCTGCACTACTTTGCCTCACCCTTCTTTTCGATCCTAGGCTAAGGAAAAATGGCAATATTGATTTGGACGAGGTGGGGTGGGAGAGACAAAACGCCTTATGGACGTTTGCTGGGTTTGTGCTGGGGAGGGGGATAAATAGCTGGGCTTGGCAAGTAGGAGGCGACTCTAAAATGAGAGTGAAGCTCCATGACACTAGTTTTCAGCTGTGCCTGATCGTGGGATTGTCTGGGGAGTCTTCACAAAATTTCTTAGAACTTCGGGAGCTTCTGAATTAATTGGTTTGTGAAGGGACCTTGTTAGGATTCTCAGATATAGCAAATACAAATACAGGACACCCAGTTAAACTTGAATTTCAGACTTAAAAAATTAACAATTTCCTTAGCACAAGTATGTTCCAGGTATGACATGGGCAGAGGACATTAATGTATGTACGTTTGTAAGTTCCAGCTGCAGTGAAGAGTAAATGAGGAAAGGGGTGGGGGTGGGGGAGGTGGGGAGGTGGGGTGGGAGGATGAGAGAATGGGAGGGTCTGTGTGGGGAGTGGGTACAGAGGAAGAGGGAGAGGACAGGAAGCCCATGGAACCATCATCTCATTGATTCCGCTTGTTTGCAGCTTTTGTGGGATCAAAAAGCATGCTGAAGATCACCTGCTTTAAATTAAGTTTGCTCTTCACTCTCAACACAAACAGGATCACAAATGGTTCTAGATACAGTCCCTGTCTGCATTCTTTTGCTTTAACGAAAAGTCCCTGGGAAGGGAGAGGACCACGGTATAGAGCTGTAGTTGCCCGTATTCACCACTAGGTGGTACCCCTGCCTTGGGAAAACGACCCGCTGGCTGCCTGCTTTAGAGAAAGGGACAGAAGCGCCGACAAGTGAGCTGATACAGCGCGCATGCGTGCCCAGTTGCTTCAGTCGTGTCCGACTCTGCAATCCCATGGACCGTAGCCCACCAGGCTTCTCGGTCAAAAGCACATGCTCTTCAGACCAAGTCTGGGAGTTTCAGACCTGTATTCTATTGGAACCAGCTGCTGCTGCTGCTGCTAAGTCGCTTCAGTCGTGTCCGACTCTGTGCGACTACAAGACAGTTCCTCATTTCCTATTCCAGAACCATCCAGCCGCCGAGTCAATGGACAAGGAGGCGGCTTTGGTGAAAGCTGTTTTAAACAGGAGGATATACTCAGACTAGAAAGGAGGGTTTGAGAGGAGAGATGCTGATGTGCGAAGAGGAATTTCTAAGATCCAGAAAGGCAGCAGGAAGGGAAGGAATGTGGAGAGGGCAACATAGGAGTGGATGTAGCTCAGAACACCTTGGGGTACAACCTGCCTGTCCTGTTGAGAAACAGAAAGAAATAAAAAAGGCCCTTTCATGCTCAGTAGAGTCTGACCATAAACCTCTTCTAGCAGGTCACTTGCAAACTGAAGCAAAGTGTTTTTATCTTTATCCTGCAAGGAACAAGTTTTAAAAATTTTTCTTTAACAACCATAAGTAAATTTTTTTGTAACATTTACTTACCATATGCTGGATTATAAAAGCTCAGATAAAATTCTAAAGAAAAAATTAGAAAAAAATTTCCCCAAAGTTCTTAAAGGCCTTTGTGAGGGATTATAAAACAATTAAGCAAATACAGAACATCTCCATTTTCTTCAGAGGAAGGATAGAAAGAATGAATGTACATTTCTCTATTGTTTCTAAATATTGGCATAGTTATTTTATAATCAGGAGGTAGTTTTATAAGCCTAGTAACTGTATCACACTGACATCCGCTCTTCTAGCTCCTAAATACTGAGAGCGTGATGTGTGCTGGAGGAGCTCTTTTGTGAGTTGGGAGGATGACAGGCTGATAATGGCTCCCAAGGATGTGTCCCAACCCCTGGAACCAGTGACTGCTACCTTACTTGGAAAAAGGGTCTTTGCAGGTATGATTAAGGATCTTGCAATGGGAAGATAATTCTGGATTATCCTTTGAAAAAAACTTTTTAAAAAACCCAATTTTATTTTATTTTTTAAAACTTTTTGGCTACATGGTATGTGGTATCTTAGTTTCCTGAGAACAGACTGAACCAGGCCTCCTGCATTGGAAGTACGTAGTCTTAAACACTGAACCAGGGAAGTCCCTGGACTGAAACTTCAGTATTGTGGCCACCCGATGTGAAGACCCAGGTCATCGAAAAAGACCCTGATTCTGGGAAAGATTGAGGACAAGAGAAGAGCATGGCAGAGGATGAGATGGTTAGATTGTATCACTGACTCAGTGGGCATGAATGAGTTTCAGCAAACTTTGGGGGACAGTAGTGAAGGACAGGGAAGCCTGGTGTTCTGCAGTCCATGGGGTGGCAAAGAACTGGACACGACTTAGCAACTAAATAACAGCAACAGTCACATGTATCCTCATACAGGAGAGAAGTAGAAAGAGATTAGACAGAAATGGAGAATGTGGCCTGGAGGCAGAAATTAGAGTGCTGTGGCCACAAGCCAAGGCATGTCAAGAGCCCCCAGAAGCTCCTGGGAGAAGTGAGGAATGGACTCTCCCGTAGAGCCTCTGGAGGAGGCATGGCCTCTGACAACTCATTTCAGACTTTTGGCCTCCAGAACTGTAAGCGGATGCGTTTCCTTGGTGTTCATCCACCAAGTTTGTGCTCCTTTGCTGCTGCAAGCCCAGAGAAACTCGTGGGAGACACACTCACTTCCAGCTCTTTTTCCTCTGCTGTTTCCAGGAACAGATCGGGGCGGAAGGGTTTCACTCCGTTGGAATTCTCCACTCTGAAAATCTTCTCTGATAGGACGAGAACCATTCGAATTACAAGAAAGAATGCAGCGTGAAGAAATTTTAGCAGCAGCCTCCAGACTCTGAATGGGTTCCCGGACCTGGATGGGGAGCCGGTGGGAGTGTGGCAGAGCCTAGGCTAGCACTCAACAAACAGATGTGAATGACTGGATGAGCCACCAGGGGAAGGCGGCTTAGGCCCTCTCACACCCAGGAAGTACTTCAGTCAAAGCTACAAACCCTTGGAAACTTAACTCAAAGAGCACTGTCTTAGGGAGGTTTCCTCTGACCGAGATGCTAGCCTGTCCTCCCTCCACCCTTCAGCTACCTTCATCCTCCATGCTGGTAAGAGCTGGTGCTCAGGAAGCACTCAGTGAATCGAGAACTGGACGAATAGAATGAACCATTTCCCCCAGCAAGCACCTACTGTAGACCACAGGGAGCTCTGCTCAGTGTTACGTGGCAGCCTGGATGGGAAGGGAGGCGGGGAGAGAAGGGATACCTGTATATGGATGGCTTAGGCACTTTGCTGTCCACCTAACGCTATCACAACATTGTTAAGCCGCTATACTCCAATACAAGATACAAAGTTTAATCATTAAAAAAAGAATAGTCAAGTTTAATATTCCATGGGGGGTCAGTATAATCTCCAAATCAACTTTCTAGAATTTAATAAACTACGCCCACCCAACCCTCCCACACACACATACATACAAACACACATGAGATGGATAGCATCACCGACTCAATGGACATGAACTTGAGCAAACTCTGACAGACAGTGGAGGATGGGGGAAGCGTGGCATGCAGCAGTCCACGGGGGTCACAAAGAGTCAGACACGACAGCGACTGAACGACAGCAACACCCCCTCTACATACAATCGAAAGAGGACATGTGACAAAACTACTATATTCTCTTAGTAAGACCGCAAGGATGCATGTGGTCCTGTTAGTGAGCTAGTTCAGGTGTTAAAGACGCACATCTCTTAATGGAATCAGAAGGGAAGCAGGAAATTTCAAGGCGCAGCTCTTTAACTCAGTACTGCTGACAGTGATGGCGGCTGGCAGTAGGGTATTGTCCTGCGCTTTTCAGAGCTCTTGACATTTCATACTGTCATTGAGTCCCTCCAACCACCCTGTGCGGTGTAGAGCACAGCAGTGACACTGCTCTCACTGACGAGGGGGGAGATGTGGTCACAGAAGCCTCGGGGTCTCGGTCAGCCTAGAATTCCTGCTGGCTCCCAGGGAAGGTCCTCACCTTTCTGGTCCCGACAGCTGAGCGTGTAGAAGGTTTCTCTCCGCTGGATGATCTCCTGGGCGATGATGCCGTAGCTGTACACGTCTCCCTTCTGTGAAACGCTGGCTACACGGAGATGCTCTGGGGCCGTCCACAAGTCTGTGTGTTCAGCATTGAGACTTTGACATTGAGGGGGTGAGTAGCCCAGAGATCCCCGATGCGCTTTTGAAGTCCCTCCACCACACCAATGCTGGCGATGGGGGCAGAATATACACTTGCCTTCCAGGCTGACTAGGTAATGCCAGGATCTGGGTGAGGAAACATGGAATCCCTAAAACTGCCTGGGTCATAGTCCTGAAAACCCTCAAGGTCTACCTAGAACAGCGCCTAGGGTACAGGGAGTGCTCAGTAAATATTTGTGGGGTGAACTCAGTAGAATGTAAGAGGCTGAGGATTTAATAGTTTATGGCACATGCAGCATAAACCTATGAAAGCCTTTATAAATATTTTAAAATTATATATTTAATATAAAACATTGTGTGCACGCTCAGTCACTCAGTCATGTCTGACTCTTTGTGACCCCATGGACTGCGGCCCAGGCTCCTCTGTCCATGGGCTCTTCCAGGCAAGAATACCAGCGTGGGTTGTCATTTCCTTGTCCAGGGGATCTTCCTGACCCAGAAATCAAACCCAGGAATTGCAGGCAGATTCTTTATCACTAAGCCACCTGGGAAGCTTGTATAAAACACTACATATATATAAATATTTAATAAATATATACTTACAATTTTATGTAATATAAAACATATTTCTTTTAGTAAATATAAATATATTTACTATATATATGTTTGGTGGTGGTGGTTTAGTCCCTAAGTCATGTCTGATCCTTTTGCAATGTAATGGACTGTAGCCCACCAGGCTCCTCTGTCCATGTGATTCTCCAGCCAAGAATACCAGAGTGGGTAGCCATTCCCTTGGGGATTGAACCTCTCCTGCATTGCAGGAGAATTCTTTACTGACTGAGCCACCAGGGAGTCGCCATCTATGTATATTTACTAAAAGGAAATAATGGGCTTTCCAGGTAGTTCAGACGGTAATGAATCTGCCTGCAATGCAGGAGACACGGGTTCAATCCCTGGGTAGGAAAGATCCCCTGGAGAAGTGAATGGCAACCCACAACAGTATTTTTACTAAAAGAAAAATACTTTCTTTTTTCTAAAAGAAAATAAAGACAGCACATTTAAACAGAGAGACAGTCACTGATAGTTTCCAGATGTGACATAGTAGCAGCCATGAGGTCAGCTATTACACAGATGTGCTTTCTTTGGTTCCTATGGTATTCTTTTTTAAAAAAAGCAGATGATTTACTCACATTTTACTCGCGTGCGAGCTATTACTAGTGCTTCGCATCAAGTTCATTTCAAGAGTGAGGCACTCCTGTGTCTGGCTCTTATAGTCACTTGGGTTTGGGGCCCCCATTACATATCTTATTTTTAATAATGGGGGCATACAATTAATTATTCTCCAACATCTCTTGGGAGTTTTCCAGGATCACCTACCTCCCTGTAGACTTCTTGAGATTTCTACCTTCAGCAGTTTCAATTAAATAAATCAACAGATTTGTGTGTTTAGGTGTAGTGAGATGCTTATGATAAAGCGCACTTTCCCCATTTGGCTTTCCATCCAAATGTTCACTGCCTTTTCAGATTTATGTCTTGTGAATTTATGCGGCTAGTGATTCATTAAAAATGGATCCTAACGCTTGGGCTTGCAGGGGAGGGAAGTAAATCTCTTATGCTAAGACTTCAGGTAACCGACCCCACAGATAGGCTCATGTCACTGGATGTTCGGGAGGGCAGGCTCGGATCTGCAATTCATCTGATTTTGTGTCGTGGTGAGTCATTTCATGAAGGGGCTTTGCTCACCCCATGAAGAACCCGGGCCCATGGCAGGTTCTCAATAAGCACTAACCGGATTTAGTCCAATGTCTTAGCATCCTTGACATAGCTAAAGAAGTGAGTGTGGGATTGTAATGTTTCATCCGTTATGGAAAACTAAAAGGAGTGCAAAAACAGAATTAGAGGTAGAATTTAGTTTTTGAGGAATTTAGTGGTATTTTGAGGCATATATGAGTCCTAGCCCTCTGAGGCTGTTTAACCCTGAGTTCTAATAATGAACTGGCAAACATTCAACATGAAAAGCCCTTGATACTTTACAGATCACTTTTTTGGACCCCCATCACCACTCCTGAAAGGGATACGTAAGAATATATTTTACGGATAGGACTTTTTTCTAAGCATCATTTCTTATCATTATCACAGATAAACGAATGATGTCTAGAGTTTGGAAAGGGGTCTTCAGTCTTATACTCTATCTTTGGGGGCAGTTCTCTTAGCCTTTCTGAGCTTGAGTTCTGTCTTCTACAAAAGAGGAGGGTTCAATAAGGGGATTTCTGAGGTCTACGGCTCTGAAGTGAAGTTGCTCAGTTGTGTCCGACTCTTTGCGACCCCACGGGCAGTAGCCTACGGCTCTAACTTTCTGTATGTTTTCACACAGTCCTGCCTCCACAAGCCAATAACTCCTTCACGATTTCTCCCTTAAATCGAGGGACACACAGATGAAGGAAACCCACAGAGGAGATCTGTTCAACTTGACAAGCACATGCCGAACACTGAGAAGGGGGTAATGCTGGGGAGTGAGCCAGCTACTGCCTCTTACAGAAGTGGTTTTTCTGGTCAGTATCACCGTTTCCTGAGCACTTTATATGGACTTGTGCAAAAATTAAGAAAGAAAAGTGTTTAAGTGGGAAACTAGCAAAAATTTCATTCGTGACAGACCTTTTCTTGGAGGCAAAATGGAATTGCAGCCAAAATCGGTGATCTTCACCACCATTCTACTGTCCACCACGCAGTTGGTCGATTTCAGACGGCCGTGGACTTCTGTCTTACTGGAGTGCAGATAAGACATTCCCTGTAGTTTTTCAGATGACAGGAAAACAAAGAGATAGGACAACTCCTCAGCTGCTCTGTCCTTTGCAGGAAAGAGATGACTTGGTGAAATCATTTCGGCATGTGGATAGTATCACCGGCGAGGTTTAGATTTAACTCCATATTGTTAAAGCCCTAATATTTGCCCAAGTACTGCATCCAGTTTTGAAGGTTATTTAGGTGACACAGTAAAAGGCAACTGTCTAAAGACTCTGGTTAAGTAGACAATGTGAAGCAAAGATTGACCCTATCTTTTTTTTAAGTGTTTTTGCTTACCACTTATTCAGTCTGTGACCTTGGGTATGTCTCTGGTTCTCTGCGACCTCAATATGAATATGAAAATAATATGAATAATAAGGCTTTGCCTTCCTGAAGGGAGAGGTTAGGCTAGATTATTTCTTAAAATCTAACTGCTTTCGATCTATTTTGAAACAATGTTTCATTCAGTTTTGAAAGAGGAAGTTCTTTTTTGGCTGTTGTGTCTCCCCCTGGCGGCCAGAGGTGGTGTTACTGCAGACACTAGTGGTCAGCCTTGGTCCTGAGAGTGAACTGAGGCAAATAAGATATTGTACTACTTTTTTTTTTTTTTCCCCAACTGATTCTGATGCTATGTGTCTTTCAGGTGATTTAAGCCTGCATCAAATAGCTCACTCTTGGGGCTGGTTTTTCTTCATTCTTGAATGGGGCCCTAGTTACTGGTATCCACTTCCTTTTCATAGCATGTCTAGGNGGTCAGCCTTGGTCCTGAGAGTGAACTGAGGCAAATAAGATATTGTACTACTTTTTTTTTTTTCCCCAACTGATTCTGATGCTATGTGTCTTTCAGGTGATTTAAGCCTGCATCAAATACCTGACTCTTGGGACTGGTTTTTCTTCATTCTTGAATGGGGCCCTAGTTACTGGTATCCACTTCCTTTTCATAGCATGTCTAGGAAATATACATGTCCAGATTTTTCATTGCCTCATGCAAGATGAATGCCTGTCCTTACATTTTCTCTTACATTAAGGTGAAGATTCCGTTATCTTCCCTGAAACTTTATGTGATTTTTTTTTTTACTTCCAGCAAACCTATGAAAATGTGTGCCTGCAACCCAGTGTAGAAAGAATTGAATAATAAAAATAATAAGCCTATATATATATTGAATACTTGCTTGTCAGGCCTTATACAAAGCCCATGTGTTGTTTCGTAAAATCTTCACGAAAACCCTATGACACAGGTACTCTTTCATTATCATTTTTCAGATGAAGAAACCGATGCGATAGCTGGCGAGGTCTGTTTTCCAGATTTAACTTTCATAAATATCTTTCATGTCTGTGGGTCTCTTACCTTAGCAATGTCATACAAGACAGAGATCTTAAACTCCCAGTCCATGAATGTACCATCAGGGTAAGAAATTGTGTCATTTAAAACTTCCTGAGCAGGAGGAAAAGAAAGGGAAGATGAGTTGTCTAAAGGATACCACTGTGGAGAGATTCTTACAGGCAAATAATGATCTTTGTTTTTTATTTTTTAACATTTTGATCACACCCCGAGGCACGTGGGATCTTAGTTGCCCAACCAGGGATTGAACCCATGCCCCCTGTGGGAGAAGTGTGAAATATTAACTATTGGACCACCAGGGAAGTTCCAGTAATGATCTTCTAATCATGAGTCCTTGGGCTCAGGAACAAGCTGGAGCTCCATTGTCCTGGTTTTCTTGAACATATGTTTCTTTTCTCTCTAAGAAACACTGGGTGGTTCTTTATCACAAGGAGATGAGCACGAGATGCCCACAGATCCCCAATCCTGGTTCTTCACCAGACAGCGGTAAAAGAGTGAGCAGGTACCTGCCAGGAAAGTGGGCTGGTGAGCCTGACTCACAAGTGCTGGGTTGCAGGCTCTGTGTCATCAAAATTACACTAGTGTTTTCCAACAAGGAATTGCTATCAGGAAATCCCTTAGCTAGGATTTCCTTTTTACTTACAAGACCAATTGCATCAATTGGTTTAATAGCTCTAAGTGTTCCGTCCGTTTATAAGTCCTCTGTCTTTAAGACAGAGCTCTTGAATTTTTGCATTAACTGTATGACCTAGAGTTTTGAACTCACAGTATTAACGTGGTGATGGTTCTATCAAGATACAGGGTATTTAAACTAAGCTAATTCTTCACAGTAAAACTCTAAGCAGGACCCTAACTGAAAACCTAACAACAGTTTCTTGTCTGGGGAAAAAGCCCAGTTTTAACTTAGGTATGTACCAGTAATTTCCAACAAAGGGCCCAAAGCCATTGGTTGTTTCAGATGAGGTTGCTGAAGTGGTGGGTAACCAGTCAGTTTAACGGAGGGGAGTTATGAGCAGACAGACTCTTCTCTTAGCACCGGATATGTGGCTTTTGTTTATTTGTTTATTATCTCTTCTCCCCATGAACGTGTCCTCTGTGATAATCTTCACTTACTAGTGTATCTAAATTTTTTGTCACGTTGAAACCAAATGATTCATATATGGTCTAGCCCTCATATGGAAAGTATTTCTAATTTTGCGAGACTTGAAATTATTATTATTAGGAATGTGTGTTTATTTTATTGTATCAGCAGCAATTTAAATGAACATTTTCAGCACCAATTAAAATGATCTTATATACAGCCTTTCTCCAAGGACCATTTGATATGATGCATTGGAATATTTTTTCCATTCATAAAACTAACCATATCCAACTATATTATGCTTTTCATATATGACTTGGCTTAGAGTTACCTGTATTGCGTTTATAATTTTTCCATTTATATTGATAAATGATATTAGTCTTTAATCACATTTTAGTATCAACTTTATTCTAGCCTTGTTGAATGTTAAATGAATTTAGAAGATGCTCATGTTTTTCTTTAACTTTAGAACAGTGTTTATATAGACAATGAGAATTATTCATTGAAGTTTAGAAAAATTAAACTGAATCTGGTTTTCTTTGAAATGGAAATGTTAATATCTTCTACCATTATTGACTTCCTTAAGTTTTTACTTCTTGAGTCAAGTTTTCATAATTATATTGTTTCTGAAATTTTTCCCTTTTTTAGACTTTATAATTCAATAGTCATGATATATTCTTTCATAATTGAAAGCATCTTTTTCATAGCTTTATTTTTTATTTTCATTTTATTTTATGCTTGCTTTAAAGATTTAACTAGAAGTATAAAGAGGCTTGTATATATTGTAGTTTTTAAAAAATAACTCAAGAATGCACTTTAAAATTTTAT
This sequence comes from Neotragus moschatus, assembly GCA_006410615.1. Lineage (NCBI taxonomy): Eukaryota > Metazoa > Chordata > Mammalia > Artiodactyla > Bovidae > Neotragus > Neotragus moschatus. The sequence goes on along the minus strand of SJYA01000798.1, from coordinate 55,865 downwards.
CAGTTTTATAATAATTGAATTGTGGTTTCCTTTCCTTTGCTGCTACGGAGAAGGCAATGGCACCCCACTCCAGTACTCTTGGCTGGAAAATCCCATGGATGGAGGAGCCTCGTAGGCTGGAGTCCATGGGGTCACAAAAAGTCAGACACGACTGAGCGACTTCACTTTCACTTTTCACTTTCATGCATTGGAGAAGGAAATGGCAATCCACTCCAGTGTTCTTGCCTGGAGAATCCCAGGGACAGGGGAGCCTGGTGGGCTGCTAAACTTTGCATTGGCTATTTAGATTATTTCTTAAAAGAGAGACCAGCATTTAGGGCTATGATTCTTTTCCTTGAGGATACATTTGAGTTTATGCCATACATTTTTAAATCTACATTTTTTTTTCTAATAACCATCCAGTTTTCTCTTAATACAAAAGCAAATATGCAAGTAAAATAAAATGAATGGAGAGGCAATCACTTTTCCACATTTCCACATCTGTTCTTTGTTTTTTCAAGTCTACACTCCTGAATATTTTTTAGCTAGTTAGCTCAGCTGGTAAAGAATCTGCCTGCACTGTAGGAGACCCCAGTTCAATTCCTGGGTCAAGAAGATGCCCTGGAGAAGGGATAGGCTACCCACTCTAGTATTCTTGGGCTTCCTTGGTAGCTCAGCTGGTAAAGAATCCACCTGCAATGTGAGAGTCCTGGGTTCAGTCCCTAGGTTGGGAAGATCCCCTGGAGAAGGGAAGAGCTACCCACTCCAATATTCTGGCCTAGAGAATTCCATGGACAGAGGAGCCTGGCAGACTATAGTCCATGGGGTCCCAAAGAGTTGGACACGACTGAGTGACTTTCATTTCACTTATAATGATATAATAGGGATAAATGGACAAAATCTGAGTGATCTAGTTTGATAAACGTATGGGCCCATACACTTTTCCTGACAACTCTCTGCTGTTATTATTTCACTGAGTGAGGATTTAAATTTTCTACTACACATTTTTTTTTGCACATGGTTGGCTGGTTAGGAAATTGGAAATGATTCTGGTTCCTTACCCGGAGGGATCCTCTCTCGCAGTACTCAATCACCCCAAAGATTGTGGAATCAAGCTTCACCGTGCCGTAGAACTTGGTTAGGTTGTAATAGTCAATCTGAAGCAACTAAGGCATAACACACTCATTTATAAAGCAGCTCAGCCAGCAAAGGGCACCTGATTAAAAGCTAATAATATACTAATAAAACATGCCATGTCTCAGATCTCTCGGACGATATACTACTGCTCTTGATACAGTGAAGCACCAGTGCGTCTCCTTCTGCACTTGGCATTAATCTGACCTCATGGCCTTTCTTTTGTCTGCAAGAGGACCTGAATACAAACCTTTGACTACCCTCCCATCACATCAGGACCACTTTCTAGGACATGCCAGCAGGTTCTGTACCATCAAACATCTTTGACCAAATCTGGGGGGAGAATTTTCAACAAGAAGTATGGTCTCCCATTCCTGGTCTGCAGGCTTCTCTGTCAGGACTCCCTAATAACACCTTGCTCCACCAGGGACCTCAATGCTTGGGGAAAACGGAGTAAAGTTATTTCTCACTTAAAGGTCTTAAGTAAGCATACCTTGTTCAATTCTATCTTCTGTTTCTCAGTGAAGTTGCCATCATTGTGCTTGAGATCCTTTAGAATCACGCGCTGCAAAGATCAGTTGAAGTAAGCAGATAGTGTAGCATGAGCGTTGTATACATGCTATAACCATCTGCTCACATGGTTATCTTCCGACTCTACTGTAAGCTCTTGAAAGAGTAACATTCTTTTACTGCTAGTGCCTGGGATGTGGTAGGCTCATATGAGAATGCTTCTTTAAAATGATTAAGTGAAAAAAGGAGGCAGGAAGGAAGGAAGGAAGGAAAGGAGGGAAGGAGCAAGTGGGGGAGAAAGGAGGGAAGGAGGAAGAAGGAAGATACGACGTCCTGCCATGGGACTGTCACATCCCCACTGCAGCGATTCAAAACACAAGACAGGGTTGCCTGGACTGCTCTGCATCTATTATTTTCCCTTTTCCTTCCTACACTCTCCCCCTCTTAAAAATTTTATTTTTTCTTCAGTATACCCAGGACTTGTGCATATTGTAAGTGCTGAGGCAGAACCCTGCCCAGCCCTGTGAAAGGCTCTAACAGCATCCCTTGGGTCAGCCCCGGAACCCGGGCCATCACACCGCCGACATCAGAGCTGGAGCCACAGCGAGTCAGAAGGCCAGGCACGAATCCCGGATGGAGAGTTCAGAAAAGCAGAGGAGACTAGTCACCTTCTTGTCGTATTTGCACTGTCGCAGTCTCTGGATTGTGTCTCGCCTCTTGTCATCATCGATCTGGCACAAGAACAAGCTAATTATTCCACAGGCTCCATGTCTTGGCTCCCCACCTGCCGGTCAAAGGCTGAGAGACTCTGCCTGAGTCCACTACAGTTGGTTCACAGCATGCCAGGCAGGCTCAGAAAAACTGTTACAATTGTCCTGTGTCCCCTCTCATGCTCACCTCCCCACCTCCAGTGGTACCTTCTGTCCAAGTATCCACCAGCCACACACTTAACTCTGGGTTTTCTCCCCGCTTCTTCTGGTAGCCTGTTTCAGCCAGAGACTTCCTTTGCTTCCTTCCCGCCCAGCCCCCCAGACTACTGGGAACCACTGCCTGTAGCTACGGACTGATGCTCTCAGGGAATCATGTTCGGCATCTGAGTTGTGAACTCATGCCTCAAGGCCCAAGCAGCAGTGCAAGTGAGGACACCTTGCTGGGGCTTAAGGAGGCAGCCACATGAGCTCGGGGTTCAGCCTGGAGTTGCGAGATCAGCTGCTTTGTCAACAGAAGCCAGTGATTTCTTTGGCGGTGCTGGGTCTTAGTTGCAGCACGTGGGATCTAGTTCTCTGGCCAGGAATTGAACCTGGGCCCCTTGTATTGGGAGCTTGGAGTCTTAGCCCCTGGACCATCAGGGAAATCCCAGTAACTAATTTTAAAAGAAGTTAAATATTGACCGAAACACAACACACACACACACACACACCCTTGCAGGCTCGATATGGCTCTTGGTCTGCTACTCGAAAGGCAGAAAAGATTATGAACCATTGCACCTTTCCATTCAGTTCTTATAAAAACCTGTGATGTATTTTATTTGTAAAAAGTTACCTCATAGGGACATTTCGACAATGTGAGTGAAATAAGTAACATCCAATTGCATGCATGATGCCTGGCACAGGGCAGGTTAATAAAAGTCACTTGTCTCCCCTTCTCCTGTTTCTCATTTTATTTGTGAGGTACAGAGGGTTACACGGCACCATGTGTCACCCGAGAATCTACGGAACCTGAGTGTGACTTCTCGTCTAGTGTTCTTTTTACCCTCTTGAGCCTTGATTGCATCATTTAAACTATTTGAACCTCAGTCCCTTATTTGGGCAGTCCTAAAAGGAAGACTCTTGAGAGTCCCTTGGACTGCAAGGAGATCCAACCAGTCCATTCTAAAGGAGATCAGCCCTGGGATTTCTTTGGAAGGAATGATGCTAAAGCTGAAGCTCCAGTACTTTGGCCACCTCATGTGAAGAGTTGACTCATTGGAAAAGACTCTGATGCTGGGAGGGATTGGGGGCAGTAGGACAAGGGGACGACAGAGGATGAGATGGCTGGATGGCATCACTGACTCGATGGACGTGAGTCTGAGTGAACTCCGGGAGTTGGTGATGGACGGGGAGGCCTGGCGTGCTGTGATTCACGGGGTCGCAAAGAGTCGGATACGACTGAGCGACTGAACTGAACTGAACTTACTTAGGGATAACCTGGATACTTAGGGATAACTTAGGATACTTAGGGATCAGATGAGACCAAGGTGGTGACACTTCTTTACAAGCAAAGGTGTTTTATCCTCAAATGAATCCTCTGCATTTTTATCATTATTTTGTCAGCAGCCCTCCCCTTGACCTTTGCTGACATCTCTCCCTCTGGCTGCCTTGGTTTGCTGACCCTCTCTATTCTAGCCTGGGATACGTTCTTCATCCTCTCGCCCCTGAGTCTTGCTTCCTTACCCAGAGCTCAAACCATTGCCTGTCCAGTCACGTGGCATTTTCCCCTCTTACTGACTCTGGTCGATCCCTGTGGGTCTTCTGGTTCTGTCTGATTCTCAGCACAGGAAAACCTCTTCTTACAGCTAATCCCTGGTCACCTGATCCCCAGCTGGTCTGTAACTGGGCATAACAATGACTCCCCATGTTCTGAATCACTTCTAACCTTCCTCCTCATGGCAACTTGTCCCAAAGACCTCCTCCTAGTCAGGTAAGCAGCTAATGATGAATTAACTCATAAAAATTCTGTCATATCCAACAAGGGGTAGGTGAGTTATACTCTTAGGAGTATTCACATTTTAATAAAACACACAGCAACAGGATGTTTTAGGCTTAACTCAAAAGAACAAAGTGTAGTACAGGGTTCTGAGGCGGTGGGGGAGGCTTGTGAAGGGTGGAGCCGCGGTGGGACTTGGGCAGAAGTGGGTGGGAACCCAAACTGGAGTCACACCAGAGACGGGGACCGCTCTCTCCTTCTAGGGGTCTCCTCCTCCCTTTCTAGGGTACTGCCACTAAGTCATTCAGGTCGATGAATTCTCTCTGAAAATCCAATGATCTTACAATCGTTGACAACTACAGTCATAGGTTTTGATGAGAATCAAATGGAAAGATGGAATGTGAAATGTAAATGATTGTAACATTATTGGATTTTCAAAAAGAGTATTTATTGATTTCTTCCTGACACGTGCCTGAGATAGACTGATCTTTTCTTAATTTTAAAATTTTTTAAAAAATTATTTATTTTTTTGGTCACACTGCAAAGCATGGGGGGATCTTAGTTTCCTGACCAGGACCCAAACCTGTGCCCACTGCAGGGGATGTGTGGAGTCCTAACCACTGGACTGCTGGGGAAGTTCCTGGTCTTTGTCAATAGCATTTTTAGTTTTGTGGCTTAGGATGTAATAGGAGTGTTACTTTGGTGCATGGACCATTTCTGGAGGAAAGGGAGGCCTAGTCCTCGCTCAGCCATGAGGGGATCTGAGCCACTGGAGTGCTGTGTGCAGGACTTGGGGTGGGATGCCCAGAGAGGTGGTGGAAAGGCTCTAAACACAAACCTGACTCATGTGGCAAATTCATTTTTGCCGATTCTAAGGAGGGAGGTGTCTCAAGTCACACTGCTCTGTCGGCTTGGCCCTATTCCGAGGGACCCCACTCACTCCTTCATGTGGAGGTTCTGGGACTCCACCTCCCCCTAGTTTGCTTTGGTATAAAACCTCTGGGATTTCCCTGGTGGTCCGGTAGTTGAGAATCTGCCCTGCCAATGCAGGGAACACAGGTTTGATGCCTGGTCTGGGAGGATCTCACATGCCATGGAGCAACTAAGCCTGGGTGCCCCAACTACTAAGCCTGTGTCTGAGAGCCTGTGCTCTGTAACAAGAGAAGCCACCGCAGTGAGAAGCCGGAGCACCGCCACTAGAGGGTAGCCCTTGCTCGCTGCAACTAGAGAAAGCCTGTGAGTAGCAACGAAGACCCACGGCGGTCAAAAATAAACGAATTAAAATCCGAAAAAAACCCAGAAAACCTCTGATGGTTAAGTGTTAGTGTCGCACTTACACAGGGTGGGTTAAGATTGTGGCCCGCTCTTGAAATTCTAGCCTCACTGCCTCAAAGAACTCAGAAACAACGAAACAGGTCCAGGCATCAGGCACATAAGAAATGCCCAGAAGAGCTGGCGGGTCACATCTGCAGGAATCTGACTCACTGGTGTGTGTGACCCAGACCTACTGCTTGACTCTTTGTCCTTCCTTTTCCTCATCAGCAAAGTTAGGATGATAAATTTCATCTCCTGAGGTCCTGCTGAGGAGGAGACAAGGCCATGCGGGTCCCGAATTAACCGCAGCCCATGGGAGGCGGTACTGCTGGTGGCTGCTGAGCCTTCCTGGCTGAGCGCAAAAGAGTTGGCAAAGGATTCTGTCTTCAGCAGTGAGAAAGTCAGTCCCATGCCCTGAGTGTGAGAGAGTCGTTCCCCCAGGTTTAGGAGAACTCATGCCCTACCCATTCCTACAGCCCTCCCATGACAAACTCTCCCTGTCTGCACTCCTCTTCTGGGTCACATGCAAAAAATGAGTAACACACCACATCACAGCCTCTGCCAAGGTGTTCACTGGGTCAAGCAGCACAAAGGAGAATCAAGGGAAAGGCAGGAAGCTGAGAAGTCGAACAGCTAGATCCTGGATTCTGAAACAGATGAGCCTGCCTGGCACACTTCGTACCACAGACCAAAGTCTCCCAGATCCCTGGGGAGCTGCGCCAGCCCGCGCATCCTGCCCCAGGTCAGGGACGCCTTACCTTTAGGCTAACGTGGTTGGTCTCGTTGGACTCCAGAGGAAAGATGTCTTCAGGAGGAATGTGGGACCACTTCTTCTGACGAAGCGCGTGTTCTCTCTTATATTTTCTGTGAAAGGAACACAACCAGCCCACAGGCTTCTATCATGCTCTTTTATTATGCCATTCCATTTCTGACCATTAGTTGACATCTAGAGCTCTGCTGGGGTGCTTCCCCGATGGCCCAGCAGATAAAGAATCTGCCTGCAATGCAGGAAACGTGGGAGACTCAGGTTTGATTCCTGGGTTGGGAAGATCCCCTGGAAGAGAACATGCAACCTACTCCAGTATTCTTGCCTGGAAAATCCCACGGCCAGAGGAGCCTGGTGGACTACAGTCCACAGGGTTGCAAAAAGAGTCAGTCAGGACTTAACAACAAAGCCTCTTCAGCCTGAGAGTATGTAATACTTAGCCAAATGCTTAACAACAATATTTAAATACTTAACAACAACAACAACAATACTTAACTAAACAACAAAGCCTCTTCAGCCTGAAAGGAGGTAATAAAGCGACTTTGAAATCTCCCATAATGTATTAATAAAAGAGCAGAAATAGCTATTTCCACCTACAGAATGCCAATTCTATGGTCATTATACAGACTTTATTTCAACTCCCCACAACAGTTCAGATGAGGACACTGAAGCCAAGTAACATGTTTAAGTTGCTAATAACACAGTTAATCACACAACTGGTTGATCTCAGAGATTTGAGATTATGAGATTTGAGTTCATGTGTCTCAGGAAGACTCCCTGGCAACCCACTCCAGTATGCCTGCCTGGAGAAACCCATGGACAGAGGAGCCTCATGGGCTACAGTCCATAGGGACGCAAAGAGTCAGACACGACTGAAGCAGCTTAGCACACACACATGCATGCCTCTGATGGCAAGCTCTAACTCATCCACTCAGTAGTATTCTGCCCTAGATATACTTTTTAGTGCAGAATGCCTTTATAATCTTAGCTCTGTCCAGAGACCTTCTGTGAATGTATGCCATCAACAGGCATCACCCACCCCTCCACCTGAGAGATGAGCACCACAGGTGAGCCGGCAGGTACCTGAGCACTAGGAGGGCAATGAGAAGCAGCAGGACCACTGTTCCCGCGAGCGTGAAGACGGCAATCATCAGGATTTGAGGGCCTGCGGCAGAAAAGACAATGAGAACTAGACTAGGAAGGATCCCTGAAAGAGAATAAATGCATTTCACAAGATTCTAGTTGTATACGACAATTTTAGCAAGTGGAAAAGGAGAGATCTTTTAAGATACCTGTTTCTTAGAGAAAGACAAATGTCATATGATAACACTTGTATTTGTAATCTAAAAAACACAAAATGATACACGGACTTCCCTAGTGACCCAGTGGTGAAGTGGAAGACTTCACCTAATGTAGGGGTTGTGGGTTTGATCCCTGGTCAGAGAACTAAGATCCCATATGCCTCGTGGCCAAAAAACCAAAATGTAAAACTGAAGTAGTATATTAACAAATTCAGTAAAGACTTTAAAAATGGTACACATCAAAATGACCTTGAGAAAAAACTTTTTTAAATGCTACAAATGAACTTATTTACAAAATAGAAACAGACTCAGACCTAGAAAGCAAAGTTACAGTTACCAAAGGGGAAAGGGGGAGGGAAGGATAAATGAGAATGAACATATACACAACACTATATATAAAACAGAGAATCAACAAGGACCTATGTATAACACAGGGAACTCGACTCAATATTCTGTAATAACTTATATGGGTGAAGAATCTGAAGAAGAATGGATAGATGTATATGTACAACTGAATCATTTTACTGTATACCTGAAACTAACACAACATTGCAAGTCAACTATATTCCAGTATAAAATAAAAATTAAATTTAGGTGTGGGTTGGGATGGGGGTGAGAAGGAGGTTCACGAGGGATAGGACATATGTATACTTATGACTGATTCACTTTGTTGTGTGGCAGAAACCAATACAACATTGTAAAGAAATTATCCTCCAATTACAAATGAAAAGTTTTTTTAAGTAGGAAAAGTAGGAAATACTTCAAAACTAGGAAGTTAAGACATACCTGGAGTAACAGACAAATTTGACCTTGGAATACAAAATGAAGCAAGTCAAAGGCAAACAGAGTTTTGCCAAGAGAACGCACTGGTCATAGCAAACACCCTCTTCCAACAACACAAGAGAAGACTCTACACATGGACATCACCAGATGGTCAACACTGAAATCAGACTGATTATATTTTTTGCAGCCAAAGATGAAGAAGCTCTATACAGTCAGCAAAAACAAGACTGGGAGTGGACTGTGGCTCTCAGATCATGAACTCCTTATTGCCAAATTCAGACTTAAATTGAAGAAAGTGAGGAAAACCGCTAGACCATTCAGGTATGCAAGCTGCGCAGTTAGTCACTCAGTTGTGTCTGACTCTTGCGACCCCATAGTAGGTAGCCCGCCAGGCTCCTCTGTCCATGGGATTCTCCAGGCAAGAATACTGGAGTGGGTCACCATTTCCTTCTCCAGGGGATCTTCCCAACCCAAGGATCGAACCCAGGTCCCCTGCATTGCAGTCAGACTCTACCAACTGAGCTACGAGGGAAGCCCCCATTCTGGTATGACCTAAATCAAATCCCTTACCATCATACACTGGAAGTGACAAATAGATTCAAGGGATTAGGTCTGATAGACACAGTGCCTGAAGAACTATGGACAGAGGTTTGTGACATTGTACAGGAGGCAGGGATCAAGAACATCCCCAAGAAAAAGAAATGCAAAAAACCAAAATGGTTGCCTGAGGAGGCCTTACAAATAGCTAAGAAAAGAAGCGAAGCTAAAGGCAAAAGAGAAAAGGAAAGATATACTCATTTGAATGTAGAGTTCCAAAGAATAGCAAGGAGGGATAAGAAAGCCTTCTTCAGCGATCAACGTAAAGAAATAGAGGAAAACAATAGAATGGGAAAGACTAGAGATCTCTTCAAGAAAATTAGAGATATCAAGGGAAAATTTCATGCAAAGATGGGCTTGATAAAGGACAGAAATGGTATGGACCTAACAGAAGCAGAAGATATTAAGAGGTGGCAAGAATACACAGAAGAACTATACAAAAAAGATCTTCATGACCCAGATAACCATGATGGTGTGATCACTCACCTAGAGCCAGACATCCTGGAATGTGAAGTCAAGTGGGCCTTAGGAAGCATCACTATGAACAAAGCTAGTGGAGGTGATGGAATTCCAGTTGAGCTATTTCAAATCCTGAAAGATGATGCTGTGAAAGTGCTGCACTCAATATGCCAGCAAATTTGGAAAACTCAGCAGTGGCCACAGGACTGGAAAAGNAGAGCCAGACATCCTGGAATGTGAAGTCAAGTGGGCCTTAGGAAGCATCACCAAGCTAGTGGAGGTGATGGAATTCCAGCTGAGCTATTTCAAATCCTAAAAGATGATGCTGTGAAAGTGCTGCACTCAATATGCCAGCAAATTTGGAAAACTCAGCAGTGGTCACAAGACTGGAAAAGGTCAGTTTTCATTCCAATCCCAAAGAAATGTAATGCTCAAACTACTGCACAGTTGCACTCATCTCACATGCTAGCAGAGTGATGCTCAAAATTCTCCAAGCCAGGCTTCAACAGTATGTGAACTGTGAACTTCCAGGTGTTCAAGTTGGATTTAGAAAAGGCAGAGGAACTGGAGATCACATTGCCAACATCTGCTGAATCATCAAAAAAGCAAGAAAGTTCCAGAAAAATATCTACTGCTTTACTGACTATGCCAAAGCCTTGACTATGTGGATCACAACAAACTGTGGAAAATTCTGAAAGAGATGGGAATACCAGACCACCTGACCTGCCTCCTAAGAAATCTGTATGCAGGTCAAGAAGCAACAGTTAGAACTGGACATGGAACAACAGACTGGTTCCAAATTGGGAAAGGAGTAGGTCAAGGCTGTATATTGTTACCCTGTTTATGTAACTTCTATGCAGAGTACATATGTGAAATGCCAGGCTGGAAGAAGCACAAGCGGGAATCAAGATTGAATGGAGAAGTATCAATAACCTCAGAAACGCAGATGACACCACCCTTATGGCAGAAAGCGAAGAGGAACTAAAGAGCCTCTTGATGAAGGTGAAAGAGGAGAGTGAAAAAGCTGGTTTAAAACTCAACATTCAGAAAATGAAGATCATAGCATCCGGTCCCATCACTTCCTGGCAAATAGATGCAGAAACAATGGAAACAGTGGCTGACTTTATTTTTTGGGGCTCCAAAATCACTGCAGATGGTGATTGCAGCCATAAAATTAAAAGATGCTTGCTCCTTGGAACAAAAGCTATGACCAACCTAACAGCATATTAAAAAGCAGAGACATTACTTTGCAACAAATGTCTGTCTAGTCAAAGCTATGGTTTTTCCAGTAGTCATGCATGGATGTAAGAACTGGACTATAAAGAAAGCCAAGCGCCAAAGAATTGATGTTTTTGAACTATGGTGTTGGAGAAGACTCTTGAGAGTCCCTTGGACTGCAAGGAGATCCAACCAGTCCATACTAAAGGAAATCAGTCCTGACTATTCATTGGAAGGACTGATGTTAAAGCTGAAACTCCAATAATTTGGCCACCTGATGCGAAGAACTAACACTTGAAAAGACTCTGATGCTGGGAAAGACTGAAGGTGGGAGGAGAAGGGGACAACAGAGTGTGAGATGATTGGATGGCATCACCAACTTGATGGATATGAGTTTGAGTAAGCTCTGGGAGTTGGTCATGGACAGGGAAGCCTGGCATGCTGCAATCCATGGGGCCACAAAGAGTCAGACACAACTGAGCAACTGAACTGAACCAACTGAAAAATGAAAATGAATTTAAAAAATTAAATTTAGAAAAGATATCCTTCTTTTTTAATCTCTTCATTGGTAATAGAGATGCCGCATTTTTGTTCTATAAAGAAAACTGTTTGGAACGTGACTCCAAAGTGGCATTATTTCAGTTACCCTTATAGTTTATACATCTTTTTTCTTATGGGAGGGCTTCATTCATGGCTCAGATGGTAAAGAATCTGTCTGCAATGCAGGAGACCAGGGTTTGATCCCTGGGTCGGGAAGAACTGCTGGAGAAGGGAATGGGAACCCACTCTAGTGTTCTTGCCTGGAGAATGCCATGGACAAAGGAGCCTGGTGAGCTATAGTCCGTGGGGTCGCAAAGAGTTGGAAATGGCTGAGTGACTGACACTGTTTTATAGGAATCATCAAATGTTAGATCCAGCACAGAATTTGGATGGGAAGACTATTTGATGTCTTTGAAACTGATATACCTAAGGAGGAGTCATAAAGAAGAAACTGACAGTTGGTTTTCAATTCAGAGAACAAATCAGAGGTACAGTAGGTCAATGGGGAATGCACAGTAAATGATAGTGTTGCCCAATGGTCCCTTCCACGCTCAACCAGGTCATTGAGGGAAGTCAGTGGGAAGTGTAAGGAATTTGATTTTTCAGTATGTAGGTGAAGCTGTATAGATGGAGGAGTTTGAGAGATTCACAGAAGAGTAAGTAAATTTAGGAAAATGTGGATTCAACTCAATGAAGCATTGAAGCAGAGTTCTGCATGGGCAGAGGACTAGAGTGAGAAGGCAACAATAACAAAACTGTACAAGAAGGTCACTGTTCACACATGCTTCATAGGCTGCCTCTTGAATCCTCCAACTTCCTATTCTATTCAGAAGGTAGAGGGTTCAAGAAGACATGGGATGGACTCCAAGCAATAGACAGTGTATAAGAAGCCAGACGATAACAGCAATATGGTGAAGAAGACAGGTACTTTTCTTACAGCAAAAATATGAGAGATAGTCAAACTCTAAGGATAAATGTTCAAGGAAGGTGTAGTCTAAAAATAAACCTATAAAATATTTTGAGAATTTGGCATTTAAAAAATCCATGGGAGACATTGGAGCTATACAGAGAAATGTTATTCTGACACACTATTGGGCCTTATAAAAATAATACAAATGAAAATATTTAATGATTTTCAATTTAAAGAATCAACCTACAGGTAAATGACAGAAGGCTTCTTATGGTTAGCAAATAAATATTATCAGCCCTGACGAATAAAAGAAAAATACAGGAGAATTTGGGAGGTGAGAAGGAGGTAGAAGGAAGGATAGAGACATGAACATCTTCATCTTACACCTGTGGGAAGCAAGAAGCTTTAGACATGTTTGATAGAACTCCAGGCTTATGCATATTAATTAAAATTACAAATGTAAAATTATAAACAAAAAAAGAACTATATTGAGATGAGCTTAGAGAAAAGTATGCCTAATTAAAATGAAATAAATTTTAATTTATCAATACAAGAAATAGATAACATCTATATCTCATAAACCAAGAAACACATGCATATAATTTAGAAATATGTAAAAAATTAAGCAGAATGGACAAGACCAAGGATGCACAGAGGCAAGACTAGGTACCCTCACTTTCTGTTATGAATATTTCTATTCTCAGATTTTAAAATCATGTCAATGAATTTTTCTACAATAAAAATAAAATGAAAAAAGTCATTTAGTGTTTATACCTTTTTTTTTTTTTTTGCATCTTTGGACATAAATATTCGTTCAAATTTAAACTTTTTTCCCTAAAAATAGATTCAGTTCAGCTCAGTTCAGTCGCTCAGTCCTGGTCGACTCTTTGTGACCCCATGAATCGCGCACGCCAGGCCTCCCTGTCCATCACCAACTCCTGGAGTTCACTCACACTCACGTCCATCGAGTCAGTGATGCCATCCAGCCATCTCATCCTCTGTTGTCCCCTTCTCCTCCTGCCCCCAATCCCTCCCAACATCAGAGTCTTTTCCAATGAGTCAACTCTTCCCATGAGGTGGCCAAAGGACTGGAGCTTCAGCTTTAGCATCATTCCTTCCAAAGAAATCCCAGGACTGATCTCCTTCAGAATGGACTGGTTGGATCTCCTTGCAGTCCAAGGGACTCTCAAGAATCTTCTCCAACACCACAGTTCAAAAGCATCAATTCTTCAGTGCTCAGCCTTCTTCACAGTCCAACTCTCACATCCATACATGACCACTGGAAAAACCATAGCCTTGACTAGACGGACCTTAGTCGGCAAAGTAATGTTTCTGCTTTTGAATATGCTAGCTAGGTTGGTCATAACTTTTCTTCCAAGGAGTAAGCGTCTTTTAATTTCATGGCTGCAGTCACCATCTGCAGTGATTTTGGAGCCCCCCAAAATAAAGTTTGACACTGTTTCCACTGTTTCCCCATCTATTTCCCATGAAGTGATGGGACCAGATGCCATGATCTTCGTTTTCTGAATGTTGAGCTTTAAGCCAACTTTTTCACTTTCCACTTTCACTTTCATCAAGAGGCTTTTTAGTGCCTCTTCACTTTCTGCCATAAGGGTGGTGTCATCTGCATATATGAGGTTATTGATGTTTCTCCTGGCAATCTTGATTCCAGCTTGTGCTTCATCCAGCCTGGCATTTCTCATGATGTACTCTGCATATAAGTTAAATAAGCAGAGTGACAATATACAGGCTTGACGTACTTCTTTTCCTATTTGGAACCAGTCTGTTGTTCCATGTCCAGTTCTAACTGTTGCTTCCTGACCTGCACACATGTTTCTCAAGAGGCAGGTCAGGTGCTGGTATTCCCATGTCTTTCAGAATTTTCCACAGATTATTGTGATCCACACAGTCAAAGGCTTTGGCATAGTCAATAAAGCAGAAATAGATATTTTTCTGGAACTCTCTTGCTTTTCCCATGATCCAGTGGATGTTGGCAATTTGATCTCTGGTTCCTCTGCCTTTTCTAAAACCAGCTTGAATATCTGGAAGTTCATGGTTCATGTATTACTGAAGCCTGGCTTAGAGAATTTTGAGCATTACTTTACTAGCGTGTGAGATGAGTGCAATTGTTTGGTAGTTTGAGCATTCTTCGGCATTGCCTTTCTTTGGGACTGGAATGAAAACCAACCTTTTCCAGTCCTGTAGTAACGTGAAATTACTTACTATTCATTGCGGAAAGCCTTGGCCAAGCCAGCCGAGGGCAGAACATCCTGAGACCTTGTTGCTCAGGAGACACTTGGCTGGCCTGTCTAGTGACAGTCAGTGTTATACACAGTTGTACTTTGCACGGATGAAGGTCTGGCCGTGTCAGGGCTTTCATGACATGATGGGACCTCAGCTCAGGTCAGTAGGTAACCACTGTTATGACCCAAGCATGTGTGCTCTAAGGCAAATGGGGAGAATTTAGAGGTCAAGCTCACTGACCACCCCTCAGTCTGAAGACATCAAATATTTCTTGCTTGAAACACACGGAATACATCCCTTGAATTTCCTGTAGTAAAATGTAAATGAAATGAGCCTATTGTCTCTGTGTTCATTCTGCCAATTGCCAAACCTAGTTTTCTATAGGAAAAGTTATGTCAAAGGGTGGACAGAACACATATTAAAGATAGGTATAGCTAAATTAGAATGGAATATTTTTAGTGTTTTATCAGAACTGTAATATCATTCATTGGGCAGAGAAGTAAAGACCGTATTTACAAATCTGGCACATCTTATTCAGACAATAAGTAAAACAAAACAAAACAAAAACCACAAGCTAATTGCATAAACCATAGAATTTACTCTCCTCCAAAACAACTTCAGGGAAAGGAAATTCACCAAGGATCTCTTACCCCGGCCTGGAATATCTTTAGGAAGTTTGTGGTTCTTCCAGATGAAGGTGGGGCTGTTATCCACAGGGCTGGTCTGGTTCACACGGGTGTCATAGGTCAAAAGAACCTTGTACTGTGTCAGGGCATGAAAGAGAAGAAGGGTGAACAGAAAAAGACACTTTAGAATGACTTCTGATGAGACTCACAGTCCTTCCCAATGACACTTGAATTTTTTTAAATTATTTTTTATTGGAGCATAGTTGCTTTACAATGCCGTGTTAGTTTCTACTCTACAGCACAGTGAATCTGCCATAAATATTTCTCAGCGAAACAAGGCAAATGACACACAGCTGGGAACTAGTTAGGATCTACTTGGTGCTCACCATGAACCCTATTAGGCCGCATAGTTTTCTGTTTTTAATGATCATACATTTTGCCTGCCCAATAGACATTCTCTGCGTCTTTAGAGCATTCAAGTCTTTCATTTTACAAATGTGAAAACAGAAGCAAGAAAAATTAAATGGCTAGCTCTAAGTCACATGACAGGGAGGCACCAGTGTTTTCCATAATATTAAACTGCTACTAAAAATGATGGCTTGAGAAAATACACCATAGTTAAAATTCAGTATCTATATTTATACACATCAAGGGGCTGCTAGAGAATTCTACATTCCTTAAGTTCTGTCAACTACATGACTTTTGAATCTCTTCCATCTCTATGCTCTCATGTGCTTTCTTATAAAAAGTTTCTTTTTGAAGCCATGTGCCAACAGAAATATTAATGTATCCTTAAATTACTGCTGCATATATTGAGTCAGTTTTGTAAGAGCCATCTCCAAAATGATCATCCTTCTAAAATTCACTCCCTCAAAACATGCTGGATCAAAGTTTTACATTCTCAAGACTATACTCTTAACTTGACAGCAGAATGTAAGCTAATATTACATAGTAATATAATAATATTATATTCACACACACAATACTATACCATGTGTATATACAGTGTGTGAATATAAGGCATAACATTACATGGCTATTTTTATGTGCCTGAGGGATCAAACAATTAATGATCCTCATGAGACTGCAGAGGGAGAGAACAGGGAATGTTTCACTGAAATTTTTAGTTTTTGAAATGAATAAACAATTCTTAAAAAAAAACAAACAATGACCAGAAATAAAACCTGTCATTTTCTCATTGGTATCCCATCAACAGTCTGGTCTTCATACCAGTGTTTTCTGGGTGGGTATATTTTATACAGTAAATTGAGTGGATATTTTGAATAAGAAGTTCTATGGGAGAAAATGTTTAAGGAATATGGCCCCAAGAGGGGCATAATTGTAAATGTGAAATTAACTTGTAGATTCTAAACATAACTTCTCCTAGTCCTTCTCTATGACTTGCCTTTCAGGATAACCCTCCTCACCCAGTCACCTAATCCCAAATTCTTGATAAGAACATACTTTGCTGGTGTCCACAGAGGTGTACAGAAGGTACATGGTATTGTCAATATCCCCACAGGCATCCAGAGTCACAGGACCCACATGCCCTAGGGCAAAATCAGAAACAGTTAGAGATCATCATTGACTTCCTGACTGAAAGACCAGTTACATCCGGATACGGGGCATAAAGCAGATTCAGATTGCTCTATTTTACTGAAAAACGGTTGACCTTAATGATGTAATTAGAAAGCATTGGTTCTTGGCTCTGAGATCGCTGAAGGATATTTCTACGAGAGACACTATTTAGAGAAGGAGAACTCTCTTTCACTGCATGTAGGATGATGACAGTAAATGTAATTAGCCAGGAGATTGCTCCTGATGATTCGAGACAAGTTTTTGCTGAGAGTATTAACTAGTGGCACAGTGTGTTTAAGACTTCCCTGGTGGCTCAGACAGTAAAGCGTCTGTCTACAAGGCAGGAGACCCNGCAGAGCCCAGGCTCTAGGAAGCGTGGGCTTCAGTAGCTGTGGTGCTTGGGCTTAGCTGCCCCATGGCAGGTGGAATCTTCCTGGACCAGGGATCGAACTCATGTCTCCTGTTTTAGCAGGCAGATCCCCAACTACTGGACCACCAAGGCAGTCCCATGTTAATATACTATTTTGCTAATTTCCTCGAGGATAAGGTTTGAATCTGCAAAAGGAACCATATAACGGAGCTGCATGCAGCTGCAGATCTTCCCAAACACACAAAATATGCAGTAATGATGACAGCTCTGGGGGGTAGATTTGCCCAAATCACTCATAGGGAGGTGATGGTTGTGAGGAAGTAGCCGGCAAAAAAACAATCCTGCTTCATGTCCTCTTACCATTGCTTTTCCTGTTCTGATCCATTAAGATGTCCTGAAACTCAGTATCTCCTCTCAACATCTCCTTGAAGCTTAATTTCTGAGAAAAATAGGAAACTCCAGCCTCCAGAGCATTGAGGTACCTAGAACAGAAACAGAGAGAAACTCTTAAGTAATCAGCTTAGTTTCTTCATGGCTTTCTATGTCGTTTGCTCACTGCTTACAGATCTCTCCAGGGGACTTGTTCACCTAAAATCCATTGCCACTGTTAACACAAAGGACAATACACACCGCGATCCCAAGGGTTATGATGAATGTCTAATTTTCTCAGGGGTTCTTCGTGTATTCATACAAACAGGAGGTATTTCCCAGCTCCCTTCTAAAGGCTTCTTGCTATTTGCTGAAGGAAGGCTACTCTGTTCTCATCCCATTATCACACAGAAATTGAAACTTTTGAATCTATAGTACAAAAATTCAGAGCTGATAGGAGTAATTTTTCCTCCTGTATGAAACTGACTTTTGTTCAGCCTGAAGTTTCTAAGATGATGCCTTAGTGCTGCTTCTTACAGTTCCCTAGATGTGTGTTCTAAGGGGAACCCTGTTTTAGTCCTCTGCATGCTTTGGTGGAGAGAGACTTCAGGTTCCTTCAAGTCATTCTTTCTGCCACCTTTGCTGGAGNTGAAGTTTCTAAGATGATGCCTTAGTGCTGCTTCTTACAGTTCCCTAGATGTGTGTTCTAAGGGGAACCCTGTTTTAGTCCTCTGCATGCTTTGGTGGAGAGAGACTTCAGGTTCCTTCAAGTCATTCTTTCTGCCACCTTTGCTGGAGTTGTGTGAGCTCTGTAGTTTCATTTTAGCAATGGTGCCCGATGCTCTGTTCTCTCCAACAGTCTGATTCCTCTGAAAAGCCGTGAGAGAAATGATTTCTAACCTGTTGTGTAGGACAGGCAGAAAGCATATTCTCTGCTATCATGTCTGATTTCCATGCTCCTTAAACAGGGATCATGGTACTTGTCCTCTTTTCTACAGAGGGTTTACTGTGGGGAATTGATAAAACTAACGTGAAAGTACTTTCAAAACTGCAAACAGTGTCACACATGCAATGTATGTCGATTATATTAGTGACATCATGTTTCTTTCGGCCCCTTTGCTTTTACTTATTTATTCACTTCTAATCACTTTCAGTGGAACCAGAGTTTTCATCAAAGCTACATTTATTGCTACTTCACTTATGCCATTTGGAAAGAAATTAGGAAAATATTTAGTCAATGTATTTACTATTTCATAGACACTTGGTGTCAATCACACTGAGGCAAGGAAAACAGATCACTGTTAACTAACAGACTCTATAAGAAAAGGCAACTTTTTGAAAATATGTTCAAAAAACATCTATTCAGAGTTCTCAAGATGTATAACATGCTCCATATGACTTCTTTTTATTAATATGAAACATTAGCCATTGCTACTGACTTAGATCATGAAATCAGAGGAAGTGTCATATGCTTCTAAGTGAAATTTCAATTTGACCTGAAGTTAAGGGGTACCTACTTCAGAGAACTGTGTTTAATAGATCTAGTTCAAATAGGTGTAACAAACAGCCTTATATAAACATATTTATAGCTTAAGAATGAAATCAGTTAAACGTAAACTATGTACCACTTGTATGTAAGAGAGTGGGTTGGTTTCCATTCCCATGCTGTTACTTCATGGAACGAGCATCTGATAATAACTAGGGGTCTGCTGAGACTTTATGGTTTGTCTCCATGGTTTATAGCTAAATGTCAAAAGGACATTAATGGCCTTGCTTACCAGAAACAGTCCTCAGTCTCTGTACTATTCTTGAAAACATATGCAGTGTTCCAGGAAAAAGGTTTGAATTGAAAATTGTCCTTCCAAAAGTCAACCAAAAAGTACATCAGCTTCCGAGCTGGAGACATCATCCTGGTTAAAGTTTCTTTGTAGTCACATGACAATCCAAAACTCCCAGCTGAAATCATGGGATAGTTTAAATCTGTGTCAAGGCTGTGCCAAGAGGTGAGAAATAAACCAATATCAGGATTAACTTAAGTAGCACAAGTAAGATCCTTCCTTAAGCTGTTTCAGCATGTGGGTGGAAATGACAAGAATGAAATAGGGTCATTCAAACAGGTATTCAACTGACATAGGTCCCTCTCACACAAGTGAATTTAAAGAATATTTATTGAACATGGCACCCCACTCCAGTACTCTTGCCTGGAAAATCCCATGGATGGAGGAGCCTGGTGGGCTGCAGTCCATGGGGTCGCTGAGGGTCGGACATGACTGAGTGACTTCATTTTCACTTTTCACTTTCATGCATTGGAGAAGGAAATGGCAACCCACTCCAGTGTTCTTGCTTGGAGAATCTCAGGGATGGGAGAGCCTGGTGGGCTGCCATCTATGGGGTCGCACAGAGTTGGACACGACTGAAGTGACTGAAGAGACTTAGCAGCAGCAGCAGCATTGAACCTATATTACATAGGCGTGAATCTGAGTGAACTCCAGGAGTTGGTGATGGACAGGGAGGCCTGGCATCCTGTGATTCATGGGGTCGCAAAGAGTCGGACACGACTGAGCAACTGAACTGAATTGAAGCATACTCTAGATGTTTTCTTGTGTATGTGGCTTGGTTTCCAGATGGTGCTAGTGGTCACCTCCCAAAGCAGGAGATATGAGAGACGTGGGTTCCATCCCTGGTCCCTGGAGGAGGGCATGGCAACCCACTCCAGAATTCTTGCCTGGAGAATCCCATGGACAGAGGAGCCTGGTGGGCTACACTCCACAGGCTTGCAAAGACTCAGACACGACTGAAGCGACTTAGCCTGCACACACACACTGCCTTCTCTGGGCTTCCCTGGTGGCTCAGATAGTAAAGAATCTATCTGCAATGAGGGAGACTAGGTTAGATTCCTGGGTCAGAAGATCTCCTGGAGGGTGTGGTAACCCACTCCAGTATTCCTGCCTGGAAAAATCCCATGCACAGAGGAGCCTGGCGGGCCACAGTCCACAGGGTCCCAAAGAGTCGGACACAGCTTAGCAACTAAGCACACAGGTGCTTCAGACTACCTTTGAGACAGACATCACCTGAGGACTTTATGGTTTTCCTTCTCCTGTTCAGCACATGGATCTACTCGTGGTTCCTTAAACATCAGGTCAATTCAGTTCAGTCACTCAGTCATGTCCGACTCCTTGGGACCCCATGGATTGCAGCACACCAGGCCTCCCTGTCCATCACCAACTCCCAAAGTTTACCCAAACTCATTTCCATTGAGTTAGTGATGCCATCCAACCATCTCATCCTCTGTCGTCCCCTTCTCATCCTGCCCGCAATCTTTCCCAGCATCAGGGTCTTTTCAAATGAGTCAGTTCTTTGCATCAGGTGGCCAAAGTATTGGAGTTTCAGCTTCAACATCAGTCCTTCCAATGAACATTCAGGACTAATCTCCTTTAGGATGGATTGGTTGGATTTCTTTGCAGTACCAGGGACTCTCAAGAGTCTTCTCCAACTCCACAGTTCAAAAGCATCAACTCTTCGTTGCTCAACTTCCTTTATAGTCCAACTCTCACATTCATACATGACTACTGGAAAAACCATAGCCTTGACTAGATGGACCTTTATTGGCAAAATAATGTCTCTGTTTTTTAATATGCTAAGTTGGTCATAGCTTTTCTTCCAAGGAGCAAGCGTCTTTTAATTTCATGGCTGCAGTCATGCCTTAAACATATCAAGCTTTATTTTCTATAAGGTCTTTTCAAATGCCAGAAATGCTGTGCCCCTACCTCTCTGTCTGGTTGCTTCTTACTGATCCATCAGGTCCTAGATTAAATCTCTTCATCCATCAGAACTCTTGATACCTGAGACCAGGTCATCATTTGAGAGAGAATCTGTTTAGTCTCAGTCTCCTCTACTAGACGGCAAGCACCATGAAGGGGAGGATCGCACCTGGCTCGTTCACCTGAGTATCTCTGGGCTGCCAAGTTCGCATGAAGATGTTTAATATGTATCTGAGAAAAGAGCATCCCCTTCCATCTTTTGTGGTCTATTAAAGGTTTTCTCTGTGTAGACAAAGAGTGATCTCGATTCAGGGGGTGATGGAACAGAAAGAAAGGCATGCGGGAGGCATTTTTCTTGGGGAAGGGTGATCTGGCAGAACGAAGTGTTTTGTGGCGGTGAGGATCACACTGCATGAGACGAACAAGAGGGGTGGGGGCGATTTTCCCGAAGCCAGAGAAGTATTTTCCCTCTAAAACCTACTGGAAGATTTTTTCTTCTAAGTTGATATGGGCACTGTGTAAAGTACTTCAGTATGTTATTCATATAATCCTCAAATAGCACTATGAAATAAGAATCCTACCACTGTTCCTACTCTTAAAGACCCAAGGACGGAACAGTGCCCTGCCAAGGCCCTAGCGTGCTTTCCTTTGTGTCTGGGAATATGTCATTTATTCAATTTTCAAATTATTAAAGTTCACTATCTTCCCAGTATCTTGCCAGGAGTCTAACTTCATCTCTCGTGCTAAGTCAGTTCCGTATGGCTCTTTGCGACCCCATGGGCTCTAGGCTCCTCTGCTCGTGGGCTTCTCCAGGCAAGAACACTGGAGCGGGTTGCCATGCCCTTCTCCCAGGGATCTTCCTGACCCAGGGATTGAACCCAGGTCTCCCACATTGCGGGCAGATTCTTTACAGACTGAGCCACCAGGGACGCTGCAACTTCATCTCTCCCGTTTTGCTTCTCATGCTCAGATGTTAGTAACTGAACTGGAACAGCTACTGTCATTCACCCCCACACTGAACAAAGGCAGAGTTACCTGGATGAGGGCGTGACAGTCATTAGAGAGGCTGCAGAGTCAGCAGGGCCCCGCACTGCTGACTGTATTACCTGAACTAGACTGCTGTTTGATAAATCACTTAAATAATGATGATTCTGTCCTGACTTCAAGTCACAGGGGCGTGAAGACAACAACAAACCAAGCTACTTACTACATTTGGAAGGTGGAATAGGTACACGAGGGCCCCATGAGGACACAGCCCATCTGTTTTTTACTCTGTAAGAGAAAAACAAACAAACAAACAACTAATCCCTAAAAATAAAACATGAATCAGTGCGCAGGAAAGAAGCGGGCAAGGGGGAGGCTCCGAGAAGGCTGGAAAGTGGGCTTTTCTCTCTCATTCTAACATCTCCGAGATGTCTGAGCTGGGAGAGGCTGTGGAAGGAGGGAAGAGAATCCTGCTGAAGTGAAGGTGTGCTGCCCGAACATGAACCTGGACTGTCTTATCAAGGGGAGGATGTCCAGTGGCCGAAGAGGCACAGGCAGACTAACATCAGCAGTGTCTGTAGGCCACCTGGTGAACAGACTACATTTGGAGGGGCCGTGGAGAGAGAGGGCAAGTTCCGGTTTTCGGGGAAGCGACAAGCAGGGCTGCAGAGAGCAAAATGCAGTGTAACCGCTTTGAAGGCTACAGATCTCATATTCCACCCTCTCTCAAGCGGCACCCGACTAGGAATAACCCATCGACGGTGTTGGAGAACCAGGTTACATCTTCCTCTGGAGAGGTGGGAAGAGGAGACACACCTTCGCAGAACTGCAAAGTGGAGTCTGTTCAACTCTTGCTCACTCCGCACCCTCCACGATTTAAAACGGCGACTGTAATGAGCCACGCCTCCTGACATGAGTGTGGCCAATCAGGTGGATTCTATGTTACTGATTAGAGCTTCAGAACCATGCTCTGTGCCCAGCACTCTGCTCTATGAAGGGCTTTTCCTCAGGTTTCTGTCGTAGAGGGGCATCTCACAGCCTTCTTGCCTCGAGAGCTTGGAACACTCTTCAGCTCCGTAAAGCTCTGGTTGTGGTTAGGGCTGGGGTTGGGAGGAGGAAGTAGGCAAGGCTCTCTCTCTTCCTATTTCTAGATTTTGACATTACAGTTACTACTTAAGTTAGGCTTCAAATGTAAAGTAAAATAAAAAAAAT
This sequence comes from Neotragus moschatus, assembly GCA_006410615.1. NCBI lineage: Eukaryota > Metazoa > Chordata > Mammalia > Artiodactyla > Bovidae > Neotragus > Neotragus moschatus. The sequence continues at coordinate 32,525 of SJYA01000798.1, read as the reverse complement.
AAAAATTAAAAAAAAAATTAAAGTTAGGTTTCAGATTCTGCTCTTAAACAATCAATCTGTGACCATGTATACGGTGATGACTTGCAATAGGTCTCTGGTGTAGGGTTCTGGGGGCCTCCCTGGTCGCTCAGCAGTAAAGAATTCGCCTGCAAGGCAGGAGCCACATGTTCAGTCAGTCCCTGGTTTGGGAAGATTCGCTGGAAGAGGGCATGGCAACCCAGTCCAGTATTCTTGCCTGGAGAATCCCATGGACAGAGAAGCCTGGCGGGCTACAGTCCATGGGGTTGCAGAGAGTTGGACATGACTGAGCAGACATGCGCATAGGGCTTTGGAATATATTTTTGTAATAGGGCACCTCAGATATTTCTTGAGGGGACACAAAGGCAGATCAGTTAATACCAACACTTAAATTTTTTTTTAGACTTTTAAAAACAATCGAAAACAAAATAATCCCTCTCCATACCACTGACTGTGTACAGACAACATAGCTAAGGTGCTCCCTACCTTCCTGGGTTCCTGGAGGGCCCTCTCACTTGGAAAATAGATGGGCAGAGAGTCAGAGCACCCCATCTCCAAACCACTCAGCTGGGTAGCTGGAGGCAATGGGGGAGATGCTGGTGGACAAGGGAGATGCTGGTGGACAGGTGGGATGCCGACGGACAGGTGGGATGCTGGCGGACAGGTCAGAGAGCCCAGCCACCATCCCCCCAGGGCAGGAGGGTGAAAGCTGACCCCGCAGAGGCAGACACTCACTGAAATAGTCCTGAGGAGGTCGAGGCCTTCACAGGTACTGCTCCGGCAGTCACTGGACTTATAAATCACACCTTCTGAATAGATGAAGGTAGCGTTCACAGTCACATTGAGGCCTGTTATCCAAAATGAGGGAAAAGAGAAGACTAGTGTTATTTCTCAAGTTTACACTGGCTGTGAGATTTATCTTTTGCCAATTGATGTGGGGGTGGGTGGGGTGGAATTGTATATCCAGTTTTAAGCCTAGAAATATTTGAGTTCTGAGTTCTTATGTCACTCCCTATCACTTCTTTCTTATTATTACTTTAATGACTTTAGCTTTTTTTTTTTATTTTGGGGCCACGCTGTGTAGCATGTGGGATCTTAGTACCCTGATCAAGGATGGAACTTACACCCCCTGCAGTGGAAGTATGGTCTTTAACCATGGGACCACCAGGGAGGCCTCCAATGAACACTTTTTACACAATGGGATGGGGACTTCAAATTAAAACTTAACTTATAAGCAGTTCCTCAGGTGTCGTTTCAACCCTATCCTGCTTGCCATCTGCACACCATACCATGAGATCTCAGTGCTGGGAGAGTGAGGGAGATGTTATAGAATACAGGGTGATCTCAGATGCTTTCTCTCCTATAAAGAGCTTTGAGGGGACGGGACCAAATTGAATTTGGATATGGGGTCTGGAGTCTAGGAAAGGGACCCTCTCAGCACATGAGAGCATGTGGAGGGTATGGACCAGGTATGGGACATGTGAAGGGTATGGATCAGGTGGAGGGTATGGACCAGGTGGGGGTATGGACCAGGTGGGGAGTATGGACCAGGTGGGGGTATGGACNCATCTTACCTAGCACCTGTGTGTGTGTGCTAAGTTGCTTCAGTTGTGTCTGACTCTTTGAGAACCCATGGACTGTAGTGCGCCAGGCTCCTCTGCCCATGGAATTCTCCAGGCAAGAATACTGGAGTGCGTTGCCATGCCCTCCTCCAGGGGATCCTCCCGACCCAGGGATCGAACCCGCATCTCTTACATCTCCTGCTTTGGCAGACAGGTTCTTTACCACTAGAGCCACCTGGGAAGCCCCACCAAGCACCTGAGAGGTACTCAAAAAACAAAAACACCGAGCTCAGGTAGATCAAGAGAAATAGGTCACAAAGAGAGACAGCTCTGGAAAACGGACACCAATTTGGGTCCTCAGACTTCAAATCAAATGTTCTTTCTACTGCACCACACTGCCCATAGAAGGGGGTTTTATTAAGTGACCTCCTAGTTACGTTACAGCTCTAGATCAGATCCATCCGTTTATATCGGAATCTGGTCTCAGACAGGGTTGAAGAAGTGTATATTCTGCAGAAGACAGTTATCACACATCCACGATGTATGACAGCTGCTGCTGCTACTGACATAGAATTTTAAATAAAGAAAATTGAGACATTCTCTCCTTAGAGGATGTATCCTCATCCATAAATAACCATTAAGTTGTATGAAACCGTCACTGACTCAGTAATCACAATTGTGGCAATCTCGTCTCAAAGCATGGGGGGACGGTGAAACAACGTATGTGAAAACGTTTATTGTCTGAGTGCTAAGTCGCTTCAGCTGTGTCCAACTGTGTGACCTAATGGACTGCAGCCCGCCAGGCTCCTCGGTCTGTGGGATTCTCCCAATGGAGTGGGTTGCCATGCCCTCCTCCAGGGGATCTTCCCAAACCAGGGATGGAACCCATGTCTCTTACGGCTCCTGCATTGGCAGGCAGGTTCTTTACCACTGAGCCACCTGGGAAGTTACTGCAGCAGCTTTTAAATAATCATGAGAAACTAAAAAACAATGGAATATCCCACTGTAGGGAATTACCAGATGATCTGGAAGGGGATCTAAGAGATACAGGACATTCATTCATGTGATATATGAAGATTAAGCAAGTCCAGGAAAGCCACTTGTAGAACAATGTGAAATGAAGAAGGTCAGAAAAGTGTTTCTGTGCTGTAGTGACTCCAGTGATGTTCTTAACAACAAGAAACTTGGAAGCACATGAAAAGAATCTGGAAATATCCAGGTGACTGGAAAGTATCAGGGGTGATAACTTTCTCTTTATCATACATGTTTTACCTAATGTTATAATTTATTTTAATAATTAAGAGATACACACAAACTAGTATAGATAGGATGGATTAATAACAAGGTCCTGCTGTATAGTACAAGGAACTATATTCAATATTCTCTGACAAACCACAATGGAAAAGAATAGGAGGAAAAAAATATATATATAAACAACTGAATCATTCTGTTGTACACCAGAAATTAATACAACACTGTAAGTCAACTATACTTCAATAAAACATAAAAAATAATTTTCTCATCCCCCTAAAACAGGAGTAAGATAAAGGACTGTTACCCTGAATTTGGGGCTTCTCTGGTGGCTCAGATAATAAAGAATATGCCTGCAATGCAGAAGACCCAGCTTCAGTTCCAGGGTGGGGAAGATCCCCTGGAGAAGGGCATGGAAACCCACTTCAGTATTCCTGCCTGGAGAATCCCCATGGACAAAGGAGCCTGGAAGGCTACAGTCCATGGGGTCACACCAGTCAGACACAACTGAAGGGATTTAGTATGCATACACTGACTTTGATTGCAAATTTATCACATTGACTGCATCTTATAAGAATCACCACCAGAGATGCAAAGAGAGAATAGATGGATTAAAAATCTTCATCAAAGACTCAGCATCTGTAAGAATTTTACTTGATTCATCTTCTTGATCGACAACCCTGTGAAATCTCAAGTCCAGACCAAATCCTGTCTCTGAGAAGGTCCTGACACTCAGTAGTAAATCCAGTTTTATTTGGGGGCATTTCACTGCTGCAAACACCGGGGTTGGACCCATCATTAGAGCAGAGTGTATCATGAGTGAACTCACTGAGGTAGGGCTCAAATCCTTCTTTCTGAACTCTACTGCCTTGAAAGAGAGAAGGGCCCTTAGAGGCGGCTGGGTGATCAGGCAAAGAACGCGAGGTCTTCACTTAGCAGCACTCTGGCTCCAGAGGAGGTAATAGGGAGAATTCTGTTACCGTATTCTTACCGGCTTCAAGCAGACGCTGCCTCACGATTTTCACTCCCTCCTTCACCACCTCTTCCAAGCTGTCCAGGGGCTCTGGGAAGGCCGAATTGTTCATCATCAGGACGCTGATCTCGTAGCTGCCATCCTGGCAGTTCCGACTTACGTGGGAGGTCCAGGACGGCAGCCCCGGCCAGAGGAGCAGTGACCACAAAGCCAAGGCCAACAGTGGCGTCTTCATGACCTGCCTCGCCTCAGCACCATGCTCCTTGGGCTCGCTGACTTCCCTCAGGGCTCTCAAGGAGGCAGGAGCTCCAGCCCGACAGCCTGCTGCTGGGTCCCTCAGTCCACTCTTCCCCACGCTTCTCTCTGGTCACCCCACAGTCACGTGGACCGTAGGAGACAGCCTGCCTGCCGGCAATCAGCAGCTACATTATAGCGGGAGATAAACCAAAGTTCACTCTGTGTGTTTGCTCACAGAAAGGTCAGAGTTATAAACGGGGAGATTACCTGTGCCTCACCCAATTAAAAACCATCAATTGATGACACATCACTGAGAAAAGGGGAAAAGAGGAAGAGGGCGGTATTGTACACACCAAAAACGCTCTGGAAATGGAAAATAAAGGTCAAAGTGTTTAAAGCAAGCACAAATATGAAGGGTTATTAGCTTTTAGGTTACAGCCGCACACTGAAACCAAACTACGACGATCTGAGTTTCAGTCACTCAAGTCAGCAACTATTATTGAGACCTGACTCTCTGTGAGGCATTGACAGCCATGAATGATATGGATACATTAATGTCTTCATGGAACCTGCATTCTGGTGGGGAAGACAAAGATTAAATAAATCATTATGAGTAACTAAACTCAGTAATCAAAACCAGTGCAGAGTGCCATGGGAGCACATGACCAGTTGTTGATGTTCTTCAGTCCCTAAGTCCTGTCTGACTTTTTCCATCCCCATGCAGGCTTCCCTGACCTTCACTATACCCTGGAGTTTGCTCAAACTCATGTCCATTGAGTTGGTAATGCCACCCAACCATCTCATCTTCTCCTCCTGACCTCAATCTTTCCCAGCATCAGTCTTTTCCAGTGAGTCAGCTCTTTGAATCAGGTGGCCAAAGTACTGGAGCTTCAGCTTCAGCATCAGTCCCTCCAATCAATATTCATGGTTGATTTCCTTTAGGATTGCCTGATTAATCTCCTTGGTGTCCAAAGGACTCTCAAGAATCTTCTCCAGCGCTACAGTTTGAAAGCATCAATTCCTTGGTGCTCAGCCTTCTTTATGGTCCAACTCTCAAAAGTAGTACAAGACTACCGGAAAAACCATAGCTTTGACTGCACGGACCTTTGTTGGCAAAGTGATATCTCTGCTTTCAATACACTGTCTAGGTTTGTCATATGTTTCTTCCAAGGAGCATCTTTTAATTGCATGGCTGCATGACAGATTAACCTAACCTATTCTGGAGAGTCAAGCATGCTTCCCTGAGGAGGTGTCCTTTGAGCTGAACCTTGAAGGGTGAAGAGGAGTTAGCTGAGTGGAAGAGAAGGAGAGAAGGTGGGCAGGGGCAGAGCTTGTGCAAAGACCCAGAAGCCAGGTGTGGCATGGATGTTCGAGGAACTGAAAGAGATACAGTATGACTGGAGTGAAGAAAGCTAGTCCCATGCAATCAAGAATGCCAGAGGAGTAGGCAAGGGTAAGCCAGGGAGTTTTCTGTAAACCATTAAGACTTTGGAACTTTAATCAACAAGGGAATGGATAAAAAAGAGGTGGTACATATACACAATGGAATGTTACTCAGCCATAAAAAGAAATGAAATTGTACCATGTGCAGAAACATGGGTGAACCCAGAGTCTGTCATACAGAGTGAAGTCAGAAAGAGAAACACAAATATCGTATATTAATGCATACATGTGGAATCTAGAAAAATGATATGTACTCAGTTGTTTCAGCCATGTCCTACTCTTTGTAACCCTATGGACTGTAGCCTGCCAGGCTCCTCTGTCCATAGGATTCTCCAGGCAAGAATACTGGAGTGGATTGCCATTTCCTCCTCCAGGGGATTTTCCTGACCCAGGGCATAAACTCTAAGCTCTTGTATTTCCTGCACTCGCAGGCGGGTTCTTTACCAGTAACTCCACCTGGGAAGCTTGAGAAAAGCAATTCAGATGAACTTATTTCCAAAGCAGAAACAGAGACCCAGACGTAGAAAACAAACATATGGATACCAAGGAGGGAAGACAGGTAGCAAAGCCAGTCTACAGACAGTGGGATGTGGTGAAGGGAAATACAGTGTTCATTACAGGTGCCAGGCAAGAACAACAAGCAGCTAACGCTCAAAGACCAAAACTTCCCGATGGTCTTCAGGGAAAGGATTTTAATGACAGTGTTGGGGTGAGGGTCGCAGGGTGTGTGATTAGCTCATGGACACTTTTCTGACGGGTAGGTGAGCTGATATGGCAGCATTTCAGGAATCTCAACCATGCATTTTCCAGCTCCAACAAGGCTAGTATCTACATGTTTAGGGCCAGCAGTTTCCACCTAAGTCGAGGGGTGGTCTGGTTTCTCTAAAACATAACTTAAGGACATGTGTCAGACACTGTTACATGTTTTTCTCGAGGAGAACCAGGAATTTATGATCCCATGCTTCAGTTTTACTTATTGCTCAAGTTGTTATCACCTTCCTCGCTTGACTGACTCTTCTTAGCTACTGCTTTTGCCCCTTCTTCAGAGATTAGCTGCTGAGTCTGTTTTCTGAAACAGGCCAGGGAAACTAAGGTTTATTTTTTTCCTAAAGGTAGGAAAGGGGAACACAGAAGGGTCTGCAATGAGGAAGGGGCTGCAGGACTCTGCTCAGATTCATATATACAAGTATATTTCTAGACTTGTGTCTGGAAGACGAGATTGTTTATGTATGATTGTTTAATAATTCTGAAGGAGGTGAGTCATCGGCTGAGAACGAAAGGGGAGCTGGGCTAGTCCGAGGCTTGAGAAGGGAGGGACTTGAAAAGTTACCACGATGAGTGAGAGAAGGGACTGATAAGAGGTGTGTCCTAAGGTTGTTTGGCGGTGGTGAGTAGGGAGACAAGGAGATGAGTGACCAAATCTATGGTGGTCCTACTCAGCCTAGATGTATGATTTTCTCCAGCCATGCTGAGCTGCTCTAGAACAGGTATAGCAAAGGGAATGGCGGGGCTTAAATTGGAGTTTTTCTAGGTACGTGCAGTGAGAGAACAAATGGATTAAAAAAAAAAATGAAGAAAGCCAAAATAGTGGGGAGATGGACTGCAAGATCTAAACTGAATTTAAAGAATGAAGTACATGCAGGAGGGGAGAGAGGGAAAGCCATAAAGAAGAGGCTTGAGGGAATTCCCTGGTGATCCAGTGGTTAGGACTCAGGGCTTTCACTACAGGGAGGGAGGGCTCAATTCTTGGTCAGGGAACTAAGATCCCGCATGCCATGCTGCTGCTGCTGCTAAGCCGTTTCAGTCGTGTCCGACTCTGTGCAACCCCATAGATGGCAGCCTACCAGGCTCCCCCATCCCTGGGATTCTCCAGGCAAGAACCCTGGAGTGGGTTGCCATTTCCTTCTCCAGTGCATGCAAGTGAAAAGTAAAAGGGAAGTCGCTCAGTCATGTTCGACTCTTAGTGACCCCGTGGACTGCAGCCCATCAGGCTCTTCTGTCCATAGGATTCTCCAGGCAAGAGAGTACTGGAGGGGGTGCCATTGCCTTCTCTGGCATGCCATGAGGCAAAGAAAAAAAAAAAAAAAAAAACAGAGAGAGAGAGAAGGGGCTTGAAGGGTACAGTAGTGAGGCAGAACAGGTGGAAAGGGGACAACTGAAACCAACAAACATCTGGAAGGGTACAGTCTGCCATTAAAGGGTGGACTTTCTACATTAAAGGGTGAGCTTTCTGCATTACTGATTCAAGCAGTTCAAGGTGGCTGAGAGCAGGGGAGGGAAAACGTCTCTAAACAGAGGAGCTCAAGGAACTCAGAGTCCAGTCTGTTAGACAGTCACCTCCTGGGTACGAAAATCAACCAGATTGATGGCAGGCCCTTACTGGAGAGGAATCCTCTAGGGAGAACAACCAGGACTTCAGTAACTGACAGTAGTTGACAAAAAGGGAAACTGTGTGCTGTGGCTGATGATACGGGCCTCAAGGGAACAGAGGTAGGTTTTTTTTTTAATTTTAAATTATGAGGTATATCATACATGTTAAGGCATATCTGCAACAAACACACCAATTAAAAGAACAATAAAATGAACACTCACTTATATACATTATAGGCTATAAAACATTACTAGAGTCTTTGTACCACTCTGCACCCCATTCCTAACACATTACCCTCCTTCTCTCAGTCTAGCCTGGAGGTGTACAGAAGAGTTTACGAAGCGATAAAGGGTATTGGGGCACTTATTGATTATGGTGTAGCAATATGGGGATGACAAAATGCTAGGAGGTAGGATGCCAAGGCTTCCCCGGTGGTCCAGTGGTTAAGAGTCCACCTTGCAATGCAAGGGACCCTGGTTCTATTCCTGGTCCTGGAAGATCCTGCATCTGAGCCCACGAGCCTCAAGTACTGAAGCCCGAGTGCTTAGAGCCCGTGCTCTGTAACAAGAAAGGCCACCGCAGTGAGAAGCCCCCGCTTGCTGCAACTAGAGGAAGCCTGCATGCAGCAACGAAGTCCCAGTGCAGCCAAAAATAACTAAATCCATAAAAGTTAAGATGGAACACCAAGTGTCCACGTTTGAGGGGATGCCTGATGTGGAAGGAGGTGGGTTCAATCCTAGTGTCTCCTGGAGGGAGAATGGCAGGTGCTCAGACTGCAGAGGAGTCAGCTTTGATTCAGAAGGAAGGCACTGGGGTTATTTTATAAGGTGGGTGGAGTAGGTGGTAATGAGTGACTGACAGTGGTCAGGAGTAGGCACCCCTGGAGACTTTTAGTGGACATCAGGAAGAATGGAAGAGGAGGCTGCAGAGAGGCGCATGGCCATCACAAGGCTGATTAAGGCTTTGGTACAGGTAACAATTTTATGTGTTGCACATTGGGTGGCCAAGCATGGACTCAAACCTGGTTGTCTAATTGTTCAGTTCAGTTCAGTTCAGTTGCTCAGTCGTGTCCGACTCTTTGCGACCCCATGAACTGAAGCACGCCAAGCCTCCCTATCCATCACCAACTCCCGGAGTTCACTCAAACTCACGTCCATCGAGTCACTGATGCCATCCAGCCATCTCATCCTAGGTCGTCCCCTTCTCTTCCTGCCCTCAATCCCTCCCAGCATCAGAGTCTTTTCCAATGAGTCAACTCTTCGCATGAGGTGGCCAAAGTACTGGAGTTTCAGCCTTAGCATCATTCCTTCCAAAGAAATCCCAGGGCTACTGTTAATATGTTGCTATTCCCACTTCCTGGGGTAGGAAAAAAAGTAGACTGGTTTTTTCTATTACATCCACAAATTGCAAATATGAAAAAAAGCCATGTCAAGGGATGGAGGAAGTAGTAAGTGTCAGGTGCTTTTAATTCAGGTGTGAAGACAAAAGGCAGATGCAGTTCTGGGAATCCTCTTGATTAGAGCACAAAACCAGGAAAACATTTTCAAAAGGGAAGGAACAAGATAACATTCCTTCCTGGATCCCTTAAGGTAAAAGTCATACATCTTCTTTACATTGCAAACTACTGGCATGTATGTAGATCATGATAAAGGGAGGGAGGTTCTGCTGGGAAAGTTTCAAGGGTCAAAAGCAAATATTGAATACTGAGTTGGCAGATTTATGCGGTGCACTTTACAATAGAACACAAAAGCCCTAAAGATATGAGGGAAAAAAAGGGAAACTATTTCACGTGGGAAGGAGCAGCTGAGCAGGTCACCTGCATGTACCACTCTTTCATTTCTGACAACATTCTGGGTCTCTTTTGTATGTTTCCCATTAAGATCCCCTGCTCACCACTGAAACCCTTATCATCTCTACATTCTGTAGCAGTCCTAGGCTTCCTCTGTCCCTTATTGAAGTGGAGATGCAAAAGTGAGTTGTTCAAAAGGGATTTTACGAACTAATGTAACTGATGAAACTAAAACATGAAAGCTTTTTTAAAAATAAGCACAAAAGTAAACATTCTGATTTGAACTTGTTGAGGAAAACTGGCTATAGTAAAGTACTTCTCTTTTTTCCAGTGTTATTGAGAAATAATTCACAAACATCACTATATAAGCTTAAGGCATACAGCATGATGGTTTGCTTTATGTTTGCTGTGAAATGATTATTATAGGTTTAGCTAATACCCATCTTGTCATATACAGGCAATGAAAAGAGAAAAAAAATGAAAACATTCTCCTTGTGACGAGAACCCTTAGAATTTACTCTCTTAACAGCCTTCCATCAATACAGCAGTGTCAGCCATGAGTATTTCTGAATCTGTGATTTAATAGATTTACCAGATTAGCTGAAATACACCCTGAATGCCTGCAGCCCACTGGACATGCGTACTTCTGCTTCCTCCAATCAGGTCATTTGTCTACCAAGGGTCCACTGTGTTTGTGCCCAAATTTGCCAAAATGATTAAGACTCCACCTGCTAATGTAGGAGACAGGGTTTGATCCCTGGATCAGGAAGATCTCCTGGAGTAGGAAATGGTAACCCACTCCAGTATTCTTGCCTGGGAAATCCCATGGACAGAGGAGCCTGGCAGATTACAGTCCATAGGGTTGCAAAAGAGTGGGATGTGTCTTATCGACAACAATAACAAACCTGATAAAATAATTTTAAAACTTGAAAATTTTAAACAAAGACAAATTACTAAGAAAATAGCTGTGGAAAGACTGCTATAAAACACAGGAAAATAACAAAGAAATCTAACAAACACTTTGTCCTCGGAGAGCTTGTCAATTACCTTAAAACATGTAATACCAAAAGTAGTATTAAGATGCATTTTGCTTAAGAAATCTGATATAGCAGGGAGGGAAAAATTGGGAATTTGAGATTAACAGATACATACTATTATATATGAAATAAAACAACNAATCTAACAAACACTTTGTCCTCGGAGAGCTTGTCAATTACCTTAAAACATGTAATACCAAAAGTAGTATTAAGATGCATTTTGCTTAAGAAATCTGATATAGCAGGGAGGGAAAAATTGGGAATTTGAGATTAATAGATACATACTATTATATAGGAAATAAAACAACAAGGACCTACTGTATAGTACAGGGAACTATATTCAATATCTTACAATAACATAATGGAAAAGAACCTGAAAAAGAATATATATACATAATATATATTCACACACATAACTCAATCACTTTTCTGCAAAGCAACTATACTTTAATTAAAAAAAAAAAGAAAGCAAGCTTATACAGAGGTTCAGTCTAAAGACTAATGTTCAAAGAAAGTTACCTGGCCTGATATCAACCAGTGGGAGAATAAACAAACATGAATATGTTTTGAGATTAAAAAAAAACAACTTTTAAGGTATGAATAAAAATTTTTAAAAGATTTCTACTTTCCTGTCTTTTCCTGTGGAGGAAATACTTACTAGTCATATTCACACAGGATAACATGATGCCAGATGGGTTCAGGTAACTAAAAGTCTACATGGTTTTGTTGAGCACTCAAGAGTTAAGGTAGGTAAAGGATCTGCCTGCCATGCAGGAGACCTGGGTTTGATCCCTGGTTTCGGAAGATCCCTTGGAGAAGTGAATGGCAACCCACTCCAGCATTCTTGCCTGGAGAATTCCATGAACAGAGGACCCTGACGGTCCATGGGGTCGTAAAGAGTAGGACACAATAGAGAGACTAACATTTTCACTTAAGTGTTTGGTTATGCAAACCTTCTGAGTTAAGCACAGAGAAACATAAATGGCTTGATATAATAAAAGGAGGAAATGTGAAGTTCCCAGGGCTAACCCAGGAACAAGGGAATGAGGAGGAGAGATGGAAAGAGATAAAAGGAAAGAAATGGGAGTTATGTATTTATTGGGTGGGCCAAAAAGTTCGTTTGGGTTTTAAGTAACACTGTACAGAAAAATCTGAACAAAATTTTTGGTCAGCTCAATAGAAAGAAATGGCCAACATGATGGGGACTGAAGACTCTTGAGAACAAGGATATATAAAATACATAAGAGGTGGCAGGTTGCTTGTCTTTTCCTTGAGGAAAAGATGCCTAACTCCATCCGCACAATAGATTTTTACTGACCCCCTAAGCCATCTCAGCATTGGAGTTACACAAATGAACCCCTTTCTGCCTTCATGATAATTGTCTTCTAGCGGGAATTTAAAACTGGCAAGCATGAGACAGGGTGCTCGGGGCTGGTGCACTGGGATGACCCTGAGGAATGGGATGGGGAGGGAGGTGGGAGGGCGGTTCAGGATGGGGAACACATGTACACCCATGGCTGATTCATGTCAATGTATGGCAAAACCACTACAGTATTGTAAAGTAATTAGCCTCCAATTAAAATAAATAAAACTGGTAAAACTGGGTGAAAGTTCCTCAGTTGTCTCTGACTCTTTGGGACCCCACGGGCTGTAGCCTACCAGCCTGTCCATGGGATTTTCCAGGCAAGAATACTGGAGTGGTTTGCCATGCCCTCCTCCAGGGGATCTTCCCGACCCAGGGACTGAACTCATGTCTCCCACATTGTAGGCAGATTCTTTACCATCTGAGCCACCAGGCAAGCCCACTACGTAACTCTTCCCAAACCTTCAGTCAAGTCTGTGGCAGACATCGCTTGCCTAACCTCTGGGAACTAAGAACAAGTGCTCACATCTGTGTCTAGATGGATGGGGCAAGAACAGGAATGGGATGGCTAAGTGATTCTCAGAAGTAGCCATCTCAAGTCATAGATGATCATAGTAGTTTCAGTTTTCAGGGCTTGACGAAATACTGGAGAGTGTTTTTGGACTTTCTACAAGGATGAGATAAGAGTCAAAGTCATCTTATGTAGATTTCCAGGTTGGGTAACCCAACTGACACTCGAATCACTATTGTACCCTAGGGCTGAATAGCTAAATTCAGCACCAGTGCCTGGGCACTTCAGGCTGACAAGTTTGTTTCTTTTCCTGGTTCCCATTCCAAAAGAAATGCTATTTAATCCTTGAGCAATGTTTCCTCAGGGCTACCCAGGTGGTGCTAGTGGTAAAGAGCCCACCTGCCAGTGCAGGTAGATGCAAGAGACACAAGTTCGATCCCCGGGTCAGGAAGATCTCCTGGAGGAGAGCGCGGAAACCCACTCTGGTATTCTTGCCTGGAGAATCCCATGGACAGAGGAGCCTGGCNTGTTTTCCTCAGGGCTTCCCAGGTGGTGCTAGTGGTAAAGAGCCCACCTGCCAGTGCAGGTAGATGCAAGAGACACTAGTTCGATCCCTGGGTCAGGAAGATCTCCTGGAGGAGAGCACGGAAACCCACTCTGGTTTTCTTGCCTGGAGAATCCCATGGACAGAGGAGCCTGGCAGACTAGTCTACAGTGTCACAAAGAGGCAGACACGACTGAGCGACTTAGCACACACAGTCTTCTCCCTCCTTCCCCAGCCCATTTTGTACAGGCTTCTTATGTGCTCAGGAAAGGCTGGAGTAGCTGATTGTTATATACTTGCAGGGGCAGCTGGAATTCTGTTCAGTTTCCCAGCGACTCTTGCATTACCTCCTGGGTCCAGGTGGCTANGCAGACACGACTGAGCGACTTAGCACACACAGTCTTCTCCCTCCTTCCCCAGCCCATTTTGTACAGGCTTCTTATGTGCTCAGGAAAGGCTGGAGTAGCTGATTGTTATATACTTGCAGGGGCAGCTGGAATTCTGTTCAGTTTCCCAGCGACTCTTGCATTACCTCCTGGGTCCAGGTGGCTATGTTTACATACTAAGGGAATATGCGTTGAAGACAGCAGTAACGCATCTCAACTGTCATAAAGATCCCCGTGCTCTGGAAATAACTGTGTTTGTTTTCTCTTACCTCCAACACACGGAAGGAAACAGACCCTAGGCTGCCAAAGAGTGGATATTGGGTTGACAAGTCAATTCTGAAAAAGGAACTCTGTGTTCTCCTGTAGAGAAGTCAGAGGTTACTCTTCCCCACCCCTACCCACCCCCTATTCCCTCCCTTCAAGGGCAGCTGAAGAATTACTTCCTCATAATTATATGGGTTAAAATAATAGCTTGGGAAAGAAGGAGAAAAAAAAAAAACTGATCAGCTCCTTAAAGTGTAAACTTCTTACAAATAGAGTAATTGCCAGTTTTGTTTCCTGATGCTTCTCTAGGTAGTAGGAAATGTCAGGCAAGCATTTAAACAACAGAATTGTGTATCGAGAGGTGAAGAAGAGCTTCTTTGAGTCTCAGGAGGCAGTCTGACATTCTTAAACAAAAAACCCAAACCCACAAAACTTGAAGCTGGATTTGAATCATGTCTCAGACCTTTGTTAAGCATATGAACTTGGGCAGATTACCTACATTTGCTGATCTTCAGTTTTATTATAAGATAAATTTTATTTCTATTCTAGACAAGAAGCCTGAGCTGTGACCCTTGGTGGTGTCTGGACGTGGATAGGTGTGCCAGGTGATGGATGGGATTTGTCCAGACAATATTCACTCACCTGGAGTTCAACAGTCACACCATAGGTGATTCATTCTCAGGGAAACAGCCAAACAACAGTTGCCAGATTGTTCAAGCCCGTCTCCAATCCAGTCCATACATGCAGACCTCAGTTCAGAAGAGAAAAAGACTTGGAATGAAAAACTAAAACCACCTGAAACACAGCTCAGTAGAATACTGAATCACAGATAAGAACTGCCCAGGGGCTCTCTAACAGGCTCCCTCACACAAAGCAGAGGAATGTTGTTCTTCACTTGATCAAAAGTTGGCACCTGTTCTGGAGCTTTGAGAGTCCTTGCCGAATGCCTGGGGCTATGGGAGCTGTTGCGACACCCACTGGGGGACTTCAGTGCATGAGCAGACTGTAGCCACCAGGGGGCAGAATCCGCTGCAGACCCTCCTGTCCATAGGACAAATAGACTTACTGGACAATATTCAGGACATGACTGGCAAGTTCCAGAAATACTCACAAGAGCTCCAACAAATGAAAATTAAGTTTCTACTAACTATTCTATTAAGTTTCTAGTAACTGCTGTTATTATGAACTTTGCAAAGTCTTGTATGGGGAAGTTTGGTTTAATCAAAGCAGAAAATGATGTTATGAAGTTCCTGGCACCTAGTCGGCTTCCCTGGTGGCTCAGCTGGTCAA
>SJYA01000798.1:0-15001 GCA_006410615.1 Neotragus moschatus | reverse complement strand
GAACAAAAGTTTAAACTACGTTTATTTGGATAAACTTATTATTTAAAATATATTTACACTGCATTAGCAGGATATATTTGAGAGAAAGAACAGAAATTCTGAAATGTAGAATGGCAGATATTCCTTTTCACATTATGTATCCGATTAGGAAAAGCAAATCTATCGAATGTTTAAAACTTGGCAAAATTATTTGAAGAAGGAGCAAGTGCCTGGTGAATTAGGATTAGCGGGAAAGGGATAAGAAGGTCAAGGGGAAAAAACTTATTAATCCTTCAAGACCGAAGAAACTGGTTGCCTAGAGACATATCATATCAAATGTATCAGACATGGCTACATTTAATACATTCTGTTTAAAAAAGAAAAAGTCTGTAAAAAAGTTGCAAGGAGTCTTACAGTTTTGCTACTGGATTTGAGCAAACTCTGGAGATAGTGGAGGACAGAAGAGCCTGGCATGTGCTGTAGTCCATGGGGTCGCAAAAGGTCAGACAAATTAGCAACTAAACAACAACAAGTTGGAATAATATACCAGTTTTTTTTTTTTTTTTTTTTTGGAGCCAAGACTTCTTTCTTTTAGGTCTCACTTTTGAGATCTAGACAGTGATAGACTGTCCCTAACAAGTAAGGATGTAAAAACAGACTGTGAGAAAGAAATCAAACCCATTTACAGCTGGCACGCATAACATCCCTGTGAAATAGAAGGAGAGTATTCAAATTAAAGTGTTTGTCAGAGAAATGGAGGCCAAGAGCCAACAAGACAGAGTACAAAACTGTAAATCTGTCAGGGAAGAAAATATAGTTATATGAGGATGTGACTGTAGGGAGGAGTAAGAATTTCTGGCATAAATTTCAGGAGCGAGCTCCAGGAGCAGTCTGAGACACAAACGTGAAGTCAGCAGGAATGATAATGATGCCAGAGGTCTGGATTTTGCTACTGAACCAAACTTGGGTCCACCCACCCCCACACAAGGCCACTGACTGGGTTGTGATGAAGGAAAGTGCAGTTTTTATTACAGGCACCAGACAAAAAGTCTGGGACAGCTAAGGCTCTAAAAACCCAGATTCCCAACGGGTTTCAGGGAGGCATTCCTAAAGCCCAAGTGAGGCCGGGGAGTCCCAGGGTATGTGACCAGCTCCTGCAGTCCTCTGGTTGGTGATGAGGTGACAGTGCAGTGTCACAGGGGTTAACACCATCAAGGCTCAGGCTCCCCTATGTCCGACAGCTCGTGGTCATCAAATAGTTCATTTCTTCCCTTTGGTGGGGATTTTAGCTTCTGTAAAACAACTCAGGAAATGTACATCAGATACTGTTAGCTAGGTACTTCACAGAGGAGCTAGAGAGAGGACCTGGGGAAGGGGTCCATCCCTGGATGGCTCCATGCTGCTGCTGCTAAGTCGCTTCAGTCGTGTCCGACTCTGTGCAACCCCAGAGACGGCAGCCCACCAGGCTCCCCCGACCCTGGGATTCTCCAGGCAAGAACGCTGGAGTGGGTTGCCATTTCCTTCTCCAATGCATGAAAGTGAAAAGTGAAAGTGGAGTCGCTCAGTCGTGTCCAACTCTTCGCAACCCCATGGACTGTAGCCCACCAGGCTCCTCTGCCCATGGGATTTTCTAGGCAAGAGTACTGGAGTGGGGTGCCACTGCCTTCTCCGGATGGCTCCATAGGGTCTTGCTATGTTACAACTTTATCATGAAAAAATGGAGGAAGTTGGATCAAGAAATTCCTGGTATCAGATTTCTTGTGTATGGTTGCTATGTATGCTTAGTCACTCAGTCGTGTCCAACATTTGTGACCCCACAGACTGTGTAGCCTGCCAGGCTCCTCTGTCCACGGGGTTCTCCAGGCAAGAATACTGGAGTGCACTGCCATTTCCTCCTGCAGTTTATGGTTGTACTCAGGGTACACAGCGCTACTGATGGAGAATCTCTGCATGACTACAGAAGAACTAGAGGCTTAAAAAAACAACAAAAAACAGGCTATGTGTTTCCTCCTGAAAGAAGGATGGTTAAGACAGATAGTTAGGAATAACAAAACATTTTCAAAGCTTGGTTTTAAGTTGAAGAAAGTAGGACAAAGTAGACAGAAATTAAGATAAATTTCAAATTCTCTCTTTCAAGTGGAGGACTTCTAGAAAAGGTATCCTCAGATGAAGAGAAAACAATCCCTAATCAGAACATGCAAAAAGCAAGGAACAATAGACTGGTTCAAAACTGGGAAAGGAGTTGGACAAGGTTGTATATTTTCACCCTGCTTATTACTTAGCTCACATGCAGAGTACATCATGAGAAATGCTAGACTGCATGACTCACAAGTTGGAATCCAGATTGCCAGGAGATGCTGCAGAAAAGTCAGCACGACTCTCCTCTTGGTCCTGAGAGGTCCCTTCCAAATGAGCCAAGGGACTCTACATATTGCCAGCCCATGTTTGGCCTTGACAGTTCATGCACAGTTCCAGCTAAATTCCTCTTACCAGTGTCAAGGTTTGCTTGTTCCAGAGATCAAGCCTTGACCCTTTGGAGTGGGAGCACTGACTCCAAGACCCTAGACTACCAGAGAATTAACCTTAGGGAGTATCAGATAGTGAGAACTCACAAAAAGGAAATCACTTGAATACAAGACCGGGCATCGCCCAACTACCAGTAGCACCCTGTGCAGGATGCCTCATCTAAAAAACAAACAAAACAAAAATGCAAACCAAATCATCAGCAGACAGGATTACCACCTCACTCAGCCTTGCCCATCAGAGGAAAAACAAACAAAAAACTCAGCACAAATCTCATCCTATAGGAAACTTATACAAACCACTGGACTAAACTTAGGAGAGCAGAAAGGAAGAAAGGAAGGTAGATTTCAACCTTGAAGCCTGGGGAAAGGAGACCTCAAACACAATAAGTTTAAAAAAAATTTTTTTTAAGGCAGAGAAATACTGTACAAATGAAGGAACAAACTAGAAACACAGAAGTCAAAATAAATGAACAGGAAATAGTCAAACTACATGAAAAAAAATTCAGAATAATGATAGTAAAGATTTAAAATATTGAAAACAAAATGGAAAAAAATGCATGAATAAATTAAAGACTTAGAAGAATTAAAGAATAAACATAAAAACAACACAGTTACTGAAATTAAAAATACTCTAGAAGGAATCAATAGCAGGATATCTGAAACAGAGGAATGAATCAGTGAGCTGGAAGATACAATGGTGGAAATAACTTCTGAAGAGCAGAAAAAAGTAAAAAGAATGAAAAGAACTGAGGATAGTCTCGGAGACCTCTGGGACAATATCAAATGCATCAACATTAGAATTATAGGGGTCTCAGAAGAGGAAGAGAAAGAAAGGGTATGAGAAAATTTTTGAAGAGATTATGGTTGAAAATTTCCCCAACATGGAAAATAGTCAATCAAGTCCAAGAGGTGCAAAGCATCCCATACAGGAAAAACCCAAGGAGAAACACGCCAAGACACATACTGTTCAAACTAACAAAGACTAAACACAAAGAAAGTATATTAAAAGTAGCAAGGGAAAAGCAACAAGTAACATACAAGGAAACCCCATATGCTTAACAGCTGATCTTTCAGCAGAAACTCTGCAGGCCAGAGGGGAATGGAAGGATATATTTAAAGTACTGAAAGGGAAAAATCTATAACCAAGATTACTGTACCTGGTAAGGATCTCATTCAAAATTGATGGAGAAATAAAAAGCATTTCAGACAAGCAAAAGTTAAGAGAATTCAGTACCACCAAACCAGCTTTACAATAAATGGTAAAGGAACTTATATAGTCAAGAAATACAAAATCAACTCCAAACAATTAAGAAAATGGCAATAAGAACATGTGTATCAATAATTACTTTAAATCTACATGGATTAAATGTTCCACCCAAAGGACACAGACTGACTGAATGGATTAAAAAAAAAAAAAGTACCATATATATGCTGTCTACAAGAAATCCACTTCAGACCTAAAGACATATATAGACTGAGGGGATGGAAAAGTATATTCCATGCAAATGGAAAGCAAAAGAAAGCTGGAGTAACAATCCTCATATCAGACAAAATAGACCTTAAAATAAAGACTATTACAAGAGATAAGGAAGGACACTACATAATGAGCAAGGGATCAGTCCAAGAGGAAAGGCATAACAGCTGTAAATATCTATGCACCCAACATAAGACAAATGCTAACAGACATAAAAGGAGAAATTGATAGTAACACAATAATAGTAAGGGACTTTAACAACCCATTCACACCAATGGAAAGATCATCAAAACAGAAAATTAATAAAGAAATACAAGTCTTAAATGATACACTAGATGAGACAGATCTCATTGATATCTTCAGGACATTCCATCCAAATGCAGAAGAATATACCTTCTTCTCAAGTGCATATGGAACATTCTCCAGGATAGACCATATCTTGGGTCACAAATCAAACCTCAGTAAATTTAACAAAACTGAAACCGTATCAAGAATCTTCTCTGACCACAATGCTATAAGACTAGATATCAATTACAAGAAAAAAACTGCAAAAAACACAAACACATGGAGATTAACCAATGCATTTCTAAATAACCAACAGGTCACTGAAGAAATCAAAAGGGAAATATAAAAATTTCTAGAAACAAATGACAATGAAAACACAACAACTCAAAACCTATGCAATGCAGCAAAAGCAGTTCTAAGAGGGAAGTTTATAGCAATACAATCCTACCTCAAGAAACAAGAAAAACATTGAATAGATAACTTTACACCTAAAACAGCTAGAAAAAGAGAACAAAAATTAGTAGAAGGAAAGAAATCATAAATATCAGAGCAGAGATAAATGAAAACGAAATGAAAGAAACAATAATAAAGATTAATAAAGCTAAAAGCTGGTTCTTTGAGAATATAAACAAAATTGATAAGCCTTTAGCCAGACTCATCAAGAAAAAAAAGAGGGAAGAATCAAATCAACAAAATTAGAAATGAAAAAGAAGAGGTTACAGACAATGCAGAAATACAAAGGAGTATAAGATACTATTATGAACTATATGGCAATAAAATAGATAACCTGGAAGAAATGGACAGATTCTTAGAAAATTTCAATCTTCCAAGACTGAATCAGGAAAAAATAGAAATTATGAACAACCCCATTACAAGCACTGAAATTGAAGCTGCAATAAAAAAAAAAACTCCCCAAAAACAAAAGCCCAGGACCAGATGGCTTCACAGGAGAATTCTATCACATTTAGAGAAGAGCTAATGTCTATCCTTCAGCAAAATGTGAACTGTGAAATTCCAGATGTTCAACCTGGTTTTAGAAAAGGCAGAGGAACCAGAGAGCAAATTGCCAACATCCTCTGGATCATCAAAAAAGCAAGAGAGTTGCAGAAAAACATCTATTTCTGCCTTACTGACTATGCCAAAGCCTTTGACTGTGTGGATCACAATAAACTGTGGAAAATTCTGAAAGAGATGGGAATACCAGACCACCTGACCTGCCTCTTGAAAAACCTGTATGCAGGTCAGGAAGCAACAGTTAGAACTGGACATGGAACAACAGACTGGTTCCAAATAGGAAAAGGAGTACGTCAAGGCTGTATATTGCCACCCTGCTTAGTTAACTTATATGCAGAGCACATCACGAGAACCACTGGGCTGGATGAAGCACAAGTTGGAATCAAGATTACTGGGAGAACTAACAATAACCTCAGATATGCAGATGACACCATCCTTATGGAAGAAAGTGAAGAAAAATTAAAGAGCCTCTTGATGAAAGTGAAAGAAGAGATGAGAAAGTTGGCTTAAAGCTCAACATTCAGAAAACTAAGATTATGGCATCCACTCCCATCATTTCAAGGCAAATAGATGGGGAAACAATGGAAGACTTTATTTTTCTGGGCTCCAAAATCACTGCAGATGGTGACTGCAGCCATGGAATTAAAAGATGCTTACTCCTTGGAAAGAAAGCTATGATCAACCCAGACAGCATATTAAAAAGCAGAGACATTACTTTGCCAACAAAGGTCCATCTAGTCAAGGCTGTGATTTTTCCAGTAGTCATGAATGGATGTGAGAGTTGGACTAGAAAGAGAGCTGAGCACCAAAGACTTGATGCTTTTGAACTGTGGTGTTGGAGAAGACTTTTGAGAGTCCCTTGGACTGCAAGGAGATCCAACCAGTCCATCGTAAAGGAGATCACTCCTGAGTGTTCATTGGAAGGACTGATGTTGAAGCTGGAACTCCGATACGTTGGCCACCTGATGCAAAGAGCTGATGCATTTGAAAAGACTCTGATGCTGGGAAAGATTGAAGGCAGGAGGAGAAGGGAACAACAGAGGATGAGATGGCTGGATGGCATCACTGACTCAATGGATATGAGTTTGGGTAAACTCTGGGAGCTGGCGATGGGACAGGGAGGCCTGGCATGCTGCAGTCCATGGAGTTGCAAAGAGTTGGGCACGACTAAGCGACTGAACTGAACTGAACGTCTATCCTTCTAAAACTCTTTCAAAAACCTGAACAGGAAGGAACACTTCCAAACTGATTCTATGAGGCCACCATCACCCAGATACCCAAACCAGATAAAGAAAGAACAAAAAAAGAAAACTACATGACAATATCACTGATGAATATAGATGCAAAAATCCTCAACATTCTTCAGCACTGCCCTTCTTTGGGAATGGAATGAAAACTGACCCTTTCCAGTCTTGTGGCCACTGCTGAGTTTTCCAAATTTGCTGACATATTGAGTGCAGCACTTTCACAGCATCATCTTTTAGGATTTGAAAAAGGTCAGCTGGAACTCCATCACCTCCACTAGCTTTGTAGTGATGGTTCCTAAGGCCCACTTGACTTCACACTCCAAAATGCCTGGCTTTAGGTAAGTGACCAACCACATCATCATAGTTTTCCAGGTCATTAAGACCTTTTTTTGTATAGTTCTCCTGTTTTCTTGCCACCTCTTTCTTAATCTCTTCTGCTTCTGTTATACCCACATAGCTGCTCAGTCATGTCTGACTCTTTGCAACCTCATGGACTGCAGCCTGCCACGTTCGTCTATACATGGAATATTCCAGGCAAAAATATTGGAGTGAGTAGCCACTCCCTTTTCCAGGGGATCTTCCCGACCCAGGGATCAAACCAATGTCTCCTGCATTGCAGGCAGATTCTTTACCATCTGGAGCTTCCCTTGTGGCTCAGCTGGTAAAGAATCTGCCTGCTGAGGTTGACCTAGGTTCAATCCCAGGGTTGGGAAGATCCCCTGAAGGGAAAGGCTACCTACTCCAGTATTCTGGCCTGGAGAATTCCATGGACTGTATAGTCCAGGGGGTCACAAAGAGTCAGACACAACTGAGTGACTTTCACTTTTCCACTTTCTTTACCATCTGAGCCAATAGGGATGCCCCTACTTCTGTTAGGTCCTTACCATTTTGTCCTTTATCATGTTCATCATGGCATGAAATGTTCCCTTAATATCTCCAATTTTCTTGAAGAGATTTGTACTCTTTCCCATTCCTCTATTCTTTGTGTTATTCAAGTAAGAAGGCTTTCTTATCTCTTGCTATTCTCTGGAACTTTGCATTCAGTTAGGTATATTTTTCCCTTTCTCCCTTGCCTTTTGCTTCTCTTTTCTCATCTATTTGTAAAGGCAAATATCATGTTGGTATTCTTCTGATAATAGTTTAACGCTACTGACCCTTTAAAGTGTCTTGAGGACCTTCACCCAAGGAGTCTACAGACCATGCTTTGAGAACCACTACTTTACATGGTGGTTATCTTATCACGTTGTAGGTCTCCTCACCCATCCTTCTCTGCCTTGCTAAACTGCACTCACTTAAGGATGCTTGCATGAACTGCTCCCCCGGCTGGGAACTCTGTGCCACTGGTATCTTTACTATTATCAGATTTCAACTCAATGGCACCTCCTAGAGACACCTGTTGTGCTTAACCAGTTTAAAGATCACCTCTCTCCCCTAGTCACTATTATGTTACTTCACATTACTTTCTTTATGAAAGTTATCATCATTTGATAGTATCTTGTTTGTTAATTAATATGCGTCCCCTATTAGAATTTAAGTGTGGTAATTCAAGGAATTGAGTTGTCCTACTCATTTTTGTACCTCCAGCTCCTAGAAGAGTGTAGTCAAAATTCAATAAATATTTTAAAAGACCTTGAGGAATTAAAAGTAGGTACTGCAGCAATTTGAAAAGCCTAATAAGGCAGTTTATTACAGTTTTCAGGGTTAATCTTCCAAGGACTACTATCTCATGACATTTTTTCATTGTTTATAATCACCTTTAATATTCTCTCCACACCAGTACAGAACTTGCATTGTCCTATTTTCCATTTCCCATTATTACACTTGGATGGAATGTAAAATAATTTAAGGCATAGACAAAGAAGCTAGAAAGGCACGTAAAATATCCTTCTACTTAAAAAAAAAAGTAATTTTTTCCAATCTATTTTTAGAGTATAGTGTATGTAAAGGTTAACATTTATGAGCATGATCAATCTGGGATATTTGACATCTTTAGTATTTTGAGTTTTCTTATTCAGGAACATGGTCTGTCCCTTTACTCACGTCTTTATTGATGCATCTAAATGAAGTTTTACTATTTTCTATATAAGTATACTGTGTATTATTTATTAGAATTATTCATAACTACTATGTATTATATACCTTTGTTGTTATTGTAAGTCAATTGTAAGTTGTACTTTTAAAATCTTACTGTTTACGTATAGAAGTTTAAAACTTTTCGTATTGATCTTGTATCTGGAAATCTTGCTAAGCTCTTTTATTGCACACTAATAATTTGTAAATGAAAGTTTTTTTGTATATAAAAGCACATCATTTACTAAATGATTTTTTTTCTTTTTATTATATTGCTCCAAACAGAAATCAGGAGACTACGCATCTTAATTTGCCTAGGTGGGTTGGTAAGATTGTTTTTATAACCTTATTTTCCCTCTTTTCTAATGTACTGCTTTCGCCTAACAGTATATATCTTGCTGTATTTCCTATTTTAAAGATAATGATATCTAACATTTCACCATGAAATTCACTGTAGGAATTCAGTTTCTATTTTTTCAGATTATTTTATCATGTTAAGGACATTTGTTTCTATTTGTAGGTTCCAAGTTTCTAAACATAAACAATGTTTTAGTTGTATTGCTTTCTCTACCTATTGATATGATCAAATGTTTTTTCTACTTTCATTTTTTCATGAGGAAATGATATCAGTTTTTTTGTCATACTGAACTATTGCTGGAATAGTTGGATCCTGAAATAAACTTGGTCATGATATATACTTATTTTCTTATTTACACATTGCTAGATTTGGTTTGCTATTATTTTATCTGGACTTTTACATTTACGTCTTGAGTGATATTTATCTGTAATGTACATTTATACCATGAGAAAGTACTGCCTATGTCAGGTTTTGGGGTCAAAATTGTGCCAATCTCATAATATATGGTGGGGAGCATTGTTTCTTTTTTTCTATTCTTTGGAAGAGTTTGTATAAGATTAGAATAATCTGCTGAATATTCAGGGAGGGTGAGATGTTTTAAGACAATGAGAAAAAGTGAAAATCACAAAGGAAAAGCTAGGTTTTTTTTTCTCCTACATTAGAATTATGAACTTCTATTCATCAAGTGCACTATAAAGAGTGAAAATACAACTAAGAGAAACTTGTAGCATGAACACCAAAGGGTTAATATGCACATATTACCGTAAGACATCTACAAGTCAGTAAGAAACAGTCAAATGTAAAAATGATGTATGTAATTTCATTCTAATCACTGTCCCCGTAACCTGTTCTACCAACCTTACACAGGTAACAGTTTTTATTAGTTTCACTTTAAATCATTCCAGCTTTTTAAAAGTATAGAGGAATATATATTTTCTTGCCTTCTTTCTTGCCTACTGACATCATTTAAAGGCAAAAGTCCCTAGAACTATGCTCACATCTGTGCAGAGATCTTCATTCTTATTTTTCAAATAGCTGCACAATATTTCATCATGCAGCTGTTTCTTATTGTTTATTTAGGCAGTCTTATTTCATTGAACATGAATTTTTCCCAATCCTTGGCTATAAATATTGCTCCGATGGGTAATCTGTACATGATTTATACTTGGGATTTAGTGTGGCATGATTTTGAAACTAACCTCCGACTACAACCATAGCTCCATTGATTTTTCCTGGCAACAATCTCTTTGATTGGTGACTACAACGAATTTTACTGAAAATCCCAAACCTACCATATACCAGGAATTAGTGTGGGTCTGAAGAAATATGGCTTAACCAGAGACAAAGGCTTTCTGTGAAAAGATCTAAACAGACTGAAGTTTCTGTACTGGGTTGTGTCTCTCCCACTGGAGATAAAAAGTGAAAGTTGCTCAGTCATGTCCAGCTCTTTGTAACACCATGGAGTACACAGTCCATGGAATTCTCCAGGCCAGAATACTGGAGTGGACTGCTGCTCCCTTCTTCAGGGGATCTTTCCAACTGAGGGATTGAGCCCAGGTCTCCCGCATTGCAGGCAGGTTCTTTACCAGCTGAGCCATAAGGATACTGAAATATTAATATGCACTGGTAGACATAATTAAATGACCAAGAAGAAATTACAATTCCTTATAAACAGTTTACAGACAACAATAAAAGGGAGATGTTAATGCTTCAGGGTAATTACAATATTAATCTCACTCAAATTATAAATTGCTGTTTCTCAAAATGGATCTTTAAAATGAGTTTGAAAAGTAATATAAATGTATGATATCAAATCAAGTAGAAAAAAACCTTATGAAGTCCCTACAGATATGTCAGCCTCACTTCACATAGGAAATTTTAAGTCTGACTCCTTGTTTTGTAAGTTTGAATATTATTGTTTCTATCATTGCCTCTATGGTTCCTGTGTATCTTTCACCCCAACAGTGTAAAAAGTTTTATTGCCAGATTGTTAACATTTACTTTCTACTCTGAAAGACAAAGCAAAAACAGCTTGCCTTGTTACTAGCATAAGAATCTAGGTTTGCTCTTCATTCCTCATGAAACCATCTACCTTATGAAAATAATTTTAATTAGCTACAGTCTTATAAAGGCTTTCCTGGTAACCAGAGGTAAAGAATCTGCTCGATCCTCTCAGTCAGGAAGATCCCCTGGAGAAGGAATGGCAACCCATTCCAGTATTCTTGCCTGGGAAATCCCATGGACAGTGGAGCCTAGCGGGCTACAGTCCATGGGGTTGCAAAAGAGTTGGACACAACTTAGCGACTATGCAACAACAACACATTCCTATTAGACTAGACACTGTTACAGAGTCCAAGATACATGAAAAGGTAAATTCTATAGCTGATAAAACTAAATGGAGTTGTCAATATCTAGCTTACACCTACAGCTGGTATTACATATTTATTTCATAATGTCAGAAAAAGATACATTATTTAATAGCAGGGTACCAACTGCAAGATGATTTTGACTGAATTGATTATTTAAATCAAATTATCAGTACATTTTTTTAAATGCCCATGTTAACTTGATTGTTTCACTGCAAAGAGTAGGTCCAACTTGATAAATATATTAAATGTTCATCTGAGAATAACAGAAGTATTTCTCCATGTCTCAGTTCAGTTCAGCTCAGTTCACTCACTCAGCTATGTCCAACTCTTTGTGACCCCATGGACTGCAGCACACCAGGCCTCCCTGTCCATTACCAACTCCCGGAGTTTACTCAAAACTCATGTCCATCTACATGTCTAGATGATATAAATATGAAGAAATTGTCTACAGTTAATTATACAACTAAAACGGAGATAGGAATGATGACACTTGGGCATAAAGAAATATAAAAGCTTAATGAGTTATTTAGCAGTTGTTTTTAAAGCTAAAAGTTTTAGTCCTCACCTGATATTTGTCTTGCCACCCCGAGCAGGTAAGTACCCAGTCAGAACCACAGCTCCATCTATCTGTGCGTGACAACAGTTGTCTCGGTCAGTTGGTGACGTAACAACATCCACAGTCCATGCGTAACCCAGATCCATGATTCACAACGGGTCATTACCTTTGGGGGGTTGAATACAAAAGTCTTTATCAAAGTCCTTCACTAAAGATCCACTGGTATCTCAGTTAGGACATATCAGAAGATCATGGATATTGGATTATGTGGATGTTTTTCTCCTGAACAGTACCTGACTTGAAACACCAAATTAAACGATGGTCAAAGTGAGCTAGGCAAAAGCAAAGTGCAGAATGGGAAGCTGACTTTTGTATGGGCAGTAGTAGAGAAAGTTTTCTCATTTCTTGAAGCATTTATATAAAAACTACATCACACATCTACTAAATAACTAAATACTAAATAGCTAAAATGTACCATTTTACTATTAAGAATTCAAACCACCCATTGTCTGCTGATTCTCTACAAATGGCTTCACGCAAAAGAGTCAATCTAATGATTCACATTTAGGTTCCAAGTTTTAAATTAATTCTGTTGTCAGGATATGGTCTGGAATGAATAACAATTTTAATGGTTATTCTCACTGCTTCTGACTCTGTCCTATTTAGAGCTATAGCATAAACAAAGGAGGAAAAGATGATGTTTTGTGTAATCTTTATTTCTGTCCTCTTCCTCACATATATATTTTTTCTGATCACTACCACAAAATCGAAGATTATTTAATTCAGTGAAAGGAACAAAATTATTATGTTAAAAAGAAAGTTACTTCACTGAGTTTTTTGTTTTTTTTTAATCCTAAAACAATTTTGGATCTCTAGGAATTAGAAATGGAAGAGACAAAAAAAGTCAATTACCAGATGAGAGGTTTGGATCTTGCTAGGAAAAGAAGTGAGACCTTGCATGCAAGTAAGACAAAAATGAGTTAATTAATTTTTTAAACTTTCCATAATTTTAAACTAAAATTATTATAAAAACACAGCATTTGTGGATTAAGAAGTAAAAATGACTTCTGTGCATGTTTTACTCCTTTCCTAACACTGCTCTCCCCAAATAATGACTGGCAGCTTAATTCTTTCAGACCTTTTTATATGTATTTTCCTATTGTCCTTATTTCCCTTTTCTACCTTTAATTTCTTTTCATCTAATTATGCCAAGAAACTTTTTTTCCCAGAAGGAACAATATCATATCTAAAGCCCTGATAGCATATTTACATGGCAAGCAGATGTATTAGATGGATGCTACCTTTGCATAAAACAAAAAATATTCCCGTTACCTAGCCATAGTAGTGTCATATATACATAAATGACAAATATATATAGGTTTCTCTGGTGGCTCAGATGGTAAAAAATCTGCCTACAAAGCAGACCTGGGTTCTGTCCCTGGATCAGGAAGATTCCCTGGAGAAGGGAATTATTTCAGTATTCTTGTCTGGAATACTCTTGTCAAGAATACTTCAGTATTCTTGTCTGGGAAATTCCATGGACGGAGGAATCTGGTGGACTGTAGTTCATGGGGTCACAAAGAGACATGACTGAGCGACTAATATATAAACACAATAAATGAAGAAGGTATTTTAGATCATTTTGAAGTGTACTAGTAAATTAACTGGCTTGCCAAACTAATGGATCTGTGTTAAAAACAAGTTCATAATTTAAAAAAGGAATATAACAATGATAATGACTCAAAAAATGTTTCAAGGAAAGCCAAATAGTTAACAATAAGCAAAATATACTTTTGCTTTTTAAGACATGGTTTAAGCAACACATCATATCAATTATATTAGGTTTTATAATAACATTGATTTATAGTTTTCTGTTAAGTAATTTATACAGTCTACTTTCACAGTATTTTTAATATGAACTGTAAGCATAAAGAGTAAGCATCTGCTGTACTTTCAAGTTTAAGTAACATAGAAATCAAAATGTCTTAAACTAATACAAGAAGTCTGTAAGACATTTTTCCCTTCACTCAAATTTGAGAAAGGGCTTCCTCAGTGGTTCACTGGTAAAGAATCTGCCTGCAATGCAGGAGACGATCCTTGGGTGGGGAAGATCCCCTGGTGGAGAACACCGTAGCCCACTCCAGCATTTTTGCCTGGAGAATCCTATGGACAGAGGATCCTGGTGGGCTACAGTTTATGGGGTGGCAAAGAGTCGAGCATGACTGAGCAACTAACACATAGAACAGGCTGGTATAATTTTTAACAAAAATAGAGACAAGTGGATGATCAGAAACAAGAAGGAAAAGCTTGAATGAAGAATGAAGATCATGGCAATATGCTTACATTAAAAGAAAAGAAACATCACAAGTCAACAACCTAACTTTAAAGCTCAAGAACCTAGGAAAAGAAACTAGGTCGCTGGTGTATTAAGAATTGCAGGGGACAAAACAGCACGTCAGATGAGGCAAAATAATAAATAAATGGAATTCAAGTTAATTGATACCCAAAGGCCAAAAAAATAAAATTAAACCAAAAGAGCTACTCAGAGTGATAAAAGGTAACAACCTGTAAAGAAGGTATGGCAGTCATGAAGTTTAAATACCAAATCAGAAAAAAGAATTCTGTAAAATAAATACTATTCAAAATATGAGGATAAATTGACAGAAACAGAAACACAGGTGACAAGATACTATCAGGAGCAATATGTACTGAGTAGATAAAAACAGCGATAGAGTCTATTTTGAAAATACAATAATTAGCAATATTGAATAAATGGATATAAACTGAGTTGTCATATTTTAAAACACATGTTACGCCTCCTTGTCCAAGATCCAGAAGACATTTTCAAAACTGGTCATATATGAAATTTCAATAATTTCCCAAAAGAAGAAATTATAGAGCTCACAAATTTCTAGCCCAAATTAATAACTAGAAATTAATACTGATAACTAGAACAAGAAAACATTACAACTATGGGTAAAATTTTAACCTCTTTAATAATTAGGTTAGGATGAGATAAAATAAAAGTAAAGCTTTATTATTATGACAAATAATAAAATACACTATAACATTTCAAAAGTTTGATGTTTGTTCAAAGCGGTAACAGAAATAAATCTGAAGTCAT